>CM056574.1:155706282-156128782 GCA_029721435.1 Gymnothorax reevesii
TCTTTTATTTCATGGGGTTTGCATTAAAGTAGTTTTTCCCACTTCAGCACATACCAGCAGATATGTTTGTTTGTTTGTTTGTGTGTGTGTGTGTGTGCTCAAATCACAAGCTGATCTCATTTGATCAAAATTAGCTGAAATTTGTGTCAGTGCTCATTAGCCAATTTAATCATTTTCAGATCAACAGTCGTGTTAAGCACAATGTATGATGTATGGAAGTGATAAATACAAATTGAAATTGAAGTTCCTCCTACAATGCAATGTTCCTCCGTGCACTGCTCAAAGAATAGCTTTGTATTGCTTATGATGAGGCAGGGGCTCCTCTAGTGGTTTAGTGGTGTCACTACATTTACACGAAGCACATCGGATGCAGACATTAATGCTGAGGTACCCATCATGGGGAAGAAAACAAGTTAAGAAAAATGTCATCAGCAGCAGACATACTCAAAATCATATCAATGCATCTGCATGCAGAAGACAGTAGAGTGTATTTACTGAATGTGTAAAGAATGATGATAATGACTGTTCATGTATGTGCGATTAGTTCATTGATGTAAAAGTTATAAAATCACTCAGTACTAGCAAACTAGTCCCTGCTGATTTAGAAGTAGTTTGTTTCCTATCAGCTATCTGTCTGAGTATTACTGCTCTCTCTATTTTTTGGGTATGATATCTACCACAGGAGGTTTCCAAACACATGGCGCACACAATGTTTTTGCCTAGCCGTGTTCATGACAGGCTGACACTGATGGCTTATGGGGAAGTACGCAACTGTAAATTTGACGTCTGATGGCCAGAGAGGCTGCTGCTTGCTGAGCAAAATGTTGCACTTGAATCACTGCCGTAATTTTTGTGCCTTGGAAATGTATGATCCTGCACAAACTATAAACAAACAAATAAATAAATCCAAAATGGCAAATATGAAGCTTTTAACAGTCTTCACAACAAATAATTGGTCAGATTTTTTATTTTTTATTTTTTTGGCTTTGGGGTGCAAGTATCATTCACAGACTCTAATGTGAAGTCAAAAAGTATAATAAAAAATAATAAAATAATTCATTCACTGGACTGGTAGAAAGCACACTGTCTGTCATATTCACAATATACAAGATAACAAAGAGGTCTACGAGCCAGAAAGCTTTGAAGAGGCTGCTAGTCCTTTGCATGTGTGCAAGTATTTGATGGACTTGTAGGTTTTATCGTGTTGCTGTCGGCATGTCTGTCCGTGTAGGTATGCATGTGTATGTGTGTGTGTGTGTGTGTGTGTATGTGCATGTAATTTTCAGAAGGCCATGCACAATGTGCACCTGGTTTGCATCAGAGGACCCATTGGGCCAACTTTTATATACAGTTGTGAGTGACTATCGCTTCATTATACTTTGGATTTGGAATGTTCCATAACGTACCTAATGTATGTGGTGTGAGCAGACTTTCTATTGAATATTCATGCTTAATCAGTGCTTATTTTGAAGAGTCACTCAGAAGGTTGAGTGTCCCACCTCAAATGTATATCCATGTTGATACTTCCTATGTCTACTGCAGCGTGACTTAGTTAACCACAGATGATGTAGTTGTGTGTGCATGTGAAGTTAGACAAAAAAAAAAATGGTAGTGTTCTGGGACAGAAAGTGTGTGTGCTAGAGAGAGAGTGAGGGGAATAGAGAGAGAGAGAGAGAGAGAGAGAGAGAGAGAGAGAAGGGCATTTGTATTAAGGGGACCAGTGCTTTTTTTCTCATAAATGAAATCGAAATTGGAAACATATGCAACATGGAGGGTGTTTGGGGGGGAGGGTTCTATGTGACGAATGAGCTTGTTGCCGAGGGAGAACTAAAATTAAAACGGGTGGTTTGTTGGGGTAGGGAGGTGCGGGGGCATGAGAATAAAGATCCCAAACTAAGACCTCTGATTCGACATGCCCTGGGAACATGCAATGAGGGGTGATTGGTGGGGGTGTCGTGACCAGGGCAGGGGACTCAGGCAATCAAAACCATATTGACCAATGGCCAGGGGCCTTATTGATAAAAATTTCATACCTAAATAATACGTGTGCTCAAAAAAAAAGATTTGGTGGAAAGTAACCTAATTAATTTACGAACATATGGGCAATTTATTTTTTTCATTTATTTCATTTTAAATTTATTTAATCAGGATGGACTTGGAATTTATTGACATTGTGCATAATCTTAATAATTTCCCTTTATTTAATGTCAAGATTGTTTTTTTAAATCAGAAATCTGCAAAGAAAGTGACGTATGTATCTTTTTTTGTGCCTACGCACCGTTTATAAATGAGGCCCCTGATCAGGAGGCAGCAAATGCAGTAAGAAAACCACTGTATTTCATCACATTTATACAATGCATTAAAACATGGAGGCCTCTACCACCCTGGATTAGTTACAATGCATGACATCCGCATGACGTCTCCTTTAATTGATTTTTTGTCTTGCCCTTTTCCCTGCGCCCGGGTGTAACCAATTATCTTCCTTGCTGCTGGTGCATGCAGTCCATGTCTGTTAGCTTTTGTGTTGTCTTGCTGAGCTGCTGGATTGTAGCACTTTGTCCCTCTAAAGTCTGCAAGTCAGTTTATCTTCCAGTATAGAGCAAAGCCCTTTGTGTATTTATCAGCTGTTTAATTAAAGAGAAAAATGTAACTGCTCCTCGGAATCTTATTGATAAGAACAGGCTCCAGGAATTGTACAATGTTCCTGTCAGTCATCTGCTACAGTCTGTTCCTCTTGACCAGTTTATTAGGAACACCTCTCAAACCTCCATTGGTCACCATGATTGAGATTGCATTCCTGCTGAGCTCATTGGTCCTGCTGTCAAGCGGTCTTTTTTGGTGGGGGGAATTCTCCACCTGGCATCTGCCCCGGCACGACCACTGGCTGGGCAAGAACACGCTTACGTCCCTCTCTAGTTAACAAAAACTCAGCTAAACTGCATTTCTTACTATTCTGGTCTTCGGGCTCAGCACCTCCATTACCATATTCCGATGGATAAATACCCATCTCTGGATTGATCCGTATATCTACGTCTGGTTCCTTGTCCAAATTAAAGCAGGTAGAACCTTGTACTGCAGTCATCAAACAAGGTCTTCTTCTTCTCGCCCTATCTTGGATGCTGTTGCTTGCTTGAAATCGAGTTTATAGATGACATTGTTGAAAGAGTCACCTCAAAAGTATTTGCAACCACACTTGTGCGGTCTTTGGCTAGCAGTCATCCAACGGCTCTTTCTTGGACTATTGCTTTAAAACTTAGCATTTGTCTTTGGCATGAACCAGTGCTACCTGAGAGGGTATGCATACTGGCCTTGGACAAGATTTTGTCTAATTGCTTGATAGGCACTAGACTCACTCATAAATGCTTCAAATTTTTTGCCATCATCCCATTCGGAGGGCGTAGAATTTGACAAAACAGCACCCCACCATTGTTTTGTGTTTAAGAATTGCTATGATATGATGGTCAGTTTATTTAAAGGGTCTGACAGGATAAGGCTGCAATAACAGCACCGCTGATCCTGTTTGAATTTAACAATCTTTCAAGGCTCAAACATTCACAATCGAGAGGGAAGAAAATTTTACGCACATCACGTGTAGGTGTCATGGTTTGGAGGCTTTGAGAGCTTTCTTTGTTGCTCTCGTCCGGGACGATATCGTTTTGCTCACAATCGGATTCCTGGGCCAGCTGGCATTAATTGGGGGCGTCGCCCGGATTCTATTTAAGCCCAAGTTCTGCCTCATTGCTCTAGCTAGAGTGTCAGTGTTTTGTTTGCACTTTAGCCGGTAAGGTCTCTTAGTAAGAGGGTTGTTGAGGGCTTAGTTACATATTTGAGGATATTTGAAGTTCTAGACAGCAAGAGAGTCTTTCTGTTTTTTCCCTTTCTTTTTGTCCTGTCGAGCTCGCCTTGCTTCCTTGCCTCAGACGACATCTAGGTCCGTTGGAAGTGCGAGTATCGCTCTCTTATTTTATATGTGTCTCTCCCTCATCTGTGGTTCCCCCTTTTATTCTGGCCACTGCGTTTGGCGTCTCAAACTCACCAGCCATCACAATAGGTGCAAGGCAACCAAGTAGAACGCGTCAATAGAAAAGAAAGCGAAGCCTGCACACTGACTCCATGCCGCAAGAACTTTATTAAATACGGACAACATTTCGATCCGGTTTGGATCTTCGAAGATGACCTGACGAAGTTCCAAACCGGATCGAAACGTTGTTCGTATTTAATAAAGTTCTTGTGGCATGGAGTAAATGTACAGGCTTTGCTTTCTTTTCTATTCACACATCCACAATCTCTCAGCTGGAGCAGCTGAACTCTCAAATTATCTTACTGCTGCAGTTCCTTATGAGTACCAGCCGTTTATGGCGAAATTGGGATTATGTGAATCACAATATTGGGCCAATTGACAGAATGACACATTTGTTTTGTTTACATTTTCCTGAACAGAGCCCAGAGTTCCATAAGAAAGCATGAGAGGGCTGTTTAGTAAGGGTAGCATAATATACTGCTTAATAAAATCTGGCCTGAGACTGACTGGTGCGCAGTGATTTTCCTCTTCTTTGGAAGCAAGCCAGGAAAAGTAACAGTTACAGCTAGGCTGAAATCTACCCTCTTTCATCTATTATAATAAATTGCAGGAGCAAGAGCGAGTGAATGAGAAAAAAAGAAGGTGGAAAGATATAAAAGAGTGAATGATATAAATAGTTGGAGAGAGAGTGCCCAGCAGCGCTGGATCCGAAACCGGGTCCGGAAGTACTCCCAGGTCCAATCCTTTACCTCCTCACCCCCACCCTCACAATCAACCGAACTCTGTGTCTCATCAGAGCTACCTGCAGGAGGATTAGGCAGGACCTGTTCTGTCTCTGCCAGGGATGACATCTCTCCCAGAGCTTTAATGGAGACCAGCTGGCTCAGCACGGGCGTAGGAGCACATCTAGGCCCATTCATAACATTCAGGAGAGTTTTAATGAAAAGTTGGCATTATACAGGTGGGGGTGGAGGAGATATATAAACCTGACTAATGGCCCAGACTCTGTCATGTTGAAGGCACTGTCTGTCTCCTTGGCTTGGATCCTTCAAAACCTCCTTGCCTGGCTTTTGGCCACTCAGGGAGGGCTGGGACGGCGGGAAGCTGGGGTGATTTCAGACTAAGAAGAGGTGTGACACGGAAAATCCCTGGCCCTGAAGATGGCCATAGCATGCAGCTTTCTTTAGGTAACTTTGACTCACCCACACGTACAAGCACAGCATGCACACGCGCATACACACATGCGCGCATACAGTATGTACGATATTGTCCTAAGTATTTGGAGATTCCTCTGTCTGGCACTCTGTTTATCTACCTTTACTTTTCTCATGAGAATATCAAAATATGAAAAAAAAAAATCTGCAACACTTATATTTCCACCAGCTGACACACAACAATCAGTCATAACATTATGACCACCTGCCTAATATTGTGTAGGTCCTCCCTCTGCCACCAAAACAGCCCTGACCTGTCAAGGCATGGGCTCCACTAATTCTGTAAGATTCTTTAAGTCCTGGAAGTTGCGAGGTCGGGTCTCCATGGATTGAACGTGCTTGGCTAGGCCGTCCCACGTTTGCTCAATTGCATTGAGATCTGGGGAATTAGGAGCCCAAGTCATCACCTTGAACTTGTTGTTGCATTACTCATACCACTCCTTAACTAAATTTGCAGGGTGACAGGGGACGTTATCCTGCTGAAAGAGGCCACTGCTATTAGGGAATACCTTGAAGGGGTGAACTTGGTCTGCAACAATGTTTAGGAAGGTGCTACCTGTCAAAATAACCTCCACGTGAATAGCAGGACCCAAGGTTTCCCAGCAACATAAGCTATAAGCTATGCACACGCACCCAGCACTCCAAATACTAGAAGACATGATTCTTCAGACCAGGCCATCCTTTCCATTCCTCCAATGTCCAATTCTGCTTTTGGCGGTGAATAGGAGTCAGCATGACCGGTCTGCGACTATGCAGTCCCATACGAAACAAACTGCAAAGCACTGCGTGTTCTGACACCTCCCTGTCAGAACCAGAATGAACTTTTTTTAGCAATTTGAGATACATTAGCTCCTCTGTTGGATCGAACCACAGAGGCCAGCCTTCGCTTCCCACATGCATCAATGAGCCTTGGCCACCCATGAACCCGTCACCGGTTAAATGGGTTTCCTTTGACCAATTTTGGTCGGTACTGACCACTGCAGACCGTGGACACCCCACAAGAGCTGCGGTTTCGGAAATGCTCTGCTCCAGTTGTCAAGCCATCACAATTTGGCCCAAATCACGTTCACTCAAATACTTTAGCTTACCCATTTCTTCTGCTTCCAACTCATCTATTTTGCAGACAAAAAGTTCACTTACTGTCTAATATACTCCACCCACTGTCAGGCGCCACTGTAACGAGATAATCAATATTATTCACCTCACCTGTCAGTGGTTAAGATTGTAACAGTCGATGGGTACAGTCACGAGAAATGTCTCTTAATAAGTACACGCCTTGGTTACCTTGCCGATGAGCCTGGCTCTTTGGTGATGTGTCAGCGCATGTGACTCTTACCTGGGAGTTAGGGGTTCAATTCCCTCCTTTGGCCTGCCACATAATGTTATGGCTGATTGGGGCATATGTTGCCTGACATCAAAGCACAGAAATTACCTCTTGCTATCCAGACCCCATAGGGGTTTTTAACATCACAACTGCGTCCAATAGTATGTAAAAATTTGTTTGAAATGAACAGGGAATGCAGATGAGCACACAATGTTGCACTTACCATTCTCTGCACTCCACTGGTAAATGACAGATGTTCTGCATGGAAATGTTTGTTCAACTAAAGACCATATGTTTCTCTTATTTGGTAATGAAGCATCTGCTGAATTTACTCAGAATTTACTCAGTTACACAGCAATCAACAACAAAAACAGCTCATTACACTCATTATACAGTGTTTCAGTTCACTATTGTTCTCAGTTGGTTTACATTTAATGTGAATTTTCCAGTTAAAATATACCCTTGAAGAGTCTCTGTCACTCCTGGGTGGCAGTTACATATGCTCTGAATAATAGTCTTGAGAGAGGGTGACTGTGAGATAGATTCACTTAAGAGGTAGTTTTTCAGGTGAATAAAAGTTTTTTTTTTTCTTTTTTTGTCCTGCTGTGTGTTGCAGTGCCTAAATAGCCCCGTTTCAGGTGGTGTCACAACCCCATCTCCAAAAATACTCTGCACCCCTACAGGGTCTCCTGGGACGCCAGCGGGAGACTGATGACACATGGATCCTTCCAGAACACATACGCGGTAGTACCTGCCTCGCACACCTGTCCACCTGCTGGCTCAATTCCCTGTTCAGATCTAATACTCAGGGGCATTGGTTTCCCACCAAGTGTTTAATTGAAGATTGATGGAAAAATCACTCATAGTGCTTGACTCTTCTTCAGCCCAAGTGATTAAAAACAAGAAAACAAGCTCTCACTTACATGCACTCATGAACTAAAAATATGCTCTAAATCAGGGCTATTCAACATTATCCTGCTAGAGCCGGTGTGGACGCAGGCTTTCATTCCAACTAAGCACTTATACACCTAATACTTCTAATCAAGCTCATTAGCACAGACTCTTGGGGTTGATTGGTGGTGTCAGGAGTGTAACTGCTCGGTTGGAAACTTGGAATGAAAGCCTGCACCCAAACTGGCCCTTTCTGGACATGGTTGAAAAGTCCTGCTCTAAGTGGAAAAAATCTCACAAAGACAATGTCTTCATGAAGACTCAGGGCAACTCTGAGTCTGAAAATAGTTTGTGCAAAATAAGTCATAGTTTAAGAAATAGACAGGTATTAATACAAAGTGCATAGGATTAGACAAGTAGTTCATCAAAAGTTTTAAGAAAAAGTTTGAGGAAACTCCAAAGCTGTGGGCTATCCATCAGGCTCCGCCATTATATGCTGCACAAACCCAAGTGCAGAAAACTTACTCTGCCGCAACTCCCAAAGCACTGCTGTAACTTTCCCCTTTTAGTCTGCTGCACTTGACCTACCAATTCAATGCCGGCTCCAGATAGATGTCTACAGGCTGGAAGATCACGGAGCTCATCAGGTGGGCCCCTTCTTATAAATTGGTGTTTTGTCAAGTTTAAGGCCCATAACATCTTTAAGGTTTCAACAGAGCATTCAATGTCAAAACACACTCTCCTCATCTCCTGGCAGTAGAAAACCAAATGAAATTATAACTTATGAAAACCTACTAAACAATAGTTTACCTCACCCTAAATAAAGCAATTTCATAATCTTATTGGCTACCTTATCCAATCATCTCATTTCACGTGTTAAAAAAGATTGTGATAGTTAGAAACTGAATTCAGTCTGCCAGATGGGATAAGTAAATTTTCACTCGTCAAGCAAATAGGAATTAGTTGTCTATTTGCTTGATAAGTGAAAATTCTCTTATCCCATTGGCAAGCTAGTCAAAATGGCCTCAGATCAAGGGCAAATTTTTTGTTTTACTAAGAAAAATGATGATAGAAATAAGTGTTTTAAGTCTTAAAATAAGTAAATTCATCTTACCTAGTATATTCATCTTTCATTTTTTGCAGTGCAGTGGGATGGACAATGAAAATATAACAACCAATAAAGTTTCTCACTTTTTGTAAATAACAGAGAACATTATTGCGTGTCGTATGGGACAGAAAAAATTGACTTTTTAGAATATTGAGTTCTGACCAAAAACTCTACCGGTTTTATAGGTAAATCCTTTTGAAATGCTGCTTAATGAACATTGTAGACACATAAGAACACTTAAACACAGTTGCAACTTTGAAATTATCATAGTGAAAATATGCGCAACATAAATTTTTTTGGGAACAATGTGTTGTATGGGACATGCAAAAGTGTTGTACGGGACATCTCTTAAACTTATTGAAAATACCTCAAGATATATTAATACAATCACTGTACTTTCATTTTATTTGGACAATATCCATGAGAAACAATGAAATATAACCATTCTAAACATAGGAAGATTATAAAAGTAGTAAAATTTGATAGAAAAAAGCCATTTGTTAGAATGTGTTGCACAGGACAGTGCGTGTCATACAGGACAAAATTTATGCATGTATGTAAGTAACATTTCATGTAGCTTATAACCAATGTAGGTACAACAAATTTCCTCACAGCCTTCCCCTTTCAGCTGTTCTTCAGTTCCTCTCATTCCTTCACAATATCATCCATCCCCACCGGTGACAGGGTTTAGGCGCCCAAGGCTCATTGATGTATGATGTGTATGAAGACTATCCCTCTGCTCCAAACCAATAAGAGGGTTACCGTGGCACAAGTTGCTGTACGTTTAAATGATTAAAGTAACATCTTTTTTTTGGCAGCACAAGGGGGAACGTCACTATCTTTGGCAGGAGGTTTAAATCTTGTGGCTGATTAGTGTATTAAATGTATTATTATGCATCGATTACACCAGTTATTATTATTGTACTTAGATCCATCCATCCATCCATCCATCCATCCATCTTCTACCGCTTATCCGGGGCCTGGTCGCGGGGGCAGCAGTCTAAGCAGGGATGCCTAGACTTCCCTCTCCCCGGACACTTCCTCCAATTCTTCCGGGGGTATCCCGAGGCGTTCCCAGGCCAGCCGAGTGACATAGTCCCTCCAGCGTATCCTAGGTCTTCCCCAGGGCCTCCTCCCGGTGGGGCATACACGAAAAACGTTCCCAGGAAGGCGTCCAGGGGGCATCCGATAGAGATGCCCGAGCCACCCCAGCTGGCTCCTCTCAACATGGAGGAACAGCGGCTCTACTCTGAGCTCCTCCTGGGTGACAGAGCTCCTCACCCTATCTATAAGGGAGCGCCCCGCCACCCTGCGGAGGAAACCCATTTCCGTCTGTCAATCTCATGCTCCATTCTTCCCTCACTCGTGAACAAGACCCCAAGGTACTTAAACTCCTCTACTTGAGGCAAGAACTCTCCTCTAACCCAGAGGGGGCTTGTTGTGATTCTGCATTCTGCATGTCATGTTTAAGTTCTGTACCTGGCTCAGCCATGTTTAGGATTCTTGTGTTTAAGTGACCACTGCCTGTCTGACCATTCTTAGGATTATGTATTGTGTTTTGGTAGTTTGGATTTCATTGTGTTATCATTTAGTTTCCATGCCATGTTTTCATTTCCATGCTTTGCACTTTGTCTCCCCTGTCTTGTCACATGTGTATCTTTGCTCACGGTCCCTTGTCTTGCGTGCCGCTCATTCGGGTGATTTATTGGTTTCTGGGTTTCAATCTTCTTTCATGATCTCGTGTTCTTCTTTTCGGGCTCACTAACGCTTCAGCTGTGTTACCAGAGTCTAGTAAACGATGTACTGAGAGACATGATTAACAAGTTCGTTTTTTTATACCTTGACGATATTTTGATTTTTTCAGATTCCCAAGAGGAACACGTGACACATGTTCGCCAAGTGCTTCGTCGTCTCCTGGAGAACCGTCTCGTTGTAAAGGCCGAAAAATGTGAGTTTTTTGTTGAGACTACAACCTTTCTGGGTTACATTATCTCCCCAGGCACCATACTATGGACCCAGTCAAAGTGGAGGCCGTCACCAACTGGCCCCGACCTGAAGACCGTAAGTCTCTCCAGCGTTTTTTTGGTTTTGCAAATTTCTATCGACGGTTTATCAGAAACTATAGTTCTGTTGCTGCTCCTCTCACTGCCCTCACTTCCTCCAAGTCCAAGTTCCGTTGGTCCGAGAGAGCAGAGAGTGCCTTTGTAGAACTAAAGTCTCGATTCACATCTGCACCCATCCTCATTATCCCTAACCCAGAACTTCAGTTCATTGTAGAAGTGGACGCCTAGAATATTGGAGTCGGCGCCATTCTGTCCCAGAGGTCCCCTGAGGATGGGAAGATTCACCTGTGTGCCTTCTTCTCTCGTCGTCTAAGCTCGGCTGAAAGAAACTACGACATCGGAAACCGTGAGCTGCTGGCCGTAAAGTTGGCCTTGGAGGAATGGAGGCAGTGGCTAGAAGGATCCAAATTACCAATACACAATACACAATCCTAAGAATGGTCGGACATGAGCAATAATTCAGAAACACAGATCAATCAGAAATGCAAGGCATGAACATGGGCAATGCAGAACAGAACATGAGCAAATAGCAGAATCACAACAGGGCTAGCCACCTTTTTCTGGTCGAGAACCATGGCCTCGAACTTGAAGGTACTGATTCTCATCCCAGCCGCTTCACACTCGGCTGCAAACCGCCCCAGTGCATGCTGAAGATCCTGGTTCGAAGGAGCCAACAGGACAACATCATCCGCAAAAAGCAGAGATGAGATCCTGTGGTCCACAAACCGAACTCCCTTCGGCCCTTGGCTGCACCTAGAAACTCTGTCCATAAAGATAATGGACAGAACTGGTGACAGAGGGCAGCCCTGCCGGAGTCCAACACGCACCGGGAACAGGTCTGACTTATTGCACTTAGATGGATTATTATAGTTGGACTGAAGAAAAGGATGATGGTCTACAGAAAATTCAAATAAATGAAACGTCAAAGTGTGTCGTACGGGACAAAGTTTATGTTTGTCATTAATTATGGAGAAGCTAAATAATTCATTTATATTATATTTTATATTATATAACTGCTTTCATCAAGAATTTAAAGAATCCTGTATATATAAAAGATTTTAGACCGCCAAATTAAACTGGGGCGTTAACTTTTCCATCTATGTGTCGTAGGGGACATTGAAAAACATAGCCTTTGAAATACCACTGCTCAAGTCCAGTAGCATAACATAATTGTGAATGGCCCCCGTGCAAAATGTATTTTTGCAACTGTATTGCAACCAGCTGACAAACTGTTGTTATCTTGAACAGTACATACTGAAATAAGAACACACCCAACTTACCACTCCAAAATGTCTGCTGCCCTCCTCTAAAATTTTGCTCCTGGCCCTCTTCATCAGAGTGATCTGAATCTGATTTAGGCTCAGACTGGTAAGATCTTACAGATCCTGCAATAATGTTTCCCAAACCGCTTTGTGATTTGATCGGTGCTTATGCAATCAGACCATTTGCTGTTGAATATTAATGACTAGTGGGTTGCCACTTGTTCCAACAGCAGCAAAATCTGATGCAGGGACAGAGAGAGGCCTTCTGAAAACTCATTAAAATCAAACATTTTTTTTTTTTTTTTGGGAAACTATCACAGAGCACTATGAGTGGTAAATATTGGACCATTTATGCTGACATGCCCAAACACCACTTGCCACAAGCTGAAATATTGACAGTGAGGAGGAGGGGAATTCTGATTTCTCTTTAATTTTAAAGTAGCTTCTTATGAGGGGGAGAAAGTCACTGACAGACCAGTAAAAGCCCCAGAGTTCCAGACATCTGACTCCAGCTCCTTCTCCAGACGGAGAGGCAGTGAAAGGTTCTCTCTGACAGAGATCTCAAGCTTTTCCACTCAACAGAAAAATGCCTTTCAAAATCATTGGATATGGTCACCATATTGTTCTAGATTTTTTTTTTTTTTGATGTATTTTTAGCTTTATGAAAGAAAAAAAATCATTTATGGCACAATGAGGCATCTGTTCACTCACATTGATTTCAATGCTGAAAACACAAAGAGGCCAAGCTTCTGTTACAGACTCAGACCAAAAGGAAGCGTTTCCATTGGATTAAACAATGAGCAAAAAAAAAAAAAAAGCATGTTCGGCTGAACACATAAGTGGCAAACTGGTTCACAATAAGCTTTGATATAATTGCAAATTGCTGTTTTTTTTTTTTTTTGGAATGGTTTATATGGGCCATAATATATTATGCTCAGAAACATTCATTCAAAAAAGAAAACTGGAACAGCGCACAGAGAATGCAGGGTTACTGATATGAACTTACTGAAAATAAACAAATGACTGAAATATTGTAAAACGGCCCAGGATGTTCAGACGGGGAGTGCAAATGCTGAACTATCGTAATATGAAGTTTGTGAACTCTAAGTTAGACAAACTGGACCAGGGGGATCTTCTTCTGGACCTGGTGGAGAGATGTCTCTGCCCTCCTTTGAAATGTTGTGTCCCGGAAACCATTCCCTGCAAAAAATGTGATATAGGAATCTTTTAGGACAGTTCAATAGAATTCTATAGAACTTTAGTACCTCAAGTCCCAAAGCAAAAAAAGTTCTACCGAAAATAGTTCCATTGGAAATCTCTGGAGGACTTTTTTTTCAGTTTGGTATCTTAAATTCCACCCAAAGTTGGAAGGCAACCCCAAACAAAGCAATCCTTTCCCAACTTGCATCCCTGTAGCACAATGATCACTCATGTGCTACACCGACCGGGGCTCGAACCCAAACACTTCAGCTCCAGAATGCAGTGCTTTTTAATATCAAAAATAATAGTTCACATGTGAGTTGGTTGACTGAATTGCATTACTGTACCCATTTGCCAATGCTGCAATTGATTACAACTCCATTGAATGTGATGGTATGGACGGAGTGATTTGTAAATCCTCTTTGGCCCGTATTATACTGAAAATACAATAATAAATAATATTTAATGCTCTGCCTTGACAATTATATAGTTTTTTAAATACACATTTAAAAGACACATTTTAAATACACAGTTGCATTCATGTTTGGTCGCGATATTGTATTGTCGATGGGTGAGTCAAACCACTCCGTTAAGCATTCGGCAGCAAATCTCAAAGACTTTATATTGGTCAAGGTCAAAACTCTGAGGTGGCCAAATCATGTGTGAAAATAATTCCTCATGCTCGATGAACCACTCTTTCACAGTTGAAGCCCGATGAATTTTGTCATTGTCATCCTGGAACATGTCAATGCCATCAGGGATTAAAAAGTCCATTGACGAGTGAACGGTCATTCACTATATTCAGGGAGCCTGCTGAATTAATTTTATTACTGCAGGATAGTGCTGAGGCTAGACTAGACTAATTGAAGCAACCCCAGATCATAACGCTGCCCCCAGAGGCCTGCGCAGTGGACACTATGCATGACGGAGGCATCGCTTCATTGGCTTCCTCTCCTACCTTGACCATCACTTTGGAACAGGGTAAATTTGAACGCATTAGACCAAATTACCTTTTTCCATTGCTCCTCAGTCCAATATTTATGCTCCGTTGCAAATAAGAAGTAATTATTCCCCAATTAACCTCACTAAAGTGGCTTTTTTTGTGGCCATGCAGCTAGGACAACTCCCAATCCTCCAACAAGTTCTTGTTGTATTGTGCATGTGGAAATGCTATTACCTTCATAATTAAACATATCCATGAGTTCTACTGTTGGCTATGTTCCATTGATATTGAAGGACATTTATTGCTTTTTGATCTGCATTTTTTTTCAGAGACACCAATAGTAATTTTGAACAAAAAAGCCACATTCTGACATTCAACAGGCATGGTTTCCTAATCAGAGTGTGGCTGCTGAACTGGCCTACCTACAGGCCAGACCCATCTTCCATTATAGAATTATGTGGAGGTTTGTCAAAAGGAATAAGAAATAATGATGTGAAATAGTGGTAAACACTCCCCTGTCCCAAATTTTCTGGAAAATGTAGCAGGCATAAAATTGGAATGAGTGTTGATTTCTTAAAAAAATAAATAAACAAAAGAAAAAAAGAAAACCACCGCAAGGAAAACATTAAAAGTCGCGCTTTTGCATTATTTTAGACTTAATACAAGTCGAGGATGATCTACAAACCACTGTTTTTTTTTTCTTTTTTCATTTTTCATTTATACTATCTATATTGTCTTAACTTTGTAGCTTTGGTTAAAAAAGTTATTTCAATATGAGAGTTGGCTGACTGGAATATTTCAATCTTGTAATTATGCATATTTTGATCTGAAAACTAATCTGATGTCAGGGGGACTATGAACACAATAATGAATACTGAGCCATTTGGAGGAAATTTATCCTCTATAAGCAACCACTTAATGGAATAACCTTGAATCATATCAATCATGACTTTGAGCTTCCAAAGATGGCTGCGCTAGTGATGAAACTGCGACAACTTGCAGTACCATACCAGAGTGACCACGGTACAGCTCTACTGTGTACTATAAAACTTTATGGAGGTTTGCTGTGACACATCATCACATATGATTATCTGAGAACTCTCTGAAATCTGCTGTCAAAAAGCTGCATGTGAACCTGGACGGCAAAAGAATGAGAAGAGATTGTGGTAATATGAAAAAGAAAGAATACACAGTCAAATTTTCATGATTAAATCAACTCTTTTCTGAGTTAATGTAACTCCTACAGGTTCAATAGACTCTTTCGGAGTTGATTTAACTCAGGACATTTTGCTGAGTACCAATGCATTCTGTTTGAAGGCTGTTAAATGGAGAGAAATGTCTAGCTGAGGACCAACACCTTGGTTAGTTATCAAGATACAGACTCCCAAAATTCCTTTGAGAGAAAGAAAATGGCCTGCCAACCTCAGGGAAAGATAGAAAAAATATGTAAAAATGCCAAAAATTGTGTTCTTTTGGAGATTATACTTTTGTTTATTTAGTTGACGTAGCACGGTTCATTTAGAGCATGTTGATTGGCCTTTGCCAGCCAAGGGGAAAGATTGTGCAAACTTGGACCAGGCCTAAGAGCTTGTTTTATGGCCCGATATTAAGCCCATTTTATGTGACAAATGGCCTGTCCCAAGAGAGGCGGACAGTCTGGAGTGGGATTCCTCTGAGTGAGCTGATGTTCCTGGCTGCCGCTCAAAAATGTGTCAGAAATCAAACAAACGATTATCAGAGCATATGGAGAGACGGGAGATACATGAGGACTTGAGGAGCAAAGCCCCTCACTGCGGTGAGGGTTCACAACTGCTCTCCATGGAGACGCCAGGCAACAAGCTATTCTGGCTGTTATTTGCTGTTTCTGTAGCTCTCTTTCGCCCTCTGTCAGGTGTTCTCAGAAATTGCAGGGGATTCGGCAGTTGCACAGATCATGCTTTCATTCATTTACATGTACACAACAATCATGAAATGTTGAATTTTCAGTGAACCTTTTGTTAGTTCATAACTCGGGCCAGTAAGCCACAAGTCTAAGTTTCAGCTCTGTTCTTTTTTTTTTCGGGGTCGCAATTGTCCTGCTCATGCGTGCGCGCAGTTTGGCGATTGGTGCAGGCCTACACCCGGTCCGAGTACAGGCTCTGAGGAGCCTCTTGTTTTAATTTAGGAACATAAATGAAACATCAGACAATTTTGAACTGAAAATTTCCATTTAATGATATTGACTCGGTGAGTTTAATTTCCCCAAAAATTGCTGAAAAGTGAAACAACCATACATTCAGCATTTTAAAGATACCTCAAACTTCAACTTCAGACCAAAAAATGTTACATTTTTCTTTAATTTTGGCAAAACACTGAGAGGGAAGTTCAGCACTCAAATGGTGCAATAATAGATAATGCCAAAGCTCTGATAAATCACGACAGTTCTGACAAAAAATTGTCAGATGTTACCAAGGAAGTTATTTTTCAAAGGAATAAATGTTGCACAGATAAAATGCCATGCACGCTGCCTTTATGTGCCACTGTTTTTATTGAGACCTCTTACTGTCAGCCCTTCAAAGAGCCAAGGTATGTTGTGTTGTGCATTTAACCTCGTCCTGGTTATGAAGGTCCCACCCCTCAGAGCATAGAGAACCATCCAGGGAAAGCGATGCAGTCCAAATGTTTCAATGCAGCCAATTCAACTGTTTACTTGTTGGGTTCTTGATTGGTATCCTCAGGTCTCCCAACTGAACAACCATCCAGCTGCACCAGTGGAAAACAAAAGGGAGCAGAAGTACACTCGTAACCATCTGTAAACTGACATGGACTTGGGAGTACCCTGTGCCAGATAAACTGCGTCATGTCGCAAATTCTCAGGATTGCCTGGTTGTTCCACACCTGAGCTGATGCACGACCTCAAACCATGCCGATAATGGCAGGGGTCTCCAACTGGATTATTTTTCCAATGCAGCAAAACAGTGGAGAACATCCATTGCCGCAATGCTGCAGTAGGTCACGTCTCTGAATGCATACCATTTCAACACTTTTGTCCATACTGTTGTGCAGTGGCAGTAATGTGCAAGGGTAGCAGTTTATTTTCACTGAGCTGTCATGTTTTTTTGTAACGTCACTTAAGTGGGGTCAATGGTGTTTTCAGATTTTCAATCTTATTTCCATCTATTCAAGTTAAGGATATAGTGCAAAAAACGCATGCAGTTTTTGCCAATTTTCTGTGTCTTTGGGAGTCAGCTGCAAACTAGTGCCGTCATTTTGATGTGTAAATTGGCATATAGAAAAATGGAAGAGTTAAAAGCTATTTCAGCTTGGATTAATGGATTTCTGGTCTCCGCCTCTGGGCCGTCAGGGTGCGTCTTCTAGTTGCCGCTCAAAAACAAAACTTCTTTGTTTTGTTTGCTTCTATCGCAAACTTGCTACATTTCCTACAGAGGAAATACCACCCAAAATATGCCTGCAATATAGATATAGATAAAGGTGCATTTTACAGAAAGCTAGCTTAATAATATGCCCTCTAACATTACCTTTAAATCAGGAAATAAAGGTTCACGTTTGCATGTGGATGTAGTGGCCTGAAGGAGACTAGCAAGCATAAAATTTGCCAGCCATTTCAACAATATAACCGTACTGTTTTGGTACTATCAGCTCTATTTATCTCAAGTAATGTTAATGTTATCTCACTGTTGTGACAGGAGTTGGCTGGGGCTAGCTAGCAAGTGAAAAATTTCACCAGTCATGAGTTTCGTAATGTTAGCACACCATTTTGTGATCATTGCATTGACATGAGGAAAAAGGTACTTGGCTCTCTTGGTCACCCTTTCTAGCCCAGCAGGAATTTTGAGGGCCAAAGTTTTGAATGATGTTAATTGTTTACAAAATGGACTCTATTGCTGCATTGTTCACACTTAAATCTGAAGTCGGGAAGATTTTTTTGGTCGTATTTACTGAAACTGCCACAATGCTTAGAAATGCGAATATTAATCAGGTGATTTTAGAAAACAATCCGCAACTTTATCTCCACCTTACCGCTCCTGACTCAATTAACCAATCAGATAAGCACACGCCTTTGGATTTGCATGAAAAATCAAGGGAGGGACTTGTTTGGATCTCAGCGCAAATACGGGGGGGGCTTGAGAGTTGTACTAGTTCAAAAATCTGAGTCCTCTTAGTCGAACAATCCTCCTGACGTCAGGTTTAATTTTGGAGGACAACCCAGTCTCCGATAGCATGTGTTCTTTATGTGTCATGTTTGCAGTAGCCCATTGCTATTCTATCACCAGTAGGAGCAGTGAAAATTACACCTCTAGCTTTCGCTTTTTTGTAGCTCGTGCACAAGAGCGTAGAACAAACGGTTGGCTTTTTTTTTTATCAAAGTTTCAAAGTTTATTCAAAAACTCGGGCCTCGTCCGAGGCATGGAGTACAACATATATACAAAGATTTAACATAAAACATGCTAAGTAATCTTACATGTTACAAATCAGCTAAATCATATACAGTGGTTTAATAAATGAATAAATAAGACACGCATCACAATCTTGAAATTAATAATATTCAAAATAAAATGTAGGGAAGAGATAAATACCTAAATATGTAACCTAAAACGTGAAAACCCTTCCTTGATAAATTTTATAAGTTTTATTTGCAGAGTATAATTTTTTGTTGACATAAGCCGTTCAAAATTAAAAAAATTAGGGTGTTTCCTATAGAATTGAGGAATATATTCTTTTCTCAAATCTTGCAAGGCAGGGCATTCAAGCAAAAAGTGAAATTCATCTCCCAATTTGTTACTGGTGCATTGGTCACAAATACGTGCTATACGTGGTGTCTTTGAAAATCTTCCTTTTTCGACTGGCAATTTATGACTTGATGTTCTAAATTTGGTAAAAATTCTACTATAGCCTGCGGATAAGTTTAAAAGATATTGTTCAACCTGGAGATCTTGCTTGAAACATTTGTATAAAATACCCTTGGAAGAATTTTCTATAGATGATACCCATTCTTGACGATACTGATCTCTCAAAACTTGTTTTACATGTAAATTAAGTAGTTTTGCAGATGAAATATTCTGTGCTAACCAATTGTTACTCATTCCACAATTATCGAGGATAGTTTTACCAAATTTCAACCAAGGGGATATACAAATGTTATCATTAAATTTCCTTTGGATGATGTTATAAAGTTGAAAAACTAACTTTTCACATCTACCACACAGTATTGATGACCAGAATGAAATGACTCGGCATTTTATCTTGACGATTAACGGAAAACATCCGGATTCGCCATATCACAATCAGTCCTCTTTCTAGTAATATGAGAAATGCTCTAATGCAATGCTATCTATTTTAGCTTCATGTCACAGTTCCACAAGGGGTTGAGGGTGTGTCTAGAGTAGTGAGCCAGTGAAAAGCAATGGGATAGTTTTCATCTTTACTGCAAATGCATAGGGGAGCCATGGGAGTGATAAATACTGAAATATCTCAAGCTGTTGTGGGAAAATGTGTTTGGATTTTAAGCAAATTATTTGTGCAGAGCCTGTACTTTGAATGGCTCAATGATCAATGAATTGACCCTTTAATGTACCACCTCTGTTATCAGCATACAATAATCCCTATCTTCCAATGCTGCACATTTTGTATTTGCCTCTGCTGTTCCATTTGTTGTTGTTTTTTTTTTTTTTTTCTTATTTGCAGAATCCATTTTGTGTTTGAGTTTTGGCATTCTGATTTGGACACACTGCATGATATTGCTTTTCACTTTAGCTTCAATGATGCCAGTACCATTAAAATAATAAAGTTTTAGTTTTTTTTTTTTCCTTTTCTAACCCTATTGAAAATGATATCTTTTCCTTATGCACCTTATGCTGCACCTTATGCACCTACTTCAGAGTGCACACTCGGTAGATTCCAGGAAAGTGTAGGCATATGATGAGCCTACTCATGGTTGTATGTTTTTGAAAGCAACATTTGCTACAACTTCTTAGCATATGATATGATCTGAATGCTTGGCAGTCGGTCACATAGAGTTATAGGCTGTGAGGTGCAGTGTTGACGGTATCAATGTAAGGGACGTTGGGAGTGCTTGTGAGATCAATTTTGAAATAAAATAATGACACATAGGACACCCCGAGCCCTCATGGACTTCGAGGACACTTTCAGTATGCTATTCTGGGAATTGGAACTAGGCTTTCGTCTGACTTTTTGAGAGCTGAAAATCTAGTTGAGCAAATCTCACAATCTTGAGCACTAGAAGGAGAATCCCTCCAGTTCAACACCAAATGAGACACCCCCCAAAAAAAATCTCAAGTCTTGAGGGCTGCTGGATTTCACCCTGTCAAAACCTAGTACTCAGTTATAAATGCAGATTGGCCAATCATTTGCATTAATTGTTCTGCTAATTTCCTGGAAGAAAGAAGACCAAAGATGGATTTGGATTTTAGGGCCAGCTTTGACTGATGCTGGTCTAAGCAGCTCCCCCGTCTTTTTAGTAAAACAGTTGAGTAGACAAAACGGAGAAAGGAGTTAAGAATACAAGTAGCAGCGCTCTCTGGAATGGAATTCAGAATTATAGGATGGACAATGAGTGAATTTTCGACCATTGCATTATAGTGGGAGAGAAAAGTAAAGAAGGTTTGAGAATGAAGACAAATTCAGCCCTTAGCTAATTTCAAATCTACAGAAACTTGCCTTGCTTTAATTGGATAAGACAGCATTTAGAATACTGAATTCTCATTGGGTAAGACAACCTCTGGATGCTTATATTTGGATAAGTCATACGGTATCTCTGTGCTCAATAGATGTTAATCATTGGATGACAATCCATCATATTTTATACAGAAACATGTTTTGACTGGCTTTAAAGGTATTATTCAGAGAAGATCAATTTAAGTTTAATTTTGCAATTTGATGGCAGGGAACATGTCAGTTAAGCTTTTTCATATACATTTTTAGGATCTAATAACATGCTGTTCTCAGAAAATTTCTCGAACAACATATCTGTGCGAAATGTGAACAAGCGAGGTGATTTCAGGGTTACTGCTGCTTTGCTTCCAGTCAAATTCATTTTTTGAGGATAAATAAATGACAAGAAAAAGAAGGGGTGTCAGGACATGAGACAACCGCTAGTCTTGCACCAGATGTGTGCCTGTTGGCAGCTGGGTGACAGACGCAGTGAAATTTTATATTGTTCTATAAATACTGGGACCAGATGTTTCCTATCAATACAAAGGGATTCCAGAAATGTGCAGAGTATTAAGATTTGGTTCGCTTTTAGTTGGCAATTAATAACATTTCAGACAAAGTGACCGTAAGTGATGGAGTTGCAATCTTATGAAGAATGAAGTGAGGCGAGCTTGGGTGGGGGGGCTGGTGTAAGTTTTAAGCCTATGAAAACTTATTAGGACAACTTGCAAATTCAGAAACTTTACAAGCAACAGTGCAAAAACTCAGGCGCATGATATCATGGAGAGTGTTGGCCCCATTGTAGTTGAAGAGAGGCCACAGACAGGCCACCCATCTGGGACTTGAAAATTTGTGGTGTTAGGTATCCTGTGGTTTCTCATCCACTCCCTAAGTCTTATTTCTTGGAGTTTTGTGCAAACATTTATAACTGCTTCGAAATGCTGCTATCTTTACTTACCATTTCCATCATGTACAATGAGGGAAGAACAGTCTCTCTCTCTCTCAAGGCCATGATTTTTTACCATTTCTCAACCCCATGATCTCACATCAGAATGGTTAAATGTAGTGCATAGCACACCATTGAAAAAAAAAAAAAAAAAACACAACCTTAAAAATATATCCCTTTTAGCTGGTCTGTATAGGATGTCATTTTTATGTGAATATTTGGATAGAATTTATTATTTTCCACAGTATATATTAAGTCTCAGTTTGCCCGGCCTTTACGACGCATTTCCTCCCAAACCGCCCAATGGATCCCTACGCCCTCTAGCATATGCATTTCAGATGAGACTGCTTCTGTCTTCTGCCGTGTTGGATGGAACCAACTGTGAGGTACAGTTCAGGAACCACTTGTGAGAGACAGAAATCCAAGAAACGTATGCCTTTAATGGAGTCTGAGTCAAAGCCAAAAAAACACAGGAATTGCCAAGCCACAATAAGAAATCCAAAAACAGTGTCGACCAGACAGGCAGGGGTCAGAACCAGAAAGACAAATGAGCAGAGGTACAAACACGATAGGCAAAAAGTCGTAGTCGATGAACAAAGCCAAGGGTCATACACAGGGCATCCAAACACAGAAATTGTGGTCATATAAAAATGGGTCAAAATTCAGGAAGACAAAAACGATACAAAAAGGGCAATGGCAAGAATCGAAGTCAGACAATGCAGTAGAAGAGAAACAATACTCAAAGGCATACAAGGCACAAAGAAATATTGATCAACGTTCTGACAAGAGCAGTGAGTGAACTGACTGTTTAAATACACATGGGGAAGTCACATGGTACAAAGGGGAAGCAGTTGAATTGGATCGGACTAATTACAAAGAAATGAACATGAGGAAGTTCCTGATTACTAGAAATTGGCAAAAGCCAAAACACGGACAGGGATCACAGAGACAGCCTACTGACAAACATACGCCTCCGGTTAGGGAGTTCTATCGTGCACAGAGTGAGAGGCAGAACAGTGATTAGCCAGGTGCAGAAAATCTGCTGAAGCACAGCAAAGTAAATTGAGTGAAGGCAAGGGGCGGAGACTAGAGCAGAGCGAGTGCTGAGAACATGTTAGTCAACTAGTAATGTGCAGCTATACAATCCCTAGTGCTTGTTAGAAAGTTAGTACTATAAGCAGTGTTAGTCTTGGTTTGTAAGTTTAACTAGAACAACAAACTGTTAGTATTGTTAGTAAAATAGAAAAGCAAGGTGAAGGAAGTAAATTCAATTTTCAGGAACAATTTTAAAAAACAACAAATCATACAAAGAAAAGGAGGAAATACAAAACAATGAATATTGATTAATTAATTAATTAAAATATTAATCAAAACACACACATACGTAAATGAGATTGGAAGGAATGGTTGAAATCCCAGAAACCGTGAAATCACCCGAAAGTGCGGCACACCATACTGGGGCAGTGAGCGATCACATGACCAGACAGGGGGAGACAAAGTTCAATGCATGGTATGAGACAAAACATGGACTGGAATGTCACTGAGGGAATGTACTATGGGAGAATATGCAGGAATAAACAGGAACAAAACATGGCATAGATCAAGACATGGCAACACATGAACAGAATAAGGCAGAATCACAACTGCAACTCGCCCCATTACTTTGGGCCATTTTATCCATTTTTGCCTTTCGTTAGCATGAAGATGGGTGATGTCACTATGCGTAAGGATTATTGGTCACAATCAACCCCCTGCGGAGCATGGCAATGGCTAGTTGTTTTTATTCTTATTATTATTATTTATTCATCTGGAACAAATTTCTTATGGGCGTATGTCAAGGCCTACTTGTCCGTCTTTGTCGTTCATCATTCCTTGGTCATCTTCATCTGTATACATCTTCTTCACCAAAACTATGAGGCAGATCAACTTCAAGCTTCAGGTTCATGCTCCTATTCATGTGTACACCAAAGTTTGCGCAAGGCATTTCAAACTGATTTCAAAATGTTTATTTCTGCAAAGTCTAGGGCATTTTTGCACCAATTTGGCTGAAATTTGACATAGGAGATAAGTAGCAAGATCCATAACATATATTATGAGTTTCATGATTTAAAAAAAAAAAGATAATTTTTTCCCTTTCTTGAAAGAAAGTGTTCTTCGCGGTTGGGCCCTTTGGAAACTCAAGGATTCAATTCCTACAAATGTCACCGGCATTGAAAAGTCTGCAGTCCTGCAAGATACTATGCCTCACTTGTCAAATGTATGTGATGTATACAATATGCATTAATGCCATGCATTAGGTGTTGGTATACACCGCAAAGCACATCCCAAAGGTCAGAAAGTAAAAGGCCTGCCATTTTTTAACTCCATCCATGAACTCAGCCAGCTAAATTTGCCAATTATTTCAACCTCTCAGCTTAATTGTTATTTTATTCAACAAATCAAGGTTGATGGATCAAAAAAAAACTCCACAGGACTTTTACTATCTGAATGCAGACTGTACATCTTTGATCTTTCATCGCACACATGTGCTCACTCCAAGCTAACAGACCACAAAAATTTGGCCAGGACAGGGTCTGGCTAGACCAGGTCTTACATCATCAGCATCGTCATCATTTTTATTATTATTGTTCTTGTTGGCATTATTAAATGTGAAGAATAGAGAAGTAGAAGTTGCATTTTGTGAGCTCGTGTTCAAGATATACTTTAAGCACCACACTGTTGTTTCCGCCTCCTCATCCCATGTGTATTTATGTGCCAAGACAGAGGAGCAGCAAACTTGGCGAGGAATAATAAATGACGAGGGTCATGTGTTCATAGTTGGTGCCTCTTTCACCACTTTACCCACAATCTCTGAACCCCAGGGAATTCTCCACTTACGTGACAGCATGGCCCCGCGTTCCCTGAGGATGCGTTGTCATCATGGGGTTTTTAATTTCTCGCGTGCTGCCACTCAATCTACCCAGCTCCACCACCCCCTTCCCACCCATATTCCATCAGTGCAACTCAGGCTGCCCATCAGATTGTGATTTTCATTTGAGACGACTGTTTTATAAAGTGTGTTTCTCATTATGGGTCAACAGGCATGAACTCCTGGGCAGCATCCATTGCATTCATTGTGGAATCACCGGCGGTGCATCTTGGAATGAATGGTCATGTAAAAAGGAACTGACTCGGCCAAAAATGGGTTAGCTGCTGTAACTGAGGCTGGTGGCCTCAGGTGAAAGGTCCTCTTTAATTCCTTCAGCTTGATCAGATGGTTAAAACAAGTTAAACTGAGTGAGGGGGGCCTGCTTTGCTCACAGTGAGACTGGCCTTTACTTTGCAAATATTTCATAACATCTCACCATCACATTTACACAAGGGAATACCTAACCACCACCTATGGCTTGAGTAGTAAGGATTACAAAGGAGGGAGTGGGATATGTCCGGCTGTATTCCAGTGGTTGCCTAGAAACAAGTAGCTCCTGGGGGAAGGGGGTGTTCCAAATTTTAGCTCAGATGGGATGCTGCCATGACCCTCTCTTTCAACTGTTGAGTGCCTGGGCCCGATAGTGCTCTCAAATTTGAAAATAAAAATATTGAATTCCCTCATAACAGCAAGCTTAATTGAGTATGTTTGTATGTTTGTTGATGCACACATTACAACACACACACCGTTGGCTTACAGTCTGGCCTTGGGATAATGAATGATGCTCACTGGTCTGCAGAAAAATGGCTAGTCTGAGACTCTGCTGCTCTCTCTCTCTCCCTCTCTCCAGCTGTTTCCGTCTTCCCAACTGCTATGGTGGGACAGACGGCTACCGGTCAGTCCGCACAAACCTGGGCTCCCCACCAGTCACCTTGCAGCACTTGCTGTTGCAGCAAGTCATTTCCTGTTTTTCTTCTGTAGGTTTGGGTGTTGCAACTGGTCATATCCTCTTTGTTTCTTGTGGAAGGAGGATAAGGTGTTACTGTAAAGAGAAGTTGGTAGGAGGAGGTATAATTTCCATTTTCTGGGACTAAACCATGGCTATCTCACATACTAGGAGAACAGCAGAAATGTTTGTACGTGCTTTACAAGGCAAAAACATCAGCTGACAGGCCTGACGTAGGCTGGTGGCATTTCTTGCCGGCAAAGTTAAACACACAGGACCTTATCAATCACATCTTATAAGAGGGGGAACAACATCAGGATTTTTTTTTTTTTCAAAAAAAAAATCTTGCATTTCTTTCCTTGAGGACAAAATATCAGAAACTGTAAGCAGTAGTTTATCGCCTCTCACTAAACCAAACAAAGCCGTACGAGCATTAAGCCACTGACTGCTCTTGATATAGTCTGAGAAACTGACTGGCACGGACATCAAAGCTTAACAAATGGCATAACTCAAACATTTTGTGCCACCCCCCCCTCCCCCACAAGGGAAAAAAAAACTACATTTAAATAAGTGCCTCAAATTTCATTCATTAATTTGAAAAAGAAAGCAAGAGTGATGTGGGAGGCGGCAGATTGGCGACAATTAGGCCGATGCCAGATAGAGGCTTGCAATCTTCATTTTCCATCTCCCCCCTCCCTGTTTATGTCCAATCGCAATTTGGAAAGTACGCCTGGCAATTAGATTGAGGGAGTAACCAGCAGGACATGCCCAGTTCCAAAACAAGAGGGGAGTGTTTGGACCCCTTTGCACGAGGCCCGAAGCGCTTTTCCCAAGAGGAAAGAGGCGGGGGTCAAACGGCCGGCCGGGCCGTGACCTGAGAGGGGTATTTTCTGCCAGTGCAGCAGAGGGGTCTGTGGTAATTAGCCACTGTTTTCAGTCAGCCTGAGCTGATACCATCGCTAGCTGTGGTTGTGTATGAATCACAGTCTGGATAGGGCTTACTGTGAGACCACCGCTGGGCGTAGAGACATGATGAAGCCTTTGTGCCAGACCACCGTGATTCGAGACCAAATGGAATTTTGTCCCTGCCCGGCCTTTGATCCCGCAATAGTGCCTCCTGGTGATTTAGCCTTTTTTGCGGTACCAAACCTCACCAGCTCCTCAAAACCCAGTGCCTCTGTGCCGTGCCTCGCACACACTTGTTTGTTCCCCCTCAGAAATGAATGGACCCTTTTAGAGCAAAAAGACCAGAATTGTTGGCAAGGGCAGATAGACTCAGCACACACAGCTCAACGAGATGCAGGCAGCGTTGTTCACATGTAAAAAGTGCACGTACGCTCGGCCATTCTGATCTCCCTTTACAAGCTGTGTATTGAGCCACAGATAGTGCTTTTATGGTCAAGTTGACCACCAGTGAAAATTTAAGCCTCACAGGAAAGATCTGTTTCTCTGACAAAGCAGCTCATGACAGCCAAGATGACAGATCCTTTTTATTCACGCCTGCCGAAGTGCAAGTCAAGATCAAACTCTGGCTTTGGCTAAAACAGGGTAAAAAGTTAATCGAAAAAACGTGTGTAAATTCCATTCTACCAGATGAAAACCTCATCAAATACAAGGCAAAAAAAAAAACAGAACAAAAATTCATTTTACTTAAAAAAACTGTCCATACCTTACAGTGGCTATTAAGATGCAATATTTTTATTGCTTTAATACTTCTCACTGCCAAGTGGAATGTGAGAAGATTCATCGCCATCTTTTGGCACAGAAGTGTAACTACGTGTTTTGGTTCTCTTGAGTCTTCGCTGCTTGATGCACTTAGTGCAACTGACTTCATATGTGAAATTCCTGGGGCCTGATATCCCACTAACGTTTTTAAGACACCTGTAAAATCCACGGCTACAGCATGACATCCAGTTCAGCTTCATTTCTGGGTTCCCCTGAGCCTCACTAACAACAGTTCCCTCTGAAGACATTATACGAAAGGATTTGCCTTTAATTGAGTCTGACACAATATGGGGGGAAATTTTACTTGTTTCAATGTGTCATGGGAAAATTTGGCAATTATTGCAGAGTGCTTCGACACATAGCTCTGCATGTCGTCCTCCAAACAAAGTGTAAATAATGCAACAGAGAGGGCTTATAGTCAGCCACAGACATGCCAATGACAGCTTGAGAGCTTCATTTTTTGTTTCCAATTTTTTATTTATTTTTTTATTGCATAGCTTCTGCACACTAAAGTTAATGGCATACCTTTCATGTCTCCTTAACCTGCACTTACTGAACTGTTTCTTTTTCTCCAACGCAGAATGTTCTGTATCGAGGTGATAATTCCACCTATGGCCACCCAGAAATAGAGCTTTTTATGCAGGTGTGTCATGCAAATCATCTTGTCCGTAATCAATGTGATGAAATAATATTTTGACCCGAGGGCAATGGTGGATCACTGTACCTCGGTTTTTACACAGACAACACACTCAGTTGGTCAGTTCTTTTTTTTTTTTTTTGGAGGCTTAGATTGTTTGGTGTTAACAATAAGTAATGCTTTTAATTTATCAGAAAATCCTCGGGAGAGTCATTGGGTATCGTACTCCAACCTGGAATGGTAAACTGTAGTTAGCTGAACTTGAAGCTTGTTTTCTTGGTAGTAATCACTCTCTAGAATCAAAGACAATTAATTAGATTTTCACTAATTAACTGTATTTTCACAGTATAAGTTTTGGTAGCCAGTGGAATTGCCCACAACATTGTCTCTGACACAATTCCCGGTTTCCTTCAGCAATCATAACAGTTGTGTCATGATAATGAAAATGTTTGTGAACGCGATGTGTACTTTGAAGACACCCCCTGGCGGACCAGAGGAATTGTAGGACAATGTGGAATCAGGAGTCCTGCTCTGCGGTGTGGCCTGGAGGAAACCTCCATCAAACCTTCTTTTGACAGAAATAGAAACAGGAAGGAAGTTACCCCCTGTGCACAGCCAAGAAGCAGGGAGAGAGAAAAATTCAAGAGGTCGGAGAATAAAGAAAATATGGGAGAAGGAAATGCTGGCAGCCCTCTCCATGACTTTAATTGGTTCCAAGTGCCCCTGAATCTGCTCACATCCTAACTCTTCTTTATACCTCTGCCCATCCAGAACCGAAAATATGGACTTAATTTTCCCAATTTTATTGTTATTAGTCCATTTCCTGGGGAACTGCTTGGCACTGTCAGTGGCAGGTGATACATAAAATTTTGGACATGAACTATGGCTCTTGGCTTCCCTGTTGTTTGACCTGTCCTTCAGAGCTCCAGCTGAGGCCTCAGGCTTAAGTGAAGAACTGCTTGGGATTGGGGCGTGTACTGGGGGGGGGCTACTGCACTGACAGCAGGGCTCGGGGGCAGGGGTTGATGGTAGACATAGAGCCCTAGTACAGCATCACAGTCACCTATACAGGCTGGTCATACAGAGCAAAGCGGTGAGGGTGTTTTTTGGAACGGACATATAGTACACTTATGACAGGTCTAGCAGAGGCTAATGAACTGAGCCTACAATCCGCAGTATTCCAGTCCTTCAAGAGCCAGCTTTTTTTCCATTAATAATGGCACTGTCCAAGCCTGAATAAGATAGCTTGCTAAAGCAAATGAATATAAATGAGAGTTCAAGTAATGTTTGCTGTATCCAAACACAACCAAATAATGCCTCTGTAAAATTTATGATAGTTTCTCTCTCTCCTTCCCCCGCCCCTCCCATCTCTTTTTTGCAGTCATCACCAGGAGGTTGTAATGTTCAACAAAACAAAATAACCTGCAGGAACAAGCTATCAATTAGATAGAGTAAACCCAAAAGAAAAAAAAAAAATCTTGCAGAAAGGCAATACTAACAGTCATCCAGCCAGTGAGCAAGCAATAAACTTTCAAATATTTCAAAGGTAGGCTTTTAAAACAAAGTTTGAAAAATTCCTCAAATGTCAACAAACTATTAATAAAACACTATTTAATACCAAAAAGATTGGTGTTCTCAGAAATATGGGTCTTTGTCATGAATGCAGCATTGACTGGTCATAGGATTTAGGGGGGAAAAAAAAACTGAACGTCTCGGTTCTTGTCCTTTTAGGACCAAACAAAAAGGGCGGCATCACATTCTGATTGGGAAACCGTATATGCACCACAGCTGCTCTCAATTTCCAATGAAGAACTACTCTCCATACTGCTGAACACAGGTGATTTGAATAACCATACAATCTGTGGACTAGAAAACGTTAAAATCAACCAAACATAGAAGGAAAAAAGCCCTCAGAAAATGTGAAAATAAAAGTACTCATTAAAAAAGGATTTACCAGCCAGCACCTCAACAAACTGACATTTTCTATTGCAGCATGTTTCTTCAAATTGAAGACCTGAATGGTGCTGCTCGCCTTTCAGTAATAATATTGCAAAATATAATACTGCTTTAATAGTAGAAAAAAAATGCAAAAAAAAAAAAAATGCAATGCAATTTTAACAAGTTGCCACATGATAGGTTTTCAACAGCTCAGGACAACCACATATTAATTCCTCGAAAATGTATTCAGCGCTCAAAGAGTTAAGCTCAACATTTGGAAGGTGGTGGTGATCATCTTTCCTGCTTCTAGGACCATACGGTCTTCATTAGAGACACCTCTGTGTCCACTTCACCCTGTGCCAGGGATCTTCGAGAGGTGATCGACAACAGATTGTCCCTTTTCTGAGAGCATTGTAATGGTGACCCGAGCTTTTTGCCTCCCACTTAAGCTGGTCCGAGTGTTGGTACTGTATCAAAACTGAGATACTAAAGACCTTGTAAACACAGTCAATTTAAAAAAAAAAACAGGTCACATCAAATCATTCAATTAAAGGCATATTTTGCTCCCCCTCTATTTTTAGCTCTGCAGCCGCCACTGTTTGTCTATTTCTTCACAAGAGCGTGTCATTAAGATACTTTTGCCTGAATTTACAAGAGAGTTCTCTTTTCTGTTATAAGATATGCAGATCTCTAATTCATTGGAGTTGGGCCCTTTTGAAACTCAGTCATTCATACATAGCCATGGCGGTATGCTTCTCTGGAGACCATTGGATTTTTATGTTTTTTTTTCAAACGTCATCAGAATTGGCTCTTTGCCATGAAGAAGGGAGAAGAAAAGGTGCCCTGTGCTGTGCAGCGGCTGATGGGGCTAAGACCTGACATTTTTCGCACTGATGAGAGTCGGCACATACCAAGACCTCCGCCCACCCGTTGTTCTCAGGGGCCAAAACCTTGTCTGGGCTGTGAGTCAATGGCCCCTGTGGCCCCTATGTCTTCCCTGTCCTTTCCTGTTTGGCGGCTGGACGGCCCAGATAACAGTCCCTGGCAGCTGGTCTGAGAGCTGGCCTTTGAGACAGGAAGTGTACGTGAACAATGAGTTCAAAGGACAAAATCAGAGGCCGAAAAAACGTTACCCTGCTCCCCACCCATCAGCTGATCTACAGCAGTGGCCACACAGCAAACCCATAAAGACCACTCAGCGTTCATCAGATCTGTGAGAGACACACGCATCTCCTCACACTGATTTTCTGTGGTCTGATCATGTAATGCATTATGAAGTTAAATGTTTTCTAACAGTAATAGACACGCTGCAGTGAATAGAATGGAATAATAAACTATAAATGCCTTTTTAGAAATAAAGCCACGAATAGCCATGTAATGGTTATTTGCAGTGCTGAGCTGCAGGTGACTGCTTGCAGCTGGGTTAAACAAGACACGCTTGCCTTTCTGGGACGGCTAGACTCTGATGGCCATTAGGTGGGTGCACAAGCTGTATATAAAGAGTTCACAACAGAATTTGAGCTGTGCTGGTATGATGAGTCTGCCATCCTCATGCCTGTTAGACAACCTGAGGTCTGTGGCCAAGTTGACAAGCGTGCTGCTGTCGGGCCGCCGGCTGATGATTTACGATCTGGCTTTTATCAAGGCGGTGCACTTGAGGGGCTTGCGGGAGACCTTGAACGGACGCCTAGTTAGCAGGCTGCCACCGGCAGTTGAGGCTGTTGAGAGGGCCATACCTCTGCCCGCCAACTGTTCAGCCCACAGACCTCCTGTAAACCGCCACAGATTTACAGCTCTGTGCCTGTCAATCCAGCACATCCGCCTTCACGGACCATCCAGCTCTCACTTGCTTTCTCATCGTCCATATTGCCCAACTTCCCCATCCTCCATTCAGTGTTTCACATAAGTCACCTCACCTTCAATTGTTCCAATGTGAACTTGTTGAATTCACATCAAAAATAAAAAGCAGCATTCTCTTCAGTTCTCAAAGGGTAATAGTTGTTCCCTTTCACCAGCCCATTCTGATTGAGCTAACAGTCTGGGATCACAGCCAAGAAACACGTCATTGTGAGTGTCTGATCTTCCAGGGTATTTTGGCTCCTTCAACCCCATTCTGGGCATCTTGGCCTCTCTGGCCATTTCGCCTCGGCACAAACTCACAGCTGAAGTAAGGTCTGAGCTGGTAATCAGTCTCCAAAGGGAGCGGGTCCGTAGACCAGCTTTCTTCTTCTCTTCTAGTGATGGGAACGTAAGAGGGCAGTTGCGCCCCACCCTCTCCCCACTTTCAGTACCCCTCTCCCTGGAGAATAACCATTTCTCCTCTCAAGTTTGGGAACTCCAGTGAATGTGGACTCTGAGTCAGACCTGAACTCAGGTTACAAACCCCTCCTTGGGTCACGTAGACTGCAGCTGCCTGAAACAGCTATCCTTAAAGGCATATCCCATGGTTTTCTGCTGTTTCCTTAACGTCCAGTCATTGTATGTTCATTCATGATCAAACGGTAGTTCACCCTCTAACTCTCGCCTCCAAGTGGTTGGAACACCAGTATGCCAGACGATCATGACTCATTTTCAGTTCATGTATGACAGTCAATGTGGGTAGATTTTTTGAATCTTTTTTGCTGCAAAACTGGTGTGAATAACTGGAATTTTGCCTGACATGGGTCTTCTGAAATTTTTCTCTATGAGAAAATACAACATTTTTGAGGTTACTTAAAAATATGGCATATATTAGCAAAATAATGAAATTTTTTGTTTGAGTCGTGATTATGTATTGACATATACATACATCCTTCAGTCATTTAGCATAAAGAAAGTTAAAATAATTTTATTTTTGTCAAGGATGAAGCTATTTTTTTTATATGGAACTATTTTAAAGTATAATACATTCAAAAAACTCATTTGTTTTATTTATTTATTTATTTATTTATTTTTGACAAAGATCAGCATCTTGTGTATCTTACCAGGAAATAAATTACTTTAAAACCCTGTGATTTCATTGACACACATACATTGAAAATAGACATTTTTAAATTGTAAATATCGGAATCTTCAATTTAATTTGGAAAGAATTGGTCAGCATGAGCTGGTAGGACAAATTTTCAGCTTTTGTACGAGGGAACGTTTGTGCAATTCTGCTCTGTTGTGATGAAATAGTTGCCCTTTCTGTATGTACCCACCCCTTCACTGCTCTTATTACTGTAGTTTCAATGGAGCCTTCAGTAAGGGTTGAGGTTACGGGATACGCAAAGTGCTACAAAGTCCGAATAATAAAATGGATTTGAATGGCAATACTCTCAAATTGAGGCTGAATGTTTATCCAATCAGACCACATTGACTCTTCAATTCCAAATCCAATTAAGATATCAGCTATTTGGTTTTTAAAATGTCAGTTTCCTATGTATAGCAATGAGGTTCCAATTCGGTATCCACACACTTTTGGCAATACAGAGTACATTTTGTTATGTGTGTGCATCAGTTACAAATGAAGGTCTCATTAGCTGTTTGAAATAAAGATCAACCCGATTCAGACCCACCAAGTATAAGGCTTTTATGCTGGATTGCAGAATGATCTGATCAGGCTATTTCATAGCTCTGACTTCTGCTTTAGCAATTTGTCTTTATTTGTTTAACCTTTTACAGCATCACTGCAAGACTGCTGAATTTTCCCTCATTTACACACAGCTGTGCTACCAACTTCAGATTTATTTAGAGACCTAAGATGAATAAATGAAAATTTATAGCTCTCCATGGACATCACATCTGTGTGTATTCAGGAAGGTCATTTCTCTATAAAGGATTTATTAGAGTTTAATCTCTTTCTCAGTGTAATTTGATATCCTGCTGTTTTCCCCATGGCTACTTTTTGCATATCCAAACCAGCGCTTTCTTCTGAAAAGTGCCGGAGTTGCATGTTCCAAAATAACTGTCTAAAATCTTGGCACTCTTTGCATAATCAAAATAGCAAGCTTTTTGTGAAAAAATAGATAATACAGTATAAGTCCCATTCAAAGTGAATGAGACAAAAGAGGACTGAGAATGAAAACCCCATAAAATCTACGGACCCATATATGGGACCGTTAAAAGTGGCTGCTGCATTCTAAACTGTGGAACCTTGGAGATCCCAAGATTTCCAACGATTCCAAGCGTATGTCCTGTGGAATTGCAGGGAAATATGTATAAAATGATGTACGAGATCTAGATATTTTCCATTTAATGTCATTATGTGGCCATAAAAACATGGCGCCCTGGGTTTCAATAATTCTCCTAATACTGTATAGGTGTGATGTAGCGTCACTGAAGTGCTACAACCAGCACATGCAGAATATGTATGTGACATTGTCCTGCATTAAGAAAAAAAAAACACTTTCTTAATGTTGAATCTACTTGAGGGAAAATTCAAGAGAAAAAGTCGGAGATTAAGGGGTAAAATAGCTGTGAGTCTAATGTGCGCTCGCGTAATTGGGATGTCAACTACTTCTCTCCTCTGTTATCTGGTCAAGAGAAGAAATGATTTTTTTGTATTTCTAGATAATCCCTCTACTTCCAAATAGGAAATTATATATTTGAGGTTATGGCAGGCTGTCCCTTAGCAGTGGAACTATTCTGAACAAAGAAAACATAGTCCCGGCCAGACGATGTAGCTGTAGAGAGATTTAAATCCACTTTATCCTCCCTCCACCCTTCCTCTGCCCAATATGGCTACTCTTGCGAATTTCAGATGTACATTTTCGTCGAGTAGCTCCTGGTAGGAAGCTTAAAGACACTTCTGGCAGCAAAAGTAGAGAGGAAATTGCAATGATTTAAATTTCTTAGCCCTACTCTTTCTTCTGTATTCTTTCCAGCAGGGTTTTTTGCAAATAGTTAGGCTTTGGATTGACTAGGAGCTTATCCCAATCACTTATTCCATCCTTTGCAATCTCCTTATTCCTCACGTGGAGACAGCAAGATTTACCATGACTTGGGACATCGTAATCCATTCATGTTCCCTCAAGAAGCTAAGAATCAGGAGTTGGGTGTTTCCTAAAGACATCCTGAGCAAAGATCCTCAAGGGTATCATTTGAAGATGTATTTTTTCACCATGTGTAATACAGTATATACAGTGCCAGTCAAAATGTTTGGACACACTCGTGTTTTAATTCTGATTGTGGCAAAGTGTTAGTAGTTATATCTCTGTAATAACCTCAGATGGCACAAGGTAATGGTCTGAATATTGAATAATTTACATCACAGGATAGTGACCAAAATTTTGCCATTGATAAAAATTTTGAAAAATGGAAAGACATAAAATTCTTTACATTTCTGTAGAGTGAATTAAAATCAAGCTAATTTGGGAATATTTTGACCTGAAATATCAAGGAGAAGCAAACCACAAGAGCAGCTTTTTTTTCTCTCCAAAAACCTAGTTTATGGTGAAAGAGTTGAGTTGCAATATTAATATTCATAACAAATTTTGCCAAGATATGTATCTTAAAGTGGTCAAAGTATCATAAAGATGTCTAACCGTCTACATGGTCAACCGCCACCCTGAATGTAGGGACACTGCGGGAGTTATTCTTACACTGTGACCATTTTCAGAAGCCCATAACTTTTTCATGAAATGTTTATCTTGTGTTTTATCTTGTGCTTCTGCATATAGTTTGTTCACCAAGTAACAAATATCTATTTGATATTTGGGTCGAAGTATAAAGCTGATCTCACTGTGAGCCATCAAAATGTGAGGTGAAAAAAAAATTCAGTCCAACCAAAATCCCATTTTCAAGGGCTCATAGATCCCAAATGGTTTGTCACAGTGCAATTTTGATTCCAGATGCTGAAAGCCAGAGCAAAAAAATAATGTAACTGGCATTTTCCAGCTTTCTAGCCTATTTAGAAAAGATTCTATAGCCTTCCAAAAACACTCATGAGCCAATGTTGCAATTTGTGAGCGCAAAAACCGGGACGGCACCCCTATTTAAAATGGCACTCACACAAAAATCGATCGAGATATTGAGCTGAAACTTGGGATTCCTTCGTTTAGTACCCTAAGGCTGGGCTATTCAACCTTTTCCAGAAAGGGCCAGTGTGGGTGCAGGCTTTCATTCCAACTAAGCACTTACACACCTATTCTACTTATTAACCCCAAGAGTCTTGGCTAAAGAGCTTTATAAGTAGTGTCAGGTATGTACAGGGCCGGCGCTAGAACTGGGAATTGAGGGGGCACAGACACATCCCTTTATGACAAGAATTAGTCCTGGCAAGTTCTCAATCATTTTCCTTTATTGACGCATTTTCCAGTTATCGGAGTTGGCAACTGAAGACACGGTTTATCTCCATATGCCATCTAACATCGATGAAGTCATGGGATAAATTCAGTGCAGAAAAATAATTTACTTATTAAAAGGCCAATGTTTTACGTTGATTGAACTGGTCCGCATTCCAATGAAATATCGCCTTTCACTTTTGGTATTGCGCGGGTTGATTAAAAGTGGCACTCAGCAGTTTAATAAGCCATAAAAAGTATGCGGCTCAACCTATTTGCGCAGGTATGCAATTTTGAATAACAGTGATTTAAATACCACGAATACACGTCCAGATGAATGATTGTCATCTTACCTAATCAACAACAAGCAGCACCTGTTAAGTGTGGAGTGCTCTCGGAGTGAACCTTTTGTTAATCATGAAAATGACTGAGAACAGGTCAGGACTAATAATTGTTTTAAACGGCTGTTTTGTGCACCCCAATTATCAGTTCTGGTTCCGCCACTGTAGGGAATTTAGTCCATGATTTCATCACTGTTAGATCACATATGGAGAGAAACCGTGTCTTCAGATGCCAATTACGATAATTGGAAAATGCGTCAATAAAGGAAAATGATTGAGAACTTGCCACGACCAATTCTTGTCATAAAGGGACATGTCTGTGCCCCCCCAAATCCCTGTTCTAGGCCCTGGGTGTGTAAGTGCTTGGTTGGAATGAAAGCCAGCACCCACACCGGCCCTTTCTAGATAATGTTGAATAGCCCTGCCCTAAGGTATTTTGCCAAAAAAAAAAAAGGCCAAATCGAAGATGGACCCCCTGGAATTTTTTCTTAAAATTGGTTCATATGGCATGGAATGGCCCCATAACAAACTGTAATGAGTCCAAAGATGTCTGAATGAGAATAAACTGCTGTCATCAGCTGACAGTTAGTTACCAGGAAGGTCCAGACGTCCTTGTCCTCTCACAAAGTGTCTCCCCCTGAGGGAGACACTAATTCCAGGGGATGATGCACCAGCAATCTAAGTTTAATCATGATTGATAATGCATTACAGATCAGAAACTGCCAATGACGGTCACAGTCAGCAGGGTATCTAGGATGCCATGATGAGGAACTTCTGACTGTCATTGATTCATTGAATCTGTGAGGTTTTGAAATAATGACTGTTATCTATTTATTTAATCAATTTTTTTTTTTGGTTGGTAGTCCCATTTTAGAAACTCTGAGTTTTAAACCAGGCATTTGGCAGCAATGAGGTGACTGGCAGTCATGAGCTAAATCTGGCAGTAAACTAATGTCATGCTGCCGCTGCTGTCATATGACTTAGATTGCTCAAGTCAGCCACATCCATGCACCACCCCAATATGGCAGTCAATTTAAACCAGCAAAGCTCACTTTTTCACCCTTGGCTCCTCAAAACTTTTTCTGCTCGTGGCAAACTATGATGCTGCTGCTGCTATAGTTTCATCCCACCACCAGCCCAGCATCCACCTGTGCTTTCTCATCACAGGTCCTGGGGCGGGGGGGTTGGGGTAAGATTCTTATTGCACCGTCTGCTTTTCAAAACTTGCTAAGGCGTAAGCTTGCTGGGGATAATCATATCAGAGTAGTGCTTTAGTTGCTCCTGGAGAAGTGTGTATACTCTGAAAGATGGGTAGATCACTGAGGAGAAAGTGGGCACACTGTCATGTATTTCAATTACTTTTTGGCTGTTAGGTGATTAACCATAAATTCATATAAAAAGAAATGTGTAATCTCTGTATACCTGCCTATATCCTTCAGTGAACCACTGTATCAAACCCTGGACACAAATGGTAAACATTTCAATGCATCACCAGTTGTGTTTGTGAAAGAGTTGGTTGACTGAAATGAAACAAAACTTTTTTTTTTCCTTTTATAAAATTAGAATTATTCACTGCAATCTTGTGCAATTCAAGAAAATAAGTGAAGCTGCAGCAGGCTGATAAGAATTAGTTTGACATTCAGGAACAAAGAGAATTTGTCAATATCAGAGTGGCGTAATTCATGCCTTCCACATCTTACCTTCCTTTAAAATGCCAGGGGATGGATCACCATAACAATAGCTTCCGCAATGTCTCAGCCATTGTGTTCGGTGTATCTTGGAGCACGCCATCGGATGATGTGAGGGAATTATGGGAAAAAAGAGGTGCTGGCTGAGAGCGTTTGTGGGAAAGCATGAGGGAGTGCTGCCCGGGGGCCCTTTGGAAGGTGATTGGGATGCCGCAGTGGGGGACCTCAAAATAGGGAGGTCAAACCTCGGGAACCTCTAGACTGAGAGGTTAAACTCAATCTGGCACCCACAAATGTGTAAATTTATGAGGTCTGCATGTCTCAGCCATGGCAACTCGACATCCCAATGCAGACTAATAACAAACATATAAAGATCTGAAATATTTGGTTAATTTTTTTCCAGCCACTGCTAAGGATTCAAAGAACTTCTGTTTTTTTATTGAACACATCTAGCCTCAAGTTCAGCAAGATCATTTCACCAACAACAGCGAAGAACATACTCATGCATGCATTTAAAATGTAATGGAACATCTTGATCTATTCCAGCAGCTTTTGCTCTGCTCTGGAAAGTGCACCAGAATCCCTGATGCTGTAGGAGGAGAGCAGCACCAAGGTGACTGTCTTAACACAGCGAAACCTCAATCGGCATGTACTTGTGGCTGCTCCCTCATATTAAAATGCATAAATCGCGCTTAATAAAGAAATTCTTATGTTTCAATAATATTTTCCCTGTAAATTTGGCTAGAAACTACTTCCTTGTTAAAAATGAGTATCATGTGTCAGGTTGGACCAACTTCTAAAGATGTCCAAGAAGCGCTGAGAAAGGATCTGGTAAAGAAGGAGAGATTGAGGAGTTTGTTGCTTTTGTTGTAACAGTGATCAATAGGGATCCAAATACACTTCTCTTAATCTCCCCATGAGACAGAACCGCTAATTTGTTCTCACAAGAAAAGACCAACCTCCTGGTACCTGCACATTATTCTCATTTGACAGTGTCAGAGCATCAGTCACTACTATCACTCACTCTCTCTCTCTCTCTCTCTCTTTTCCTCTCCATCTTTCTCTCCCTCCCTGGGTTTCTCTGTTCCTCTCTCCATTGCCGTCAGTGATCATGAGATGAAACCCAAATCCACTATTACAACCTGGCAGGCTCCGCTCGACATCTGAAAACACATTGGAACAGTTAGCAGAGACCTGACCCCCAACCTCTGACCTCAGCTCCACTGACACGTACGACCAGCCGCCCACGAGATGCCCTTGGGAAGTCAAGGCGTTTCTTTGAGGGGTGAACGAGCTGGGAATGGAGTGGTGGTGAGGGTGTGTTTATTGTGAAGTTTGGAGGAGATGTCTGCACCTTCTCTAGCTCATTTGTGAATTCCTTTCACTCACTGGATAAAGGCTCGCCAGCAGTGGGTCTGAAGACCAGGCAGAGACCCCCAGTTGTTCAGTTATAGGTCAGACCTCCGTCTTCCCTGGTGTGACAAACCTGAAAGCAAACACAAAACAGCCGAAGTCTGTGCTCCCAATGTCATTCTCACTCTCTATCTCTACCTGTCATTCTCTCTTGTCATTCTCTCTCAGGTCTTTCTTGTTCCATTTCCCAGCACTTTCTGCTACTGCTGTAATATCATAGAGGAGCCCCCTCCCCCCCAAAAAACACCGGCTCGCTGTCCTTTCCATCCTCCTGTCACCTGCAGCAGAGCTTTAATATTTATGACCTCACATATGAGGTAGTGGTTGGGGGGCAGGGGGCTTCTTGGGTTTGGCCTGTCAGGGGAGGGCCTTGGCGGCATGTAGAGCACTACCCAGGGCCTGAAAATGCCCCCATATTGAAGTGATTAGAGGGCAGGAAAGTGGAACCTGACACTGCTGCCGCTAGGCCTTAGTGCCATATCCTGCCTGAGAGACCCCCAGTGTGCTGTCATTTGATTGGCTGTGGCACCCTTAGCACCCCCCACAAAAGCGCCCCCCCCCCTTTGAGCTTCGCAGATTTTCTGATGATAAGGATCAAGGGGTGGAAGAGAAAGTGTGAGGTTCATGCAAAAGCACATTGATAAAAATGCATTTATTTTTTTCCACCAGGAAACAGAACCATTGCAAACAGCCCATTGTCAGGAATTTCCTGCACCTTTCCTATCCTTCCTGAGACGATTCCCAAGCTTTTCCTGTTTGGGGCGGCATGTATAGTAGATTATGTGAGTGGCTCTCCTCACGGACACGTCGAATGAGATGCAGTGCATACTTGTGGTCAGTGCGTCCTCTGCCCTATTGACTCATGAGTGTGCTTGAGAGTCTGAGTGTGCATAAGTGTGTTTTTAGGGTTCAGTCGGGTTGGGAAAACATTGTTAAACCTGCAAGACTGCAGAGACATGATCTACACTGTCAGCAACGACCACATGAATTCATGCGGACGTTCAAAGCCCTACGTAGGATGTCTTCGATTCACTCCTATTACCAATTCAAAAATGTAATTTAACCTTCCTCAACAACACAGTGCGAGTGTGTCTGGTTTCATTTATGCATTCATGAATGAACTGCAGGTTTAAATATTCTTGCAGGTAAAGCGAACATCTTTAATGTAGATCACTGCTGTCATCTGGTGTAAAACTATGGGTACTGCAACATATAGAGGGCATCCTTTTGAAAAATGTTTACTTCAGAACACTTGCATCTGTCTTCCATCTGTCTATGCTGTGAAACATTATCTGTGAGACTCAATTTTGACAAAATGATGCCATGTTTGGCTGACATATTTGATTTAATTATGAAATAAACATTTCAACCCCATTTTCAGGTCAACACCCCACATTTATAATTACCTCCCCAAATTCAAACAGTACATTACGTGGCAATGCAAGACCTTTCCATGAACATGTGAGCTGTATTAAAGATAGGCAAGTAAAGATCACATTATTTGTCCCTTACACTTAGGCTACAGCCCCATGTGAGAATTCCATTTACATAAAAAACATTTTTATTCTTTGTAATTACTGTAGTATCCTGCCGCTCACATTGGGAATCAGTTGCCAGTAAAATACAGACATTACCTGCATTTAATTCAGATTAAAGGCATTTTTAATGTCAAACTGTTGTTTTTCTCAATTTGTTTTTCTTTTATTGATATGTCTTTTGAGTACTCTAAGTCAATATAATTTGCTCTGCCTTCAGACCTGTCATATAAATCATTGCAACTGAAGCATAAATCCATTCCAGCTGACATTATCTCCAAGTAAAATCCCACACGCTTTAGCCTATCAAAACATTAATCTTGCCTCTGTTCGAAAACAACACATTTTATGGAACAGTTAAAACAAAAAGAAAGTTTATTTTTCATCCAATGAAAATACAACCTTAATTCTGAAAAAGCTGGCACATCATGAAAAGTACAAATAAAATCAAAAGGAGTGATTTGAAAAGTCTACTCAACCTTTACTATGTTGAAAACACTACAACATATATATTATTTGGAGATGTAATCTCATAAAACGTGGACTCGTAAAATGCAGCTGCTGTATTCAAATCTGTCGAATGTCAGGCCAACATTGAATTCAAATGGAGGTCCGAAAGCCTCCAATCATCCCAAATATATCCTACTGAATTGCAAGGAAATATGTAGAAAATGATGTAGAGGATATACAAGCCCAATTCTGAAAGAGTTGGGACGAAGTGTAAATTGTGAATAAAATTAAAATGCAATGACTTTCAGATCACATGAGCCAATATATTCTTTACAATAGAACATAGATAACATTTCAAATGTTGAAACTGAGACATTTTCCACAAAATGAGCTTATTTCAAATTTTATGGCTGCAACAGGTCTCAAAAAGGTTGGGACGACAAGCAATGAATATAAAAGAGAATCAGCTAAAAGAACATTTAGCAAGTAATTAAGTTAACTGGCATAAAGTGTGTAACGTGATTGGCTATAAAAGGGATGTCTTAGAGAGGCTGAGTCTCTCAGATGTAAAGATGGCCAGAGGCTCTCCGACTTGTAAGGCTTGCGTTAAAAAAATTGTGGAATACTTTAAAAACAATTTTCCTCAACGTCAAATTGCAAAGGCTTTGAAGGTCCCATCATCAACAGTGCATAATATCATCAAAAGATTCAGAGAAACTGGAAAAACCTCTGTGCGTAAGGGACAAGGCCGAAGACCTTTACTGGATGCCCGTGATCTTCGGGCCCTCAGACGCCACTACATCACTCACCGACATGATTCTGTCATTGATATTACTAAATGGGCCCAGGAATACTTCAAGAAACCACTGTCTGTAAACACAATCCGCCGTGCCATCCACAGATGCCACCTAAAACTCTATCATGGAAGAATGAAGCCATTGTTGAGCATGATCCAGAAGCGCAGCCGTGTTCTGTGGGCCAAGGCTCATTTAAAATGGACTGTAGCAAAGTGGCAAAGTGTCCTGTGGTCAGACGAGTCCAAATTTGACATTCTTGTTGGAAATCATGGGTGTTGTGTCCTCCGAGCTAAAGAGGAGAAAGACCACCCCTCCTGTTATCAGCATTCAGTTCAAAAGCCAGCATCTCCGATGGTACGGGGATCCATTAGTGCATATGTTGTGGGACATTTGCATGTTTTAAAAAGCGCCATGAATGTTGACAGGTATGTAAAGGCTTTAGAGCAACATACGCTCCCCTCCAGATGCCATCTATTCCAGGGAAGGCCTTGTGTATTTCAGCAGGACAATGCAAAAACACATACTGCAGCTATTAGAACATGGCTTCGTAGTTGAAGAGTCTGTGTGCTGAACTGGCCTGCCTGCAGTCCTGATCTTTCACCGATTGAGAACATTTGGCACATAATTAAACGAAGAGTCTTTCAAAGGAGACAAAAAACTCTCCTGCAGCTGGAAGCCGGTATTAAACAAGAGTGGGATCAAATTCCAATGGCTTAACTCTAGAAACTTGCCTCCTCAATGCCCAGATGCCTCCACTCTGTGTTACAAAGGAGGGGATGCTACACCATGGCAAACAGGCCCCTGTCCCAACTTTTTTTTAAGCTCATTCCATCAAATTTGGAATGAGCTTATTTTGTGTATAAAATTGCAAAATTTTTCAGTAACAACATTTGCTATGTTATCTCTGCTCTATTGTAAATAAAATACTGGCTGGTGTGATTTGAAAGTCATTGCTTTTTTAAATTTTATTCACAAGTTACACTTTGTCCCAACTATTTCGGAATTGGGTTTGTATTTTGAATGTAAAAAATAGCCTATCTGACATTAGTTAATGGATGATTAATCCTTAATTGATGTTTCAGAGAGCAATGAGCGTCTTTTTTTAGTTTGTACAACACTGGTTTTTGGAGGAAACATCTAATATCACACAATATCATATCCTCTTTTACCTAAGACATGAAAACATACCTGCCATAATGACTGAAATAGATTTAATTGAAAGTGAAAATGGCAAGAACATTCAGGAACTGTTAGGATTTAAGATATTACCATTGCAACCATTAAACATTGTCCTCACTACGATATCATGAAATTCACAATTTTAAGAATCACAGAATCATAATTATCAATATTGATTCAACATTAATTGACATTCAGAACACAAAATGTGAAAAAAATAGTTATTGCACGCTAGTAAACTAGTCTGTGCTCCGAAAGCAGTGCTAGAAGACCTTGCATGTGTGGGACTTGCAGACGGATTTCCCACATTTGCAGCAGGTTGTCCGTGTTGCGGTCCTTTTTTCCAGAGCAGAAATTGCATCTCCTTCTCTTCTGACCCCTTGTGGTGGCTTTTTGTGTGACTTGTTGATCAGGGCCCCCACCCTCCCCATCCCAAATTGATACTAATTTGTCAGTATTTGTTGTTGATTATTTTGTTACATTGTCAGGACTTGCAGGTGCAGCTCCCGTGGCTGTTTCAAGTCACCCACTGACCACTGTATAACTACTGCTCCTTCTGTGTTTATATGTGATCCTTCCTATGGTTTCACTATTTTGAGATTCCTGCACGACACCGCAAATGCCAGCAGGTGCCTGGCTCTGCAGGAACCTGGGCAAATGTGGTGGGACCACAAACAGCTCTCGTGACAGTATCAAGGTCCCCTCTGAACTCTGTCAACACTGTCCTATAAAAAATGCACGCAGACATCAAATGTACAGTATGACAGTTTCATACTAAAAACCACCTTTGTCCTTGATTTCACCAACACAAGTGGATATAAAATCCATCTAAATAGATTTGGTCCAAATTTGACCCGGAACAGCCTCAGTGGACCAAAATTTGCAGCACCTGTTGAAAAATATAAAATTTTTAAATGTTTTCATTTTTATGTATTTTGGGTCACTTTAGGAAAAGTCATCAAATTTTAGGCTAAAAGAATTACATTTAGGCTATGTTACTGCTGTTAAATGTCTAAACAGGTCAAATATGACCCAAACGGTATGTAAGGGTTAAAATGTTTGGTAAAATTTTGTTTTTGCAGTGCAGGGGTGTGCCAGTCCACACTACATGAGTGATTTGCACATTTATGAGGGCATCATTAATGCAGAAAGATACGTACCAACTTTGGAGCAACATAGGCTGCCATTGACATTTTGCTCAAGCTTCAAATTACAAGAGGCAATTGGCTGCTTAAGCAATGAGTGTGGGATTAGCCCGCCTGCAGTCCTAGGTCTCTTTTTTAAATGGTGCGTTGATTATCCGTGCACTTTTTTTGCCCGTAAAAATTAAATTATCTGAGCCTCTGAAGTTGCACAATTGTAATTAATTACAATTACCTCATGTCGTGGTCAGATCACTATATCAGTCTCATTTGGAAAATGTTTGTGGACATGCAAGCATTGCTGGGTTCCCACATTGTATTACACCTAAAATAATATTTACTTGCTAAAAAGTAATGACGGTGGTGGAATAACATTTGGCAATAGTTTTCCTTTTCAAAAGCTTGTTTTAAACAAAGTCAGCAATCAATTTGGCTCATCTGCATTCATTGGTAAAAAGTGCGTTGGCTGCATAGACCATTTTCCCAAAAGAATCAATAAAGTTCAGTTCGACAATAGAGCCTTATAATGCCTCAGAGTTCAAGAGGTTCTGTTCAAAATGTATTTTACTCCAGCCTGAATATTATCTTGATCCATTAACACAGCCATTAGGGCAAACTGCCAGGATATACTGTGTCTATTGCATGAATGGTGTTAGTTACTCTTCGCTTTGTGTGTGAGAAGGGATGGATGGTACCTCAATCAATCTTTTAGAGGGTACAAGGCTATTTCTTCAGGCCTCAATAATTCAGGAATTCTCTCCTGCTATATTGACCCAGCCATTCTTTCCTGGCCTCATTGGTTCAGGCAGTCTATCCTGACCTCATTGGCTCAGAATTTTATCTTAACCTTCCTGACTCAGTCTCTGCATCTCTCATTGGCTTAGGCAGTGTTTCTTAGCCTCATCAACTCTGGTGGTCTCTCCAATTAGTGGCATTATTTTGTCGTCATTAATTAAAAAATTGGGTAGGAAAGCAAACCAGCGGTACTGCTGGTCTTAAGGGCCAATGTTCAGTCTCCCTGATTTATTGCAGATTTATCCCAGTCATAGACATTCTGTCTTGAGCTATTACATTGCAGATTTATTCCAACAATTGCATAGAGATCTTCTTTTTCTTTTGCAGATTGTTCAAATGAAAGTCACTGAGCGATGATGGACAGTTTTTAGTTTTATTTGACTTTTATTTAAGTTGTCAGGCTGATAATGGCACATCTGCCTTCACTTTTCAGCCGGGTCCAGCATTGCAAAATATTCAATGTTAAAGACAACGCCACAAGAAGTGGGTGAGATTAACAAAAATAAGCACCGCAGTAGCAAAAATAACCATCATAACTAGAGATGTATTTCAAAAAAGGCGCAACAGAATAATACATATGGCACAACTTATTTCCTCTAATAAAAGGCACTAAGAGATAATGTATTCTATACTGCAGATGCAAGCTGAGAGGGTAGTACATGGACTCCATGCTGTTACAGAAGAAATGGCAGGAGGGCACGGAGGCTTTCTTTGCTCATTTTTCTATCTCTATCTAACACTTGCTTTTCATCAGTTCTCTTTTGCCCATCTGTCTGGATCTCTCCGGTCACCTTTCAGTCTGTCTTCACTCTTTGCTCTCTTTCCCACTGTCACTCACTCTCTCCACCTGGTGCTGCACTCATGCTTGGGAAAATGGCTCAGACACTCGGGAGATCTTGATCCCAGGAGATGCACATGTCCAGGAAAACGGGGACAGTCATCTTTCAGAAGCTCCTGATATGAGGGGCTGTGCTGCTGAGAACTGGGATCTCCAAGCAACACACACTAGAGCTGAACACCAGGGTAAGCATGGCCCTTATGTGTGCGAGAGTGTGCTTGCATTTGTGTAAGCGGGTGTTTAGGTTCATCATATGGAAGATGGGCTGTGGACGCCTGGTGAAAAGATGAATGATAGTGTGAATTATGGGCTTAAACATTTACTCACACTCAGGGTAAAATTTTAATTCTTTTATTTGTTTTTTTTTTATTTTAATCACTTATGAAAAAATCTAGTTTTTGCCATATTAATCAAATGGCTGATCTTATTGCAGCATCATTGCCATCCGCAACAATATTATCCAAAAGACACCTCTGATGCAAACTTGATTCAACCACCAGAAAAAAAAGTTAAATTGTAAATATGTAAAATGTAAATAAAAACACAGTGCAATGGTTTCAAATCATTTTAAACTCTATATTAAATTGAAAATACTGTAAAGACAACATAATTGTTATGTCTGGTGGAAGGAACCAAATGCAAGTGGTCTAAAATCGCAAAAATCGTGGTCTTGATTTCAGTCCAAGTCCAAGCCAAGTAATCACAGAGATGGTACAGAGGAGCAATCTAAACAGTCCATAAACAGGCAGGGGTTCAAAAGCCAAAAAGCACAGGTAACAGTCCCAAATAGTAAGGCGGTAGGAGAGTTGAGTGTCTGAAATCTCATTTCAAAAGCCAGGGCAACAATACACAGAAATCGTGGTCGTACAGAAAAAGGGTCGTAATCAGGAGGCAAACAAATCCAGGCAGGCACAGACAGAAATCGGAATCGGGCAGAAGGGTGTCACAGAACCTCAATCAAATCATTGGTGTACAAGGAGCTCAGCGCAGGAAAAGTTGATCAACGGTCTGACAAGGGCTAAGCAGACGCGAGGGATTTTTATACACAAAAGTGGTAACGAGCTAAGTGGGGCATGAGGTGTGAGGGATAATCTAAACATTAACTGAGAGGGGAAAACAAGAGGTAATTAAACAATACAAAATGGGAAACAATGACAAAGTCTAGATTTCACAGGACATACTTAAACAATAACAGCTCCATTCAAGGAGTGCCTTAGTGGGGAGAGATGGAAGAAACACTTTAGTATGAGAGATAGTTGCAAAGGCTGAGCAGAAACAAAGGCAAAGCACTGGGAGAGCAAAGAGGGCGGAGTCACAGATTCGTGTAGAAAGCAGAGAGAATGAATAAGTAGAGTTAGTAGTTTCTGCAATAATAATATTAGCCAAATGTGCAGGTTAGAATGTTAGTTATTTATATACTGATCAAAACTTCCAACGCAACATTGAAATTTTGAAATATTTTTGGTATGCCTAATTTTCTAACAAATTTTAGCCTGTATATCCAAACTGCACATTAAAAGCTCATAAAGTTTTGTTTAGTTTTTCATCGGGACAGTCCATTCTACCTGAATGCACACAGCTGAGATGTTTGCCGCACCACTCAGACTGAGCAGAACTCACTGACAAATCCTTATGAAATGTAGCCTATAGATAGCCAGAGGAATGGGGAACTTAAATATTCCTTGGCATTATTCTGATGCAACTTTAGACCATGGGACATCTTCAGCGAAATAAGCAAGAAAGATCCATCGGCATGCTTGCTGGTGGAATGTCATAGAGACGTATTGCAGTGGATAATGGGTGTCCATGTGTCTACCATTTCGCGTCTCCAGAGGCGGTTCCATGACACAGGAAGCACAAACGACTGTCCACGTCCTCCCGGGTCACGTGTAACCACCCCTCAACAGGACCGCCATTTTCGTCTCCAGCACCTCCGTAATCGCTTCCGACCAGCCACAGTTACTGCTGCTCAGACCAGAGCATCACCAGAACAGGATAAGCAACCAAACTGTACACAATCGCTTGCATGGAGCTGGACTGAACAGGTGCTGACTCCTGTTCGTCGTCGTGCACGTCTGCAGTGGGCAAGGGCACATTTGTGCTGAAATGCACTCAGGTGGAGCAGGGTCTTGTTTTCAGATGAGTCCCGGTTCAAACTGAGTGTGGGTAACGGCCGAGTATGTGTTTGGTGTAGGCAAGGGGAACGTTATGCCGACGCCAATGTCTTGGAGCGTGACCGCTGGGGTGGACCAAGTGTCATGGTGTGGGCTAGAATAAGTGCCAGACACAAGGTCTTCATCGATGGAAACGTGAATGCAGCTCATTACTCTGACGACATTTTAGCCCCTGTGGCTGTTCCTCTTGTGAGTCGCTACCGCTTGATGTTGCAACAGGAAAACGTGAGACCACATGTCGCAAGGGCCTGTCAGGATTACCTGAGGCAGTAAAAAGGTTCAGGGTCTTGATTGGCCCGCGTTTTCCCCAGATTTGAACCCAATCGAGCACCTTTGGGACATTCTGGGTCATCGGTTGAGAAGGCGTGGTACAGAATCATTAACCCCCCAACAGTTGCGCCAGGCTCTCACTGAGGAATGGGACCGTATCACACAGGAAGAAATACGGAACTTGATTGACTCCATGCACAGGAAAATTCACTCTGTGTGTGACACTTGAGGTGGGCATACCAGATACTGACTTCGGCGATCAGGAATACCCATTCAAAGTGACTTAGCAAATTGGAATTGGGACTGTGTTATTCCTCACTAATTATTCTAAAACATGGCATTAAACTGAAACTTGCAGGCACATTTGAGAATGTAACTTTACTCATAATAATATTCCTTGCATTAAAATAAACCTAAGCGTTGCCTTAGAAGTTTTGGTCTGTGTACTTTTTTATATACTAATTTAGTATATTAGTCTGGGTTAGTAAATAAACTAGACAAAACATTAAGTGTTAGTGGGATTGGTACTTAATTAGTAATCAGTGGTGAAGAAAATAAATGAGATGTTTAGGAACTCGTAAAACACCTGAAACTTCCAAAATCACCCAAAGTGTGACAGCTCACGGACAGGGGGTGCGGTGGCAAAGAACAGAGAAGCGCAAGATGTGGATGAAACTGGCGCATGGTACCACAGAAACTGGCATCAAATAAGGAATCCAAAAGCCTCCTTAGTCAGGTAGCGTCACTATACGACGTGTCGGTATGAGACCGCATTCGGGAAGGCAGCTGCATTTCTGGATCTTGTTATATTTGGGTTAATCTTTACATGACTTGTGGATGCAGCAACAAACTTTTTTCACTGACAATGATATACAGAAGTGTTCCAGTGCAGGTGAAGTACATTTTTAATGCAGTGCCGCCTGAGGGCCTGATGATCATAACCATTCAATATTGATTCTCAGCGTTGTCCCCTGCATATGAAGATTTCCTTGGATTCTGTGAATGTTTTATTGATATCATGTACCATAGAGGGTGAAATTCTTTGGAATTTTATGTTGAGAAATACTATTCTTATATTGCTGAACTAATGGCCAAAGCAGTCTTTCACAGAGTGGTGAAAGCCTCGCCATCATTACTTCTGAAAGTCTTTTTATTCCCATTCCTGTTACTGACCTGTCGCCAACTATTACACTGTTATTAGCTGTGAGATGTTCCCTCAGGTGTATTTTATTAGCATCATAGATACAACTTCTCCAGTCTTTTGTTGCTCCTATCCCAACAATTTTGAAAGGTGCATATAGTAAAAATGAGCTGATATTAAAAAGAAAATGATAATGTTTCAATATTTGATATTTTGTCTTTGTTCTACTAAATATTAAATATGATGTTTACGTGATTTGTAAGTCATTGCTCTCTGTTTTAATGAACATTTTACACAGCCTCCCAACTGTTTTGGAAATGGATTTGCATAAGTTGGGATTTTTTATTACATGTTCTCACTGAGGACAAGGATATTCTTAGCAGAAGAGTCTCGGGCAGAGACCCAGAACAGTGATGGACTTCTGTTAGACTCTAAGATGATTTCTATTGACTTTCTCTCCCAGCGCCACCATGATTGACCTTTCTTATACTGAGAAAGAGTGAAGAACCTAATGTTTTTTCAAACTTTGCTTTTTTTAGCTGCTGTGAGTGGAACAGGCAGGGAGAGAGAGGTGAGTTCCAGTATTCCTCCTGCCTTTACTGCAGAAATCAGAGGGTTTTTCACGCTGCAAATCTGAATTGTTCAAATGACTGAAATGTCTAGGAGATCGATATATCTCAATCTGCTGCTTTGTGCTTCAGAGCAGAAAGCTATATCACTATTTTCAGTTATGAATTTTTTTTTTTTTCCAAATGCCCTTTCCTGCCTGACTGCAAATGGAGAATGATTAAGAAATCAATAAAACAATGTAAAACAGAGAGGATAACTGCAGTCTAGACTGAGTAAAACAATACTCTGCTTTGCTGTTAGAATACTTTCTACATGGGAAAGAAATTATGCCTGTGTGCTGCCAACAGAAGCAGGGGCTTTTCTACTTTTAGCCTCTCCCTTTTCTCATGTACAGGGATGGCTCTCAGTGTATAATTTCTGCTGTACCTCCATCTTCCCACCTGAGGGAGTTTCATTTGCCTGAACATCCTGCTGCATGAGCCCATACAGAACATGTTTTTCAGGCAACGACACAAGCAAATTGGATTTGAGATGAGACGATGAATGTGGGGTTAAACAAGAGACAGTTTGATTTATTTTGATGATGTTTTCATCCATATCATGACGGTTTATGTGGAAAACACAGTCTTTTTGATTCATATTCTCCTCATTATTAGGGGTCCAAAAGCAACCAAACAACTGGAAGCTCTGCTTCTTCTCTAGAGACTAAAACTGTGAGATGAGACAGTCGGTCAGTGACAGGACGAGGCTTTGCTGCTCTGCACATGTAGTTACTTGAAGAGCAAGGAGTCTCACTGCTGCACAATATCCAGCCAATAAACAGTCATACTCAAAATTATTCACACCCCTACCCATTTTTGTGTTTTTTTGGGATATTTTTTGACAAATGAAATTTATTCTTGCACAAATGACACAGTAAGTTGACATCAGGCTGTAAGAATTACAGTAAATAATCTTTTGAGAAATAAATACTCTTTGGTATTTTATTTGACAGATTTACAAAAAATGCCATGTCCAGAATTATTCATACCCCTTAATCAATAATTGATGGCAAAGCCTTTATTCACAATTAAAGAATCCTAATGCTTCCTGAGGTTGATCACAAGGTTTCTGCACGTCTCCAGGGGGATTTTGCCCCACTCTTCTTTGGCAAACTTCTCCAGGTCCTTAAAGTTTAAGGTTTCCTTGACATGACCTTAGTCTTCAGTTCCCTCCACAGATTCTCGATAAGGACTGAGGTCGGAGCTCTGGCTTGGCCACTCCTTGCATTCACTTTGTTGTCCACTAACCATTTCTTGACGGATTTGGCCGTGTGTTTAGGATCAGTATCCTGTTGGAAGATCCTTTCCTGCCCAAGACCTAGTTTTTCTGCGGATTGCTTGATGTTTTCACTGAGCATCTGGATATACTGGTCCTGTTTTATAATGCCATTCACTTTAACAAGGTTTTCGTGTTTATTGTGACACTTACTGTGTCATTTGTGCAAGAATAAATTTGATTTGTCAAAAAATATCTTGAAAAAACCCTGAAATGGGTAGGGGTATGAATAATTTTGGGCATGACTGTATGAGCAAATAATACAGTGCTGCTCAATTCAGTGCTTGTGATTTCCTGGGCTTTGTGCTTTAACACACATATCTTCATTTTTTTTCCGGGTGTTTTGCATTCATTTTGTGCCAAGATGTTGAGTGGGTGACGGGGCTGAGGAAAGACCCCATACTGGCCTCCTCCGGCACATCTCAAAGACTTTCAGTTGATTAAGGTCAGGACTCTGGGGTGGGGTGGCAAATTCATGCAAGAAAATGACTCCGAATTCTCACTGATGCACTCTTTCTTAACCCTTAAATATCCCCTGTGACAAATTCGTCACACAATTTTGGGTGTCGTCAAAACCACTGACCGCACATACATTTTGCAACCTAATGCCCATAGTGACATATTGAGACCATCAGTGCTGCCATCTGATGCTGAAAAGCAGAGCTGACACTACACTGGCTGCACCTGCTAACTTTTCCAATATGGCCGCCCCCATGGTGGAATCCACACGATAGATCAGCCCCTATTCATGACTGGACAAAGTACACAAACAGGTAAACTAATGAAAAATAAGCTATGCCTAATACTTCAGCTATATGTCAACTGTTTTATCATTCAAGTCATTTTAGCAATAAAGTCCCCGAAATGCCCATTGTGACATATATGTCACAAAACTAAAATGAGGTCAAAGGTCACCAAAAATTAAAATTTGCTATTGGGTTGTTATTGGCCCCTCCGCAGAACATATTAACAGAATACATAGATTTTTCTTTCAACTTTTACTATAGTTGGGCATTTAAGGGTTCATTTGAGCCCAGTGAATCTAGGCATTGTCAATGCTGGAAAATGCCTGTGCAGTCAGGAATCAAAAAAATCAATTGACCGGATTACTTGGCCACGGCACATCCGGGTGCTCTGCGGAATTCATTTCATTGCTGCATGACGTTGCTGAGCCGAGACCTGAGCAACTGAAGGAGGCAGAGATCATAACACTGCCTCCAGAAGCTGGTACAATGGGCACTATGTCTAAGGGTGGCATCGCTTTATTGGTTTTCTGTCTTGGCGTGGCACACCTATTACCATCTGACCACACAACCTTTTAACATTGCTTTACAGTCCAATCTTTATGCTCTCTAGCAAATTGAAGTTGCTTTGTTTTCCCTTGATTAGTCTCTCTAACAAGCAGCTTTCTTATTGCCACACAGCTGTTTAGTCCCAGTCCTGCAAGTTCCTGTCACATTGTGTGTGTGAAATTCCTCATACTGTGAGGTTTTATGAAATTGACTAAGTGCGACAACCAGTAAAATACAAAAAGGAGGCTTTATTTCTGAAGGGGAAAACCCCCAAACAGAGTTTGCGACAGTACAAAGTCCACAATCCAAATTCAGAATCCAAAGGGCGTAATCCAGGTTCGTAATTAGGGCACCAATCACAAAAATCGAAGTCAGACAAAAATGGGTAAATAAGCAAAAATGCGGCCCAGTACAGGGAGAATGCAAAGCTCGAGGTCTAGGACGGTCCAGTCAGAAAGACAATCACAATGATACAAGGTGAGAGAAGCATGGCACAGGTAAGCAATGGAAGACAATCTGACAAGGAAGTGCAACAAAACAGACATCTAATATACGTTTCTGGGAGGTTGTATGACAATGGAACACAGGTGCAATCAATGGGACTGATAACAAGGGAGAAACACATTGGGAGTGTAGAACCTGAAAGTTTGATTTAGCTCACCACATATGTCAAAAATCATATTGTTGGAACCCATGCTCATTCTGTGTGTAAAATTTGGGTGTTTGGTTAGTCTAACAGTAAGCTTTTACAACCTGGATGCTGGGCTGCCTGGCTGTGGGAGTAGAATCCTCTTTGTTCTACCCCGCAGGGGGTTGGAGCCATTTGTTCTAGCAGGCCCAACTTCCCCTGAAACTTCCATCACTGGTCCCATTGAAATGTAAGCCCAGTTACATTAATCTGCTTAAAACAATCTAAATCTTGGTCAAATTCATAATATGTTTATGTTCAATATCCTATAAAGGAACCACTTATATATTTATAACACAATTGGACTGTAATACTCCATTTTAAGGCTTTTCCATGACAACTGCATCATTTTAGCACATATTCCTATCATGTTTGGTCTCTTTATTCTCGGGGGAGTCCAAGGAGTTGAATGGAACATGTTTCATTTCCCTTGGAATTATGGTTCATCTTGTTTGTAAGATTCATTCGGGCGACTACCTAGTCTCCTCTCTATGCAAATTAATCTTATCACCTAAGCCAGTAAAACTCTGATTCGGCCACCCCTTCCTCTACCTTGTTCAGAGGCGTGGTTTGGAACCTTTAAAGGTAGGAGATTCTACCCGGCAGCGGCTCTTTTTCGCTCTCTTCTCTACTCTTCCATCTTTACGTGATCTGACGCTCGAAAGGTAAGCGGGAAGCTCGCATTCCACCTCGCCCCGCCCGTCTAGGTCTGTGCGTAAGCAGCGGATCTCGGTGGGCGGAGGGGGATGGTATCTGAGTTCTCCCTGGCCACGTGGGACGACTTTAGTTCCGCGTGGCCATTCATCTTTTCCAGGTATGAATATATATTTTCTCTCTAAATTATGGGTAACTGGTAATTGGCTTAGCGTTGATTTGTTTGATTCAAGTTGTGCCTACCTGGTAATTAAATTATTGTTATTCCTTTTCCAGCTTGCGTGTTCTCATTGTATATTCTTTCTAGCCTTGTTACGACCGAGACTTAAGGGGAGACTCCTACCAAGACATGTGTAGGTAGCGATACTTCTAAGTTAGATTTGAGATTATGTTCTACCCCTTAAGGGTTTATGTAATACCGGCTCTTAAGATTTAGCTATTAAAGATACCCTTGGGCGTATATTTTATTTATATGCCGGTATCTGGTCGATCTTTTTAAGGAGCCCTTGGGTATATATAAATCCGGGTTCTTGATACGTTCACGCTCAGTGCTATTTGTCTGCCTCGATGCTGCTATCAAGGTAGTCTCGTTTAACCAATGGACTTATCGTCGAATTAAGCCAGGCAGTGACGCCTATTTAACCCTGGGGGGCGTTTTGTTGAGTGACAAGGGTTTTCACAGACAGAGTCTGGGCGCATAACTGCCCTGAGATTCACACATGCTGTCCCAAAAATATCAATTCTAATTCTAACTTGGAGTCAGATAATTTCCGAGGATACAACTAAATTTGGTATTCTAACTGTTTAATGGAGTCAGATTGATTGTAACCATTGCGTTTTCATGCCCCGTCTTTGGACGGTGAAACATTATCCAGTATATTGTGATTCACGCCAGCCAGGAGAATGCTCTAATTAAAGTTAGTCAATAAGAACACGTGAGCCCTTCTCTCACTGCAATGTCCGTTGTTTGGTATTGTTTTGTGAGGTCTTACAGGAGGTAAGGTTAAACTTGGGATAGATGAAAGGTGCAGGTTAAACTTGGGATAGATGAAAGGTGGGATGTATACCTCTCATGGACAGGGGCAGTCAGAGGCGAACAGCAGTGGGACTCAAGACCTTTTCCATAGTGAACGGGCCCAAAAATTTAGGGAAAAGCTTGCTCCCATTACCTCTGAGAGGAATGTCCCTTGAAGATAGCCAGACACGCTGCCCAGGCCGGTAAGAGGGAGCGGTCGTGCGTCTCTTGTCCGCTTGCTCTTTCATCCGGGCGACCGACCTGAGCAGGGCCTGGCGGGTGGTTATCCATGTGCGCCTGCATTGGCGCACAAACTCACGTGCTGATGGCCAGCTACCTCCTCCTCCTGGGAAGGGAACAAAGGGGGCTGGTAGCCTGGGCAGGCCTTGAAGGGGGAAATTCCGGAGGCAGCAGAGGTGTGGCTGTTCATGGCGTATTCGGCCCATGGCAACTGATGGCTCCAGGAGGAGGGGTTCCTAATACACAGACATCTTAATACATTTTCTACACATTGGTTAGCCTGCTTAGTCTGGCCATTAGTCTGGGGATGGAAACCTGATGACAAACTAACTGTGGTACCAAGTGATTTATAGAATGACTTCCAAAACAGGGCAGTGAACTGGGGACTGCAATCGGACGTGATGTCAGTAGGTATACTATGAAGTCTAATAACATGTTGAATGACAAGGTGAACTGTTTCTTGAGTGGAGGGGAGTTTGGTGAGAGGAACTAGGTGAACGGCTTTGGAGAATCTATCTACAATGGTGAGAATGGTGGTGTAGTGATTGGAAAGGAAGGTCAGTGATTAAATCAAGTGCTATGTGGGACCAGGAGCGATGTGATGTGTGAAGGGGCTGAAGCAACCGTGGGGTGGTTGATGTGAGGATTTTGCTTAGGCGCAGACCGAGCAGGCAGCAACAAAGCTTTGGACCTCTTGGGAGATCTCAGGCCACCAAAATCTTTGTAAAATGAAGTCTTTCGTTCGGCGCACTCCTGGGTGGCTAGACAGCATGGAGGAATGCCCCCATTCCAGGACTTTAGGGCAGCTGGAACGTAAAGACAGTTAGTGGGGCATGCATTAAGGGTAGCAGCATTGGCTTGGGCATCTCTGATTTCTTTTTCAATGTTTAAACAGATGGCATTTACAAAGGCTTCCTTGGGCAGGATGGTATCATGGCATGGTTCCTCTTATCTCAAAACAGCGTGACAAGGCATCGGGTTTAACATTTTTACTTCTAGGTCTATAAGCAATGTGAAAGTTGAAACGGGAGAAGAATAATGCCCACCTGGCTTGCCTCGGGTTTAGTCTCTTGGCTGTCTGTAGATATTCCAGGTTTTTATGTTCGGTCCATACTATGAAGGGTATTTTGGATCCTTGTAGCCACTGCCTCCATTCCTCCAAGGTCAACTTTACTGCCAGCAGGTCACGGTTTCCAATGTCGTAGTTTCTTTCAGCAGAGCTGAGGCGACGAGAGATGAAGGCACACAGGTGGACCTTCCCGTCCTCAGGGGACCTCTGGGACAGAATGACGCCGGCTCCAATATTCAAGGCGTCCACCTCTACAATAAACTGGAGTTCTGGGTTAGGGATAGTGAGGATGGGTGCAGACGTGAATCGAGATTTAAGTTCCACAAAGGCACTCTCTTCTCTCTCAGACCAACGAAATTTGGACTTGGAGGAAGTGAGGGCAGTGAGAGGAGCAGCAACAGCACTATAGTTTCTGATGAATCGTCGGTAAAAATTAGCAAAACACAAAAAACGCTGGAGTGACTTACGGTCCTCTGGTCGGGGCCAGTTGGTGACGACCTCCATTTTGACTGGGTCCATACGTATGGTGCCTGGGGAGATAATGTAACCCAGAGAGGTTTTAGTCTCGACAAAAAACTCACATTTCTCGGCCTTCTCAAAGAGACGGTTTTCCAGGAGGCGACGGAGCACTTAGCGAACATGTTTAACGTGTTCCTCTTGGGACTCTGAAAAAATCAAGATATCATCAAGATACACGAAAATAAATTTGTTAATCATATCTCTTAGAACATCGTTAACTAGGTTCTGGAATACAGCTGGAGCGGTAGTAAGGCCAAAAGGAAGAACCAGGTACTCCCAGTACCCCGTGGAAGTATTAAAAGCCGTTTTCCACTTGTCCCCCTCCCGGATACGCACTAAGTGAAAAGCGTTGCATAGGTCAAGCTTGGTGAATACTTTAGCTTCTTGTAAGAGGTCAAACGCTGTATTCATGAAGGGGAGAGGGTATCGGTTCTTGATGGTTTTTTCATTTAGCCCACGGTAGTCAATACAGGGTCTTAAAGACCCGTCCTTTTTGATCACAAAAAAAAAAACCAGCACCAGCAGGAGAGGATGATGGTCGAATAAGTCCAGCAGCAAGAGACTCTGACAAATACTTTTCCATAGCTTGGTTTTCAGGTCGGGACAGGGAATATAATTGGCCTCTTGGGGGCATAGTACCTGGCTTCAGGTCAATGGTGCAATCATAAGGACGGTGAGGAGGTAAACTGGTGGCTCGGGACTTGGAGAACACCTCTTTGAGATCATGGAATTCTGGAGGGACCTTCTCTAAGTCAGGAATTTCCTCTGGAGTAGGGTTAGGCTGAGGTTCCAGGGCATTGTGGAGGCATGTCAGAGAGCAGTTAGGGCTCCAGCCCTTAATTTCATGCTTGCGCCAGTCAATGTCAGGAATATGTTTGGCAATCCATGGGTGACTCAGAACGATAGGGGCATGGGGAGAATGGAGGAATAACTGAATAGTTTCATGGTGGTTGCCTGAAATCTTGAGTTTGATGGGGCTGGTAACATGGGTTATCTGGGCAATTTTCTGGCCACTTAGGGAATTGGCCACTTGATCCGGAAGATCTTTTCGACTGGAACCCCCCATTCACGAGCCAGCCCCACATCAATAAGGTTTTCCTCTGCTCCAGTATCAATGAGAGCCGGAGTAGATCTGCTCTCCCCTCCCCATTCCAGAATTCCATGACAATGGACCAAAGGTGCAATCAAGGGGACTGATAACAAGGGAGAAACACATTGGGAGGAAACTAATCACATGAAATTGGCCGTAGCCAAAACGCAGACAATGATTACAGGACAAACCTATAGACAGATAGACAGCTCCAGTCAAGGAGTTCTAAAGTGCATAGATTAGAGAAAAGATAGCACGAAGCAGTTGTGGAAGACCCACAGAAAACGCAGCAGAGATAATTAGGAGGAAGGAAGAACACAAGATAATGAAGGAAGATTGAAACCCAGAAACCAATAAATCACCCGAAGGAGTGGCACGCTATACAGGGGACTGTGAGCAAAGACAACACTCATGACAAGACGGGGGAGACGAAGTGCAATGCATGGAAACTCAAAACATGACATGGAATGACTGAACTAAAACATGGAAAATAATAAAACATGAAATCTAAATAAATATCAAAACCCAATACACAATCCTAAGAAAAGTCAGACATGAGCAGTAATTCAAAAACACAGAGGTCAGTCAGAAACATGACACAAGGCCAGGCAGGAAACATAGTACATGGCATGGCAAAGCAGAATCATAACACATACTTTCACAATTAAACATAGTAATGAGTTTTACTGTCTTTTCGTTTTAATGATGACACATCGCCAAGCGTTTTAGTCACCTTTAATCACTATCAACTATGATTTTTTTTCCTGACCCATTTCTTCTGAAAAGTGGACAGTTTGCCATTATCCCTGCAGGTTTTCATCATGCGTTGATGAAAAGCATACCAAACACTGCAAAAATCAGCCAATCAGAGGCTTTTAAGTATTTGCTTATTTTAATCCAAATTTCAACTTTTATTTTGGTCAGGCAGTGCACATTTTACATCCTTATATGCCTCTGTAAGTAGTGAGTAATAGGGTGGGTATTCACAATTCTACCATCAAGTTTTATGGAATACATTTAACAAATCACTCTGCCTGCATGTCCTGCCTGCAGTTGTTCATACTTTAAAAGATAAAATTCAATGGTCCAGCTAGAGTTTTATAGCATAGAGTTTAATGGAATCTGTAGCATACATTTCATAGCCCTGAAAATATTGGGTGTCATTTTAGAAAAGGCAACATTTTAGCCTTGATTTTTCCTTTCTTATCTTAGTTGGGATCAATCTCTAACATTTTAATGTGTGTGTGTGTGTGTGTGTGGGTTTGTGTGTGTGTGTATCCCTATGCGTGTACGTGTACGTGTGGGTGTACGTGTGCGAGTGTGCGTGCGTGTGCATGTATGTGTGTATACAAGCGAATGTGTTTGTCATATATGTTTACATCTTTGGTTGTTCATATATGTGTTGATATAAAGTTTGTGATCAGGTATGCCTGTGTATAATATTTGCATGCATGAAGTAAGCACACAAGTATTTGTTTTTCCCCTCAGTTTGTTCACGGAAATTGAGTGAATTCAAGACACAAACGCCTTGGCCACTAGGTGGCAGAAAAGCTTCAACCTTCTTTATTAATGCTTTGTGAAATTTCGGCATGCTTGAAAAGCCTTTCACCCTACATACTTTACTATGTTCATGGTCTGTGTCTCCCGATTTAAAAAAAATAGCTCAGGAAACATAAAATCACTTTGGAGTGCAAGATTCACGAGGAATGGAAGATAATTTTTTGATGGAGTCTATGGAGATAGTATATACAAAGTAAAGGAACCTTAAACCAAAGAAGATAAAAAAAAAAAAACCATAAAACCTTTAGAGTGATATTTTTCAGCCATGACGATTTTAAATGCAATTTTCTAAGGCTAGGAACTGTAGCTCACTCTGTGAAAGCTGAGAATTGAGTGCTATGGAAGTTCAGAATTGCATCTCTCTCTCTCTCTTTATCTCTCTTTCTCTCTCTCTCTCTCTCTCTCTCTCTCTCTCTCTCTCCCCTCCCTCCTCCTCTCACTCTGTGAAAGCACTGCTATATCTGTGAAAACTGAAAATTACAGACTGCTGGACAAGTGCTTAGTGTAGGGCTATAATCATCACATGACCCATCATACAGGAATTAGAAAGCAGCGCATCTCAGGACAACCTTAAATAAATAAGAAGCCACACAGACAGACTGGACCACAGAAAAAATTTCTGAGCCTGTTCAATCACAACTGAGAGGATGAAGATTGTGAGGTTAGTGTGACCACACGCTCTTGCCGCATTTGACATGGTCCTGACTCATCCACTTTTCGGAGAGCGAGAATCAGTCAGTCGCACCACCTGTATCAGTGTATAAAATCTGCACTCTCCCATGTTGTGGGCAGTACTATTCTTGGCTCTCATTTCTGCGCTTCTTTTCAGGATCCTTATGACAATAACTGCGGCAAATTTGGTTGGACCTTGATATTTCATTCTGTCAGAAAGCTAAATGACAACATTTTTCTTTTTGTGGGGAATGTAAAACATGAAAAGGGTTAAAAGCCCCAGCCATGGCAGAAGCTAATACTGATATATGAGACTTACAAATGCCTTCATTATCAGAGGCGCGGGGAGGGAGGACCCATGATGAATGCGAGGCCACTTTATGTGCTCTTATGAAGATTTATATCTTCCCTAACAGCAATACCTGACAATGGGGATGTGCCTGCTAATGAAGAGAGATGGCTTAGCCATGGTGTGTGGGAAAAACTGAGAGAAATGAATTCCAACCATGTTGGATATGATTATGGTCATTTTAGGGTTAAGATGCATTCATAAGGGGCTTAGTACATGGTTGCCTAAGAGTATAATATACCTATAATGACATGTTATAGCGATGACATAAAGCTATAGTTATTCATCTTTAAAAGTTGCACAACAGGGGATTTAAAGGTCCCCTATTATGAAAATCACCTTTTCCTTGCACTAAGACATATAATTTGGTCCTTTCTAATATCTTTAAAAATGTCCAGGCAGATCCTCTCAGCATTGTTGCTGCAATGCCCATCCTTTGAAATCCTGTTCTTGAATGACCTGTTTTGATTCTGTGACCCTTAAAATGTCGCATATACAACCCTGTGTAGACATGTTTCGGTTTAATGCCATTGTTCATTTCGTGCCAGAGAGCGACAGCCAATCAGAGCAGGGCCTAATTTTCTCTGACTCATCTCCCACTCGAAGCATCTCATAGTTACTAAGAGAAGAAACTGTGTGTCCAGAGGAGACTGGCTGCAAATGCTATATGTTTTTTTTTTTTTTTGTATTGTTTGTCTTTTCCTCCCCTTCCAAGCTTCAAGTCCTTCTTTTGTAGACATCAGGGAATTGTTAAAATAGCATAATATTGCATATAATATTTTAACCCTCATGTTACCGACATATTCAACATACAAGGACTACCAACTGGGGCCCAAAATCAGCAATTCTAAAGTCAATTTGCATATTATGTGAAATTAAATTACAATTATTAAATACTTTTTTAATAGAAATTGCTCCATGTACATTATGCGTCAGAAGTTAAAAGCTTATTTACTGTAAGGGTTGTGCTCTGAGCACTGGAGATGTGCTCGGAGCACAAGAAATGTTGGACTGGACTCAGGTGCGAAAATGGACTTGGTTGTATTTATTATGCCTTTGGCACAGCAAGAAGGCAACATAGGATACAATACAAAAGAACGAGGAATCTGGGTTTCTGTATAACACTATTAGTAAAACAAACACTGGACATTAACAACAGTACAATGTATTATAAATTGAAAAGAACAAGGAATCGAGGTCCCTGGATGATGACGATAATGATAATAATAATAATAATGATAATAGTGACAAGAGGACTCAGGGACCGCAGCACCTCCACCATGCCAAAGCAACTCATTGCATTAGTTTTTTTCGTTGGCTGATGTAGGTTGTTGTTGCATGTTGTGGCAGCAAAACCCAAAAGCACGCCAATTGGAAATCCGGCCCATTGGAAAAACTTCAAATTTCAGCCTATATCTCAGCTGTACTTTGGCCTGGATATGCCAAAAATAAATCACTTGTTCTTTTTGTGATACTCTATGTTCCTGCAAAGTTTGGTTAAAATCTATATGGCCATTTTTGAGATATCCTGCTCACAGACAAACAAATAAATGCCGGCAAAATCATACACCTCCTTGGCGGAGGTGAATAAAGTATTGAAATAAACCAGCACCAGGTTCAATAGTTATACAATACGAGTACAAGCAAATGGGGGATAAAAGCCTATACAAGACTAAAGAGTTCATGCAGGCTTGTGAGGTTTACGAGACTTCACAATGAATGAGTGCGAAGCTCAGACTTAAATAGGAAACACCTCCACACGGTGGAAGTAGGTAACAGATGGAGGAGAAATATGGTTCGGGTCTTAATAGACTGGTGAGTTGGAGCGCTGGAGGCTTAGCCGTACATTTCCCATCCTATGAATCTGGCTTAATTTTGTTTTGAGTAATTTCAAGTTAACACTCTTGTGTTATATTTATATTGATAGTTCCAACTATTAAAACCACATGAGAATTGATTGCCTTTGTCTGCGGTGCCTCGGGACTCCAATTCTTTGGTATTTTCAAAAAGCGGAAATAGAAAACAATGAGATGGAGTCATAATGAACAATTTTATTGAAAAAGTCATGAAAAATTTGGATGATAGAATAAAGCACCTGTGAGATTGGACAAAAAAAATACAGTACATTCTTGGGTCTATGGTTACCCCAGTCAATAAGATTAAGGTCATGTTGTCTGAGGAAAAAGGTGAGAACATGGGACTGATTCTATTCTTCATTGAGCATACTCTGGAATCATAACCTTTAATGGACCCTGTACATACATGGCTTTAACTGAAAATCAAAACTTTCTTTGTGAAAGATCATTGGTGGCAGTCAACTTACCATCAGTGATATTTACACCTGCAGGTATAGGAAAAGGCCACCTGCATTGTGAAGGACACCATCCACCCAGCAAACAGAGCGTCTGTCCCCCTCCCGTCAGGGAGAAGGCTCCTCCGCACCAAGGCCAGAACCACCAGACTGAGAAACAGCCTTTTTTTTTCCTGATACTGTGAGACTGACAAACAGCTGTGAAAGGACATTTCCATAATACCGTGTCAGTCACAGACCACTCATCACTTAACCCTTTCAGCGCCGTGGGCAACTATAGTTGCCCAATGATGTAAGATATCAAAGTCTGATGCTGTTGAAAACCGATCATGCGGCAACTTGTTTAAAAAAAGCTCCCGCAAGCAAGCTGTTTTAAACAAGTTGCCGCATGATCGGTTTTCAACAGCTCAGGAAAATTACATTTTTCATTCCTTAAGAATGTATTTGGTGCTCAAAGGGTTAACCTCTTTTTACTTTTATGAATGAATGAATTCATTCATTTACATAATGCTGCCTCAACCTTCCTCTTGTGTTCGGGTCACCAGTGACCCATTTTCAGGTTTTAAATGCATTAAAGTACCTCATAAATTTGTTTATAGCATCAAGGCTTTCTGACTTTGTCAGGAACCTCTATTTAAACAAAACAAAACCATTTTTTTTTCACAAAGATATAAAACGCTTTGGTTAAAATGATGAAATTTTTGGTGTTTGGGTCAATTTTGACCCAGTTATAAAGATATGAACAATAATTAGAGTTAAAACTGAAATCATAAGTGCAAAACCAACTTTTTCATGGATAAGGAAGCCTAACAACGTAACCAAGAAAAACAAATGGAATGATAAATAATTGTTTTCGTTATTTTAGCTGATTTAAGACCCGGGTCAAAACTGACCCTAACACCATGGATGGTTGCAGATTGCTAACAAGAAGAAGGTTAAATTGAAGTCAAGGGGTATACTGATGAAAAAGGCCCAGGGGCCCACACAAAAAACTATTAAAACCAATATTTGTCCAGGGTGGGCCCCTGCCTTTGCCCGTAGTCAGCTGGGTTAGGCTCCAGCTTGCTCCATGACCCTAGTGAGGAATAAGCGGGTATAGAAAATGAATGAATGAATGAATGAATGAATGAATGAATGAATGGGGCAATCTCACCTCACCACTATAGCGATGTGTAGCTTCCATCTGGGTGATGCCCAATAGCCATTTTGCTCAGGAAGGCTTATCACATATCTGCTGAAGTGGAGGCGAGGACAATGTGGCCTTTTTTTGCGTGCTATTTCCTTCTGTATAGTCTGTGCTCTACATGTTCATTACTTCAAGTCACTAATGCTCAATATGAATTGCACCTTGATTAGTCTGTTGGGCTGCAGTGTTAGTAACCTAACTGTTTGCACTTGCTCCAAGTCGCTTTGGATAAAAGTGTCTGCTAAATAAATGTAATGTAATGTCTTTTAAATCAGGAAATAGTTAGGTGGCACATTGAAAGAGCTATGTTGGGAATTTGCCAAGAAGCAGAGGAACTCCATACTCTCATTGAAGAGTGTTATGGGATCTTTAATGACCATAATGAGTCAGGACCTTGGTTTAATGTCTCATCTGAAAGATAGAGCCTACTTCAGCTCAGTGTCTCCATCACTGCACAGCGGCATTGGAGATAATTTGATCAAAGAGGGGACTGCCACCTACTGTCCTGTCAACACCACTTATTATTTATTTCATGTCAGTACAACAATGGTCAATCACACTTTATGTTATATTTCATTTTATTATATGAAGTAAGGATTCATTCTCTCCTGACTGGTGAAGACCAGTCAGTCACTGTAAACAGGGATATTCACCGTTTAAAAATGCGTGAGTGGTGAATATAATAATTGGACGACCTCCAGCTAAAAATAGATCAGAGTCCCTGCAGGAGCTCCTGACAGTGTCCATAATTCGCATTGCTTTGTCCTTGTGAGGAGATTCACGTCAGAGTTGTCACCCTTCTCTTATTTTATATTTTCAAGTAAGGTCATACAATAAAACAGTTATTGACTTCAGTTATAGGTGAATACAATGATTTATTCACCTTGGACAAGTGATATTCACCTCGGCGAATATCACTTGTCCAAGGTGGAAAAATCATTGAAGTCACCTCAAGTGAAATCAATAATTGTATAATATTGTACTGGGTGATTTTATATAATTGCACGGCTGCCACTTTTGGACAACCTGGGCACTATGTTTGCTTTTATATTTTTGATCATTTTATATATGTATGATTTTACTCTTTGTTTTTCTTTTTTGCCCTTTATTATCATATGCACCAGGAACTGCGGTAAATTAAGTTCTGTTTTTTTGCTGGTGCAATGAATGGGAATGAAAATAAAAAGGACTTTGAGTTGTTCAGGTTAATGGTCACTAAGATCACTAAATGTCCTTCATAAGCACTGGGCATATGAGCAGCCCTCATCAATACATATATAATTGCTGCAGGAGTGCAAAGACACGACTCCATTTCAAAGGTATGTTTTACTGCATGAGTAATTCTATGTTAATCAACTGTAAATTGTGGTAAATTCTCTTGCCTCCAAATATTTCTTGAATGACTCAAAATGACTTATCACAAAATGTTGAAGTCTGATTATAAAAGACTTTTATCTCAAAAAGTTATAATCTTTGCGGAACATCAGCCTTGATCTGTTTATGAGTACTTCTATGTGTTTGTCTTCATGCAGAGGACTGTGCGTGTGTGTGTGTGTGTGTGTGTATGCGTGCATGTGTGTGTGTGTGTGTGCGTGTGCGTGCATGTGTGTGTGTGTGTGTGTGTGTGTGGAGCCTAAGCAAAATTTTAGGATGCTTGCTCCACCCCAACTCAGAAGGCAAAATCCGCAAATCGCAAAACACTGTACCACAGATATAGGCTACCTTCACATAATCTTCATTTCAAAAATAATGACACATTAACAATAAAAAAACACTCCTCTCAAAAACATTGAAAAGGGAATTCCATCAAGTTATTTATTTGTTCTTTCAAGGGCATAAATCTTCCTGATTAAGGTCAGGAGTGTGTTTGTCATTGCTGACATTAGTTCAGCAGCAGGGGTGAAAGTAAGATTAGATTCTTGCAGGAACTCTGCTACTCCAAAATTGTTTTGCTCCCGCCCTTTGCGCGCTCGCATCATAAGAATGGCCCATCTCTGGTCTGTCTGCATAGCCTACCTGCTCCATGATGTTCTTCTGCATCTTCCTCCATCTGTTCCTCAACTGCCACCGTTTTTCTATCTCTCTTTCTTTTAAACATACAATCAATTTTTCTTTGCTTTTTGAACAAGTTGTGTTTTACCGTTCCCTGTCAAAAGGATGCACGCGACCCCCAGCACCCAGCCTTGCATCACCTAGGCAACCAGCATCCAATCAAAAGAACGCATTGACTGTTCCTACTTTCCGCATTTGCTTGTTTGCAAGTGAGTGGTGGACTACTCGATTGCATGACAGAGAGTCATTCATGATTTAGATTGTTAATCGTGAAACCTCACAATTTATTACTTGGGGATTTCTCTTTAGTTTTTTTTTTTTGCAAAATCGACTGCTCCCTGCTGTCTGCGAAAATACGCAGCACTCGAGTCACTACCATTGGATGAACGTTACAATGCAGAGCATAGACTGCCCACAAGTTGCAACACATCACGGTAAGCAAGTAGCCTACTAAAAAAGATAACGGTTGTCCAGCGTGCTAAAATCTACATTCTGCTGATTTCGGCGGGAATTTTTCAGATTTCAGAGGGGAACAGGCTGACCGTGTTTGGCGATGGAATTAGTTTCATTCCATGATGTTTAAAGCCAGGATCGGTGACCCTGTCTCAGCTGCCAGTGGGGCGTTCTGGTCTGTCTCAATCATTACTCTGACATAACAAGCTTTCTCTGCTATAATCTTAAGAACAAAAAGACTACCTCTTAGCTAATGCTCCCAGGATTTCTCCACCTCAATCAAGTGCAAACAAGCACAGGTCAACCTCCAATTAGAAACAGTTTGTTCTTTCTGCATCTAAAAATAAAATTCACGACTTAGAATTAAGCTGTCCAGTTTTTTCATGCATCTAAAAACATCAACCTTAAAACCTTTTAATTATGATTTTTATGGCAAAATGGAATTACATGTGCATACTCTCCCACAGGATTCTTGGAAGCTTATTTTTGAGTTACAGAGAAAGGTTTTTTTTTTTTTCAAAAAATCCATACCAACATGTTTTGCAGGCTTACCAGTGCAAGTTTTAGGCTTTCACTGCTTGTGTACAATCTATGAGCCAGGACCAGGAGGAACATTTTCTGATACTTTAGAAAGTTTTTTTTTCTGTAATAATCCAAGTAAATAATGGAAAATGCAACAATAAATTAAAAAAAAAACAAATAAAATAAAAACTAGGGTGCTTATGGACATAAAAAAAACCCTCTGTTCTATTGTCCCTTGCTATGTGTAACACAATCAGTCAGTATCTATTCTTTAAACTTGGCAACACTGTTATCGAGATTATTTTGTGAAATATAATTTAATGCAACTGAGAGCAGAACAGAGCAGGAACACACTACCCAATAGGTGCCGTCACAAAATAAAAAAAAAATCAATCTGATTTAAATAATGTATTAAGTTTAAAGGGAAGTAATTTGTGCTCTGATCACTGTCAGGTGACATCCTGTTCTCGTTGGCAATTTAAACCATCTTCACACATGACCCCCCCACACCCACAGCACACCCTTATCATCCTGAAAAAAGGCCTTTGCATCAAACTTTCCCTGTCCATGCTTTGCATGGGTCTCCCATAATCCACTGCCATTCCTCTGCCTCTCTCACAGGAAAATCACTCTGAAATTGTGTCATCGGTCTGTGGATCATATAAGCATAGATTCATACTGCACCCCCCTGGCCTTTACAGTGATGAGTGGTCTATTCATGGACTGTATTTCGCATCGGAGTTTATTATTGATCCAATCACACTTTTCTTTCAGGAGTACGACATGATGGATGACTGTTTATAATGTAGTTCATACAAAAATGTATGACTGCTTCAGTAAATAAATGAAAAGCAAAAATGAGCCACAAAAATAAAGGTAAATCGCTGTAACAGAAATGTTTATGGAACTATAAACTCCACATCAGGGACTGATGGGATTGAACTATGATGGACTATTCCAAGGTACAATGTATGTTTTTTAGAGTACCTAATATCGAGCCTGTGGTGTGACATGATGTACAAATGCACGAAGCAGATGTGCTGTGAGCTTCTCTTGAGCTTATTTCAGTCCCTCCCTCCTTTGTATCACTCTGTGGTCTCTGCAGGAATAAGTTTCAGGGTGAAGTGATTGCTTGCGTATCGGATTAGATGTGGCTGAAGTGGAGCCACTGCAGGACTGGAGACATGTGCCTGCAGGACCCTGAGGGCCAGAGAAGGTTTATATAGGAATCAAATTTTCTCCATAGTCCCTACTTTACAGGGCATTGCCAAGTGCAAAAAAAAAAGAAAAAACAAAACATAATTTTCACGTTTTCTATCCTCACGTGTTCAGAAAAGAGTGTGCACTTCTCCAAGTGCACATTTAACGATAGTCTCCTCCAAGTGCGTGGAAAGGCAGAGATGTGAACATTGTTTTCTGTGTCGCAGTTCAGTCCCAATGAGCATTTGGAGGCTAAAATGTTGACTCATTTTAAATTGATGCGGAGTCGCGCGTTTTGCGAACACACCTGGAAACGCAGACAGCACATACGCGCACATGCAAGCACACGTGTGCACATCCACACAAACACATGCGCGCAGGTTCCCCCACACACACACACACACACGCACACACATGCACATCCACACAAACACATGCGCGCAGGTTCCCCCCCACACACACACACACACGCACACCCACACAAACACATGCGCGCAGGTGCCCACACCCCCCCCCACACACACACACACACACACACACACACACATCCTTGTACTTCTATCATTGTGAGGACATTACATTGACTTCCATTTGTTCTTTGTGTGTCTTTACAGACTTTCCCTGACTTTAACAAAAACCAATGAATGTCTAACCAGAACCCTTCTCCTAACCCTTTACTTATCCCTAATCCTAAACTTGACTAATAAGTCACAATTTGCCTTTGTGGTTGTAAGGACAGATGAAAATGTCCTCACTTTTCAACAATGTCCCCACTCTGATGGAAAGAAATGTTTTTTTTTGGTTCTCACTGGGTAGTAAGTACAATGACACCCACACACCCACACACACATGCAAGTGTTGTTACCTCTAGAGCCTCATTCACTCAATTTCTGGCTTTCAATGTAGTTTAATGAACAGTTTGAAGCTCGTAGAGAACTTATGCAGAACACTCCAGACTGCACGTTTGCAGAATGTTAATGGGCTTCTCAAAGCCAGACACATTTTAAGCTCTACTATTCAGAAGCACCAATATCTCTAAATTAGGCTGACGTTCCTCAATGTGGTGATTTCTGGCAGCTCTGAACACATTCAGGCTTCCGTCCAAAACACTGCCTCGTATCAATATCCCTGATTTATTCCACAGTCTTAAAATCTTTAAGATGTATTCATCATTTACCGTAATTCTTTCCATTTACGAGAATGTAATATTGCTGATGTAATTTTGGTGAAAGACACAGATGTCTGGCCAGAGCTGTTATGTGAGAGCAGCGGGAAGTGCTACAAACGGGGATTCTATGCCTCATGTGTGGCCACAACCCCACCTGTCAACCCAGAATCCCATGGGCGGCCACAGTATGGAACCCTCAAGGAGCCTTTGCTGCTAGACACTACCCCAACTCCAGGGGGCAGAGTTTTACCATTCCACTCCCACTTGCCACTTTCTTTGCGCAGTCCTGAGGTCCCTCACCCAGAGGAATTAATGAAATGCCTTGTGATGCAGCATTACGGTGTGTGCTGAGACCAGTAAAATCAGGCACTATAGCAATGTGACAGGGTGTGGTGGAGTGAGGCACATTACTGCTGTGAAAGAGTATCATTGCTAGCATAGGGAAAGATTACCTTTCCTTATTCCAGTGAGTTTGAATGGTTTTTAATTTCAGTTTGGGTAATTTTTGTATCTGGTGGGCGGCTACAGTCCACTTTGACAGCTTGGATATTTGACTGCTTGGACTTTACAGTCAATTCTTGCACATCCTTCTTGGAATGGTGCTAATTAAAGAACTGCTTTGGTATAGAGGCACTGTTTGTCTGTTCAAGGACAAATGTTAGTGGCAGAATCACTGCGGTAATGCATGACAGAGGGCGCTTGCCAAACATCTCAGTCATTATGATGTATGGCCACTCTTAATGATGTCACTGACAAAATTTTTAATGACGTTATTGTTAAAATCTTATTGACTGACATGTTGCCATTAATAAAACACTATTTGACCAGCCTCTCAATCTGCATTGTTTCTTCTGTCACAGAACTGCCAATTCCTACTACTAATGAGAGGAAAGGCTCTATTCTGGTCTTGTAAGAGAAGCATTGTAGCCCTGTTGAGTTGAACATTTTACCCTTTTCCAGCTAGAAAATTCCTTCATCCCTTGTCTTGTTAAACAGAACACTCCACTCCTGCCCCGTCTTGTCAGAGGAGCAGTCTGCCATCTGTTTGGTTTCGAGGAACGGTCCAGAAGTCACAGAAGACGAAAAACTCTGCGGTTATTTTTCGCTGTGTATTTCAGCTGAGGTATTCTCCATTACAATCAAGGATATGAATTCGGTGGAGGGCTCCGGCACATGACATTACATTACATTCCTGACATTTAGCAGATGGTCTTCCCTAATGCAGTGTTCAACCCAATGAGCATAGAGCACTTAAAAACATCAAACACAAATTGTTACACATGATTATATGATCTACGCTGCGCACGAGGTGCGTGCGTTACAATATTATTTTCTTACACCTTCATTCATAATACAAATAATGCCAAATTTGCCTGTTGTGCATGAGCCGATTAAAGGCTTTATAGCTCAGTATTTGTGTCACAAGGACTGGGGAAAATTATTTCAGTGAAGCGAGATATTTGGAAATTAAATTACGGATTTAGCAATTAAATTTCTGAATTCACAGACGCCGGTGTCTGTATTCGTGCAATGGGGTTAAAATCTGAACAAAAGTATTCTTGTATATCCCATTTCCTCAATTTCTTCAAGCACAGCGGGAGTGGCCCATATGGCGTACTGCTGCCCAATGCACAGGATAGACCTGATTACATTGCGGTTTAGGTTGTGCACACACACACACACACACACACACACACACACACACCTGTGGTACAAGCAAAGGACGCTCTCTCAGTGCCCTCTGTCAACTGCACTGCAGGGTCTCTGCTGTTACTGTAGAAAGAGCTGATGGGCACAGTTGGGTATATGGAACTATGGAACACACACTGTTCCTCATGTAGACTTAGTAAGCCTCATCTGTCTCTCTCTCTCTCTCTCGCTCTCTCTTTGAATGCTGGAATTCCTAATTTCATCTCTCTGTTTCTCCTCTTTCATCAGCTCTTTTGTCCATAATTATTGTGGCATTTGGAGACATTTTAAAAAGTTGAAGGAGCTCATTTTTAATTTCTGCTAATGTGAGTCACTTCAAGTGTATGATCTATGTACACACGCTGTGTAGCATTTCCAATTCAAGCGAAAACTACTTTTATGTGCATATTCCGTAAAGATTAATGGGATCATCACGTGGATTTATTATTTTGATTTAAATCCCAAGTGACTGCAATACCTCCTCTTGCATGAGCTTAGCACATGGGTATGCACAGTATATCAGTTTTATCATAGTCTAACATTTACTTCAAAAATTCTTCTCCTTAGCTCTCTTCCAAGGACATAAGAGACCAGACTTCTGATTACTTCTAGAACTTATGAAAAAAGAATAATAATAAGCAAGAAAAAAACAAATACTAATTCTCTTACTAATACAGTGACAAACATCAATATGGTGAAAAGGGACTCCTGGAGCCTGTTTCTTAAAGTGCTGCTGCTTGAATAAGCTGAATGTACCAGTTAAGAACCATACCATACAATACCAGTACAAGAACCATTTATACAGAGACGGTCTTGTACTTCAGTGGTTTTTTTCTAGATTTTAGGTTACACATTTCAGCACGTGAAGATATTCGGCTATTCTGAAGTAACCTCGCTTTGTGGAAAAGTTTTCAGAGTGGTGCATTGCATTCTTGAGGAAGACATGCAAGAAGACCTGGATAAAATGTTTTTATGGTGGGAGCATCAGAAAAGGGATATGAAGAGCTGGAATTGGGAGACGATTGAGATGCAAGGTACATAGAGGGAGAGAAAAAAGTCAATTCATCCTGGTTCACTGTTGGGCAATTCTATGAACGGGGAATACGCCACTTATTAGATCTAAATGACCTGAACTCAGGGAGTTAGAGATAACATCACTGCCAAATGGCTGCACTGAAATTAACTCGGAGCTCTGGGACTCAGTGGTGCACGCAGTCAACTGCAGAAAGATGGATGAAAGCGAAGAAGGCAAAGAACAAGAGAGATGGTCCCCAGTGTGTGTGTGTGTGTGTGTGTGTGTGTGTGGGGGGAGGGGTCAGAAAGGAGAGAAATCAGGTGTAATTAACGGTAATGGGAGAGCGATGAAAAGGGAAACAGAACTTTCATAGGTATGTAAAAAAGTTAGAGATGAAATGGTCTTTTTTCGCCTGAATGTTGTTCTTCTGTTTCACTTTAAACTCTTGTCAACAGCTGTCATGGATATGTTTCCTTAATCTGTGAAACCCACCCGCAGAATATTTGTATTCAGTGAAAATATGTAATGGGCTATATCACTTCATTTGTTTTCTGCAGCATTTGAAGCCGATACAATTAAAGTACTGCTGACTTTATTTTATGCGCTCTTCCGACTGTTGACTTCGACTGGGGATATTGTCGAAAGAATACTTTGAGGACCTCCTCAATCCCACTGATACGCCTTCCGTAGAGGAAGCAGAGGCTGGGGACCCAGAGGCTGACTTATCCATCACTCGAGCTGAAGTCACCGAGGTAGTTCAGAAGCTCCTCGGTGGCAAGGCACCGGGGTGGAGGAGAGCCGCCCTGAGTACCTCAAGTCCCTGAATGTTGTAGGGATGTCTTGCTTGACACGCCTCTGCAGCATCACGTGGCAGCCGGGGACAGTGCCTGGGGTGGTGGTCCCTCTATTTAAGAAGGGGGACCGGAGGGTGTGCTCCTACTATAGGGGGATCGCACTTCTCAGCCTCCCGGGTAAAGTCTATTCCAGGGTACTGGAAAGGGGAATCCGGCCGATAGTCAAACCTCGAATCCAGGAGGAACAATGCGGTTTTCTTCCTGGTCGTGGAACACTGGACCAGCTCTATACCCTCCGCAGGGTGCTTGAGGGTGCATGGGAGTTCGGCCAACCAGTTCACATGTGTTTTGTGGACTTGGAGAAGGCATTCGACCATGTCCCTCGTGGCATTCTGGGGGAGGTGTTTCGGGAGTATGGAGTACGGGGCCCTCTACTAAGGGCGGTGCGGTCTCTGTATGACCGGAGCAGGAGCTTGGTTCGCATCGCCGGCAGTAAGTCAGACCTGTTCCCGGTGCATATTGGACTCCGGCAGGGCTGCCCTCTGTCACCGGTTCTGTTCAATATCTTTATGGACAGAATTTCTAGGCGCAGCCAGGGGCCGGAGGGAGTTCGGATTGGGGACCACAGGATCTCATCTTTGCGTTTTGCGGATGATGTTGTCCTGTTGGTTCCTTCGAACCAGGATCTTCTGCATGCACTGGGGCGGTTTGCAGCCGAGTGTGAAGCGGCTGGGATGAGAATCAGCACCTCCAAGTCCGAGGCTATGGTTCTCGACCGGAAAAAGGTGGCTAGCCCCATTCGGGTTGGAGGAGAGCTCTTGCCTCAAATGGAGGAGTTCAAGTATCTTGGGGGTATTGTTCATTGTCTCACCTATGGCCATGAACTCTGGGTCATAACCAAAAGAACGAGATCTCGGGTACGAGCGGAGGGTGGCGGGCTGCTCTCTTGGAGATAGGGTGAGGAGCTCTGTCACCCGGGAGGAGCTCAGAGTAGAGCCGCTGCTCCATAATGCCGGGAGGGGCCAGCTGGGGTGGCTCGGGCATCTCTATCGGATGCCCCCTGGACGCCTTCCTGGGAAGGTGTTCCGGGCATGCCCCACCGTGAGGAGGCCTCAGGGAAGACCCAGGACACGCTGGAGGGACTATGTCTCTCGGCTGACCTGGGAATGCCTCGGGATACCCCCGGAAGAAGTGGAGGAAGTGTCCGGGGAGAGGGAAGTCTGGGCATCCCTGCTTAGACTGCTGCCCCCGCGACCTGGCCCTGGATAAGCGGTAGAAGATGGATGAATCTTATAGCTATGTCCGCAGTTAGTTTATGTTTTCATATTAGTTTGAGATCTAGCTAATCAGTTTCTTGTTTTCGATTAACATTTTCATATGTTGAATATTTGTGCACCAAATCACAAAGATGTGCGTCACTGAGGTACAAATTATGACAACGCTTCGTCTGGGTTGGATAAGTCAAGTTTATTGAAACAGCCCCAGGTCCGGACATCAATAAGGAAAATGTTCGTTGGCTACGTAAGCCCAAAAGTTGACTGCGAGGCTAATGTTACGGTTCAGATACATAAAAACAATCGTCATCGTCGCTGCTGCTGCTATCGTGGTTCATTTAGGCTAAATTATAACTCGTAAATTTGTTTTTCCGCTGAGCGGACTTGGAACACAAGAACGCGAAATTTCGCACCATTCGATGTGAATGGTTTAATGGTTTTAGATTTTTCGTGCTGCGACTATTCCGCAAATCCGCGCCGCTTTTCTGCCCTGCTTACAGTACAGGCCAAAAGTTTGGACACACCTTCTCATTCAATGCGTTTCCTTTATTTTCATGACTATTTACATTGTAGATTCTCACTGACGGCATCAAAACTATGAATGAACACATGTGGAATAACAGTTGTCCAATAGGGCTGTCGGCTGTGTATCAACCTGACTTCTACACTGCACAACTGATAGCCCCAACCCCATTGATAATGCAAGAAATTCCACTAATTAAGCCTGACAAGGCACACCTGTGAAGTGAAAACCATTTTAGGTGACTACCTCTTGAAGCTCATCAAAAGAATGCCAAGAGTGTGCAAAGCAGTAATCAGAGCAAAGGGTGGCTACTTTGAAGAAACTGGAATATAAGACATGTTTTCAGTTACAGGTATTTCACACTTTTTTGTTAAGTACATAATTCCACATGTGTTCATTCATAGTTTTGATGCCTTCATTGAGAATCTACAATGTAAATAGTCATGAAAATAAAGGAAACACATTGAATGAGAAGGTGTGTCCAAACTTTTGGCCTGTACTGTAGGTGTGGCTGGGCCTTAAGACATTACTTTTATAGCCAGTCATGTTGCACTCCTGATGCCAGTTAACTTAATTACTTGCTAAATGTTCTTTCAGCTGATTCTCTTATATGTCAATTGGTTCTTCAGCCCTTTTTTGCCTGTGTCCCAACTTTTTTGAGTCCTGATACAGCCAGAAAATTTGAAGTAAGCTCATTTTGCGCATAAAAATGTAAAATGTCTGTTTCAACTTTTCAAATGCTATCTATGTTCTATTGTAAATAACATAATGGTGCATGTGATCTGAAAGTGATTGCATTTTGATTTAATTCACAATTTACCCAACTTCGGAATTGGGGTTGTAATTACCCCACCCCACCCAAGGGGTGCGAGAAGGGGTAGTGTTTTCGGCTTGGTTTGTTTCTGTGTTTGTGTGTTTGTCAACACTCCAGTGGCAAAACTAAAGGCCAGGTTCACCCCAAATTCAGTTTAATGATTGTCACTGACCCAGAATAGATCCCTGTTGAATTTTGTAGGTGAAATAGGTGAAAGTATGTGCGAGCGGTGGGGTTTGTTGTGTCTGGCACCACTTGCTTTCATTTAGTTAAAATTCTGCTCAAGTGCCGCTGTATACCGTGGCCCTCAGCTATTCTGCCTGCCCTGAGATGTCAGGTATTGATTTTCATTAGAATATAAATTATGAAAATGAACTGTAACTTTGCCATTCATTAGTGCTTCATATCGCTTAATTAATTTACTTCATACTCTTGTCTTTTTTTAGTCAGAGACATTAATGAACATTACACAGTTGCATGCGTCAGGCAAGATAATTAATGAGTGTCAATGATGCATAAGTTTTCTTGCACAATCTAGTGTTGCATCCTGTGCTATTAATTATACTGGCTTTCCGTAACAATAATCAACATGCATAAATACAATGATAGTTTGGTATCTTTAACAGTAACACATCCTGCTGTTATGGTCCAGATCAGGAATCAAGTGCGGAGACAGATTTGCAATACAATTGGTATTTTATTGACAGTATTACAGTAATGATGGGTGTGGAACCTCAGAGAGGAAGAGAGGCAGTTCGGCACAGATATAATAGGAAATGCTTGGGCTGCTGTCACCGGCCAGTGGCTTCCGGTGTGCTGCCAGATGTTGAAGCACTTTCCAGCACTGGACTGCCCACAAAGAGGAGTATTGATGCTTGGAGAAATAAAATTCGGTCACAGTCCTGACCAGAGCTCAGGGTTGGAAGCTTGTTTCTGACAAACTTGATAATGAGAGTAGGCGTGCAAGGGTTAACATGAACGCAGTCCCAGCCCTGGACCCTGAATAGGATTGGAAGCTTGTTCTTGAAAACTTGAGTTGACGATCAGTATGAATTAAGCTAACATGAACTCAATCCCAATCCTGGACCATGACAAGGATTGGAAGCTTGTTCAAATGAACTTATGACAATAAAAATTTACGAGAGACCTCAGCTGTTACTAAAGTACTGGTTGCATTAAGATGAAGACAAAGAAGTTAAACAAATACTGTACGTATATGACTAGGATCTTGCTGCAAATGCGACTTTACAATCCAGCAACTAGCACATGCACTGGGAGGCTTAAATATTCGTCAGTCGCTCATTAAGACATTGAGAATTTGAACTCATGTTCATTATTCATTCCAATTCTACCGCTTTGGAAGATAGCTAAAATAACAATAATGTTGTCATTGTCTTATATTTTATATTGCAACTGCTTGGGACTACTTGCTCCCTCAGGGAGCAGCATGGTCATCCAAAATTCATGTAAACCCACCCTAATGCATCCATCCCTCTGTTTCATCTTCTCTCGCACTTAAATCTATCCTTCTCTAACATCCGCATTACCTTAACCCTGTCCCCGTCCCTCCTACCATCACACGGTAGTCTCTCTCCCCTTCTCTCCTGAGACCGGTGGTATGTAGGGACCTGACCGAGGAAGAACTTACTGATTGAAATTCAATTACCCGTCATTATACAGTGTAGCTCCCATTTGTCATTTAAGTTGGTCCCAAGAGCTCAATTACACACCCCTGTAGACACGTAATATCACTGTGGAGTCAGTCACAGCCCCTTGAGTGGAAAGAAGACTTCAGTTAGTTTGGCTTGTTTCTTATATTATAATTTAAAAAATTTAAAATGTATTTATTTATTAATGTTAAGCAAATTCACTGTTATCCACAGTGTTTCCCATGTAGTCACTGTAATTTCTAAGGGGATTGAAGTTAACAGTGACTCAGTGAGGGCATCTGCCATCCTTAGAGCAAGTGAACCCAGCTCACTGTCCTACTTGTCAGCATTGCAAGAGAAACACTATCCAACTCAGTACCATGTGTCTCCTTGCAATATTATATGGCTGGGGTGCTCAGAGACTGAAAAAAATGGAGTGACAGGATGGAAGGGATGGAGGGGGGGAGCATGGAGAAGGAAAATTAAAAGTAAAAATCTTAAGGAGACCAGACTGACACACAGATGCTCTGCAGATCCATTACCTTTCAAACCACCTGTGTTCACCATGTGAAAAAGTTCACACAGTAGTAATTTGATCCATGAAATGTATTTGGTGTCATATTTTATGTCTGTGTAAAGTTGCCTGATGCTTGCTAAAGCTACAAACACATTGTGCTTAGTATTTTAAGTTGTAGACCATGAAGTAAGGATTAATGCAAAATAAATAATGATAGGAAGTCTGCTTGAGTGTCTGCTTGATTGCATGTATAACCTGGTTTTCAAAAAAGTTGGGATGCCAGAAAAAAAATATAAATAGAAACAGAATGCTGTGATTCACAAATCATTTGTACTCCACATTTCATTGAATATGGTACAAAGCCAACGTAGCAGATTTTGAAACCTAGAAATGTTATTGTTTTTGGAAAATATATCCTCATTTTGAATTTGGTGCCAACACTTTGCAAAAAAGTTTGGGATGGAGCATCTTTACCACTGTGCTACATCACCTCTCCTGTTAAAACTACTCTCTAAGCATTTGAAGGGTTTGATGGCTAAATGCAACATACACCATTTTGGGCCTTGTGCGCAAACTGGTGTCATCTGCTCAAAACTGGTGCAAAAATAGGCCAAATAAAATCATTCACCACAAAATTCAGTGTGCTTCTTAAAATGACCAGCCAGACTTTGTTGCTCATTTGCAAATAGTTTTATAATTTGATTCGGCGTCAGACTGGCTCATTAAAAGGTAGCCCAGCCTGAGGCAACCAGACCCAGGCACGCCGTGTTGACTACTCTGAAGCCAAAGCCCCGACTCAAAAAGTAAATAAATAATAGTCGACTTGCCCAACAGAAAATTATGGTATTTGATGCAAAATTTCTCCGTGTGAACATAAAAAGTGCAGAAACTAAACTTTCCTCATTGTAGACCAGCACGCGTAAAATAATCCCTGGGAATGTCTCATTTTGATAAAAATAGGTCTGGATGTATCGCATTATACTTTTGTACAAAAAGAAAAACTTAAAATATATATTTACTGCTGTAAAAAGTGAAAAATTACTTGGAAAACACTTACATTACAATTTCCACTGAAATTGCTGGGACACAAAGTTGATGTACACATATCCAGTTCTATTGAGAAATTATATTCTTTTGAAATCAAGTCTCATGTTTTTCTCAAAATAGCCATCTTGGACATATCTCATTTGCCATCAAGCATGCTGAATGGTCCTTCTTGTCTGTATCATGAAGGATCTGGTGTTCACGATTTCAGAGCGAATTTCACATTTTAATTGCTCAGACCACAGGACTGTTTTCTACTTTGCCTCATTCCATCTTAAAGGAGCTTGGGCTCAGAGAAGGAGGCAGCATTTCGGGACCTTGTCTAAATATGCTTTCATCTTTACATGGTAGATTCTGTACTTTGATTTGTCGATGCAGTGGCCGACTGTGTTCACTGTCAGTGGTTTTCAAGAGTGCTCCTGAACCCAGGCAGCTATTTCCACCCCAGAATATTTTCTGTTTTAAGTGGAGGACCCGAAGATCACTGCCATTTAATTTAGTTTTTCAGCCGTGTCCCTTGCATACAGAAATTTCTCTTGATTCTCTGAATCTTTAAATCATATTTTCTAGGCTACCATAGAGGATCAAAACCCACAAACTCTTAGGAATTTTACAGTGAGAAATGTTAATTTTAACTTGCTGAAATATTTGCCCATGCCGTTTATTAAAGTTTATTCTAACTTATAATGCACCCAGGGGATCAAAGAAATCATTGCAAGAGGATGCTCACCTACCGTACACAATTTTAGGGAGAGAATAATTTTAGATGTAATTCCGACTCGGAGGAAAAGAGAGCCTCTTCTCCTCAGTAAAGGCAGGATGTGTGACCCCGTCAGTGTGAACCTGCAATCAGAGGGACATGGCTGCTTGTACAGAATCCAAGGAAACATCATTGAGTCACATACTGATTCCTGCTTTAAATCAGTGCTGGGTGAAAGTAGGCCGCAATCAGACTGTATCAGTAATTTAATCATCACATCTCTCCCCTCTGCGCAGATCCATGCACTGATTGGTCATCAGAAGCCATGAACTGAGTGAGGGGAGAGATGTTTTTATTCTGCACAAATATTCCGCCTTTCTTTGTCCTGTCACAGCCCACAGCGGCAGGAGTGTGTGTGAGTGCTATTGTGCCCTCATGTTCATTTGTGTGTTTGCCCGACTGTGTATGCGTGTATGTGCCCTGATATTTATGTGTGTGTGTGAGTGTGTGTGTGTTTGCGCGTGTGTGTATCTGGATGCAATTACATTCCTGCGTAAGCCTGTGGATAGACATGTTTATACGCATGTCTGTATGTGTGTGCATGTACTGTATGTGCGCGTTTATGTGCACGAGTGGGTGCATATGTTTGTATGTGTGCACTAACGTTTATGTGGGCTTATAGTTGCAGTAATTACTTATCAGTCTGTACACACTGTATCCTACCATCTGGACTGACACTTACCGCAAATATTTGATGAGGGAATAAGTTGAAGTTCAGGTGTAGGTCACAGGGAGAGCTGGTCCTGTCTGAGACAGCAAGAGCTCTGAAGTAACTGAAGGTCATGCCCAAAGATATTATCATTCTTACTGAAAACAGAATCCAATTAATGACTTGACATCGGAGTAAAATGTGGGATTTAATTCATCTGGATTTGAATGGTCGGTGCTTTTCTTCATCATGTGGGATTTCAAAGTGTTTGCCTCATTTTCATAATTAATTAATAAAGTTCACCGTGTATCCCAAATGAGATGGGTTGCCTTAACTCTCTCACCTGCTGATGAAGTGTTATGAGTTTGAACATGACTGCAGGCTGGAGATTCCTCTGCCTTAAAAGCAAAGCTGAGAAAACAAACCGCAGTGCTGCAACAATAAGTAATATCAGATAATGGAGTTTACCTCAAGTGTGAAATTAACACAAACATAATCTCATACGCTCTCTCTCTCTCTCTCACACACACACGCACGTGTACAAGAACATACACAGATACACATTTATACAACATATCAATTGAAAAAAAATAATGAAAAACGCAGTTGATGTTCATAGCGGAAATCAAACACACTTACAGGGATATTCATCAGAACTTAAAATATAAGATAGCGTAAAGGGATGGAGAAGTATTGACATTTCACACTGATGGACGTGATGGTAATGCTGCTCGACTGATGCTTTAAAGCACTTTTTGTCCTTGAAATTTTGAGGCCCATTTTCATGTAGGCCAGGAGAGGGCTCTGTATGTTGCTGAATTGTGGATGCAGTTGCCTGCCCACATTACATACAGAATGAGGTGAACAGCGGAGAAAGACAAAAGGGAAAGGCTAAGGACCAGTTTCTAGATACTCTTCTGCTAAAAATGTGGCAAAGAGGTGGACGGTGCAAAACAGATTGAATGTCACAGAGCTGTAAAACTGGTTTGCTGATGGACAGTGTTGTTCTTCCATATATTTACAAAAGGACTTGATAATTCTATTATATATTTAAATATGGGGCTTGACTGGATTCATGTGTGTTTTGACAACATGTTTACTTATAGAGTTCCCTTTTCAGTTGTTCTTGTTGGCAGGTGCCTGGTTAACATAAGGAATTGCAAGTCCAAGCCAATCCTGATCCGCAAGTTTGCGCACTGTCAGAATATTCATTCGTAATGCAACTGACTGCTTTTCCGCAGAATTCTGTTAGCAAACGGGTGAACTCATAAGTTGAAGTTTGATTTACTTCAAAAAAAATGGATATTGTCACTGTACCCAAGAAACAATAATTGACTGGAGCTGAGAGAGAGAGGCATGTCTATTTTGTTGGCGAGTTGTGGGTGTGGGCAGAGCTCTGTGAGAGTTATTTGTGCACATTTGGCTCCAAATTACACTTGTTCCCATTTATTTCTAATGCGGTGTATTTAGTAAGTGGTGCTGATACTGCGGAAGACAGGTGCATTATTTTAATTGGAACATAAATGCATTCTCTGCTGGAACCAAACCAGGGCACACCTCCCACCTGACCCTCCGCTCACACACCATGACTTGAATTGGTCATTGGGAATTCTTCAGATGCTTCCAGGGAAGAAAAAAATCAATAGCTCTGCAATCTTCCTTTTGACATTGACATTTTCCCATTCTCTTCAAGGGCTAGTTAACTATTCGATGAATAAACCTGTCACTGCTAATCCTCCCATTTATATTCTGAGCCTGCAGCCAGAGGCCCGCTCGAACCGCTGCCAACTTTCAGCACTCAGCGCCAATAAGGGTCCTCATTGGTCTGCATACATACGGCTGGCGACTGATCAGGTTGCATGATTGGTTTCTATGAATAGAGGTCCTGACAGTTGGCTGTGCTTGATTGGCTGGCCTAATTTTGATACGAACGGGAAGGTGAATCTTCTGAAATGCCCTCCACACCGACTGTGTGTGTGCGTGTGTGTGTGTGTGTGTTTGTTTAAAAGCGTGTGTGTGTGTGTGCGTGCGCGCATAAAAATCTGCGTACGAGTTGCTGTGTTTGGAAGGACAGTATGTCCTTCTGTCAAATATGACTAGCTTATTGAGGCAAAGAGCAAAAATTCTGGTTTTTGATAGTTGCAAAATTAGCTTTTGGCACCCCTGAAGTCAACTGGTCAAATATACGTTGTAGAAAAAGAGAAGCCTTAGTCTTACTTCAGGCACACTTGCACCAAGCCAAGGATGTAGATGAAGTACCTTTACTAGTTTAGGGCATAACCAACAAAAAAAAAAAAAGACTGGTCGGCATTCTCCTTTTGAGATTGGTAATGTCCTAAACTGATAATGACACTTCAACTACATCCTTGACTCTGTGCAGTGGGGCCATAAGTAAGGCCAGGGCGTCCATTTTTCCATAGATGACCAGCTTCTTAACTGACCTTAATGATATCTCATTATTTGGATTCTGAGATGCCCCTATGGTAAGCTGGTCCTCTGGTTCATTGGCTGCATCTATGCTGCTTAAATAAACAGCCAGCACTCTAAGCAAATAAAAAGCACTTCTGGTCCAGCTTCATATCAAACTAGGCCCTTGTCCAGCAGTTAATAATTTGTTTCCTTCTACCAAATAATAGGGTGGGTTTCTGGAGCAGACTGTATGTATGGAACATAAGGGTCAAAGTTTGGGCAAACTGATTGGTTCAGGGGCACATGCGGCCATGAAGCTGGTCTCTAATAGGCTGAGATGCATTTGCAGCCATAACCCTGCTTTTGCTGAAAAGACACTGGTGCGTATCTAAATCCCTCCAGACTGCGGCGCCAGCCTGCTAAGATGGCTTTGATTAATACAATGCAAATTGGGGCAAATTGCACTCAGGTGCAGATGGTTCAGATTAGGCCGTGTCCCCGTAGTGCTTGCGGACTCCTCAAGTAGGGGTGCGGGTCTTTTTTTTATCTCGAAAATGCATTATTCTCAGCTGTCCACGAAGAATGTGCAGTGCCTTATCAAAGCATTTTTCAGTTCTATTCGAGACTATGTTTAAGAGCTCTCTCTCTCTCGCACACACACAAAGGCTCCTTTATGAGCCACTAAGAGGGGTTTCTTCGCAGTTTAGGAGGGGAGGGGGTGTTTGTTCAGGGTGATGTTTGTACTAGCTAAGGAGACCCATGGCAGGCTGTGTTTATCTTCTGGTCAGTGTGTGTTCTGATGACAATGACCTTTGACCTTTGCATGACTGGCACCCGAGAGGTCGGCAGTGTTGACTGTTGAGGCAGGGTGGTGCTGATCTATACACCCCCTGTACAGATCACACTAAAAAAAAAATGAGGTAAGGCTTAGTTACAAAAAAAAAAGTCATAAAAACTGTCATAAGTAACTTCTAATTATTTACCGTGAGTTTGGGGCAATTCAATTAAATCAATCATATTTTGCTTAACTCGGTTGTATGGAACCAGTTGACGTAACATTTCTAAGTAAATTGAACATTTCACTGTCTTTATTGCAAATGCACAGGAAAGGACACACTCCTACATGGACAGTACACACACACACACACACACACACACACATACACTGAACACAGCGGGATAAGGATTTTTATGTCCAGCCATAAATCCTACATGAATACTGTTGGTACAGTGGTGTTGTATGCTGGTACATGGTGTTTTTTTTTCTGTTTGTGTAGTAAAATATAGTCAGTGCTAAATATTTATTCTGCAACAATACTTACAATGTTGCCCTTTACTGGTCTCTTCATACTTCAGCCAAACATCCCCCCCCCCCTCGCCCCCCACCACTACAAACAGGCTTTTCTGCATGAAGAAGGCAGTACATTTTTCAATTCACTGAGAAAATATTTTTCTCTATAAGATTCCCTCTATTTCTATGGATCATTTCTTGGCAGTAGAAATCAATATTTTTGCAACTTCTTTGGACAATCAGTATTGCGTCTTTTGGAGCGTATATGCATGTGTTGAAGGTTTACCTACTTAGGTGAGGAATGGGTTCATGAAGGTGGGGTGACGGTAATGAAGTCAAACATGCATATAGTATGACAGTACGATAACTCAACTCTCACTGAAGGAGTATGTGCACAAATGCTTATATGTATGTCAGTCCATGAATGTGTCTGCTTGTGTGTTCATGCACTAGTGTGAGTGTATGTGAGTATGCATGCATTTGCATAAGCAAGAGTGTCTGTCAGTGTGTGCATGCGCCCACATGAGCGAGTGTGCACACGCGCACACATGTGCGAGCGAGTGCAGGTCTGTGTGTGTGCTTGCATGCACATGCGTGTGTGTGTGTGAGTGTGTGTTTGCTTGTGCATGAATCAAATACATACTTCGTATCACCAGCCGCCAAATCGTTAAAGAAGTGCACTCAGACAGTAAACTGACAAGGTGATCCTGACAGCTGTTGTTAACATAATTATATTGGGTAGGATTGTATAAGAGAGATGCTGTGGACATTTCAGAGCTCCATTTCCTTCAGAGAAGTCTTGCAGAGTAGCCCGAAGTCTGGTTCTCATTAAAGCAACGCTGTATGTGATTCTGTCACAAAAGCAGGGAATACACGCTTTGTAGGGACTTAAGAGAGCTTTGAATAAATGTGCTGGATTTGCCCTGCCAGGCCAATGCAACTGTGAGCTGAATTGATTTAGGCGTGACTCATGTAGATACTTTGAGGATTCAGGTGTGACTTGCGCATATGTGAGAAGGATTCAGTCGAGAGTGATACAGTTTCTACATTCGGGTGAATGAATGACTTAGGGGTTTAGATGATTCGGGAGTGACCGACACAGTTGACCTGTGCTTTCTAAGCTGGCAACAAACACGAATTTCATACATATTTTTAGAATTATAGCACAATTTAGAGTGAATTACTGCCAGTTAAAATGATTAGTATGTCTACCTTTGACCTGGGTACGGATTAAAAACATGAACCAAATGAGGCTAATCGCCCTCTTGATTACCACTTTGGCCTTAATCTGCCCCAGGAATAGAGTCTCCTCTCAGCTAAGAGTCAAAACAGCTTTATGTTTGTCTTCCGTCTGGATTTTTTCAGTTTGAGGAAATGACAAGCGGAGTGACCTTTGACCTCTGTTTCCAACATGTGGCCTCCTCATTTGGCCAGGAGCCAAATGGTTTCTTTAATTGGTTGTTGCCCTACAGCTGGGACGGATTAGAGGAACATTGCTCGTCCGTGGGCGGCACTAGTATACAGAGAATGAGAGATCGAGGGAGGTAGGAAATACGAATACAGTGGAATGACACCGTCAGGCGTGTGAGACACCATCATATAAACAGGTGGACAGGATAGGTGAAGGCTTAGATGAGGGATGAGGGCTTCATCTTTCATTAAGATTACTAAAAGAGGGGCTTGTGATTGGTCCGATATGAGGACCGGACACTGGCTTTGCTGCAGTATGCCCTGGTCCGTGCGTGTACGTTCTCAAATTCCTGCCAAATCTCTATCTTCAAAGTTTCAATGGGAAATGGGGGACTGTGCCCCCCACAATAATAATAAGGGGGTTACCTCCCCACCACCACCAGCACCACTAAATGCACCAGTTCAACCCTGAAGTTTCCATCAAGACCCGGCTTCTTCAAAAAGTCAATACCCCATACAGGCAGGTTTTCATGAACTATTATCACTATTAATATAATTAGGTGTAAAAGCAGTTGCAGTAATAGCTGTGGTAGCAGCAGTTATGGGAACAGTGGTTGCAGTAGTAGCAGCAGAACTGGTTGCAGTACTCGTAAGCAGCAGCAGTAGATAGTAAGTGTTCCAGTGTGAGGGCGTGAGCTGTTGAATCTGAAATGTGCAAGTCCCCCCCCCCCGTTTCTGCCATGAGCACATCGCATTATCCCCTCAGTCCACGTGGCTCCTCTGCAGTGCAGGAACTGTGGGGTATCTGCTGTGTGCTGATGACAGCAGTAGCACAAATACCAGGGGAGACTCACTGCAACCCTGCCTGACGACACCTGCAAACTGTGCCGCTGCTAATGCTACAGGAAAGTGAAAGACAGGATGAATGAGAGAACGGGGAAGGGGAAGGATGGAAAATGAGAAAAATTGTGAGGGGAAGAACAAGAGACACTGAGACAGAGATATTTGGAGGGGGGGAGGGGTGTATAGAGGCTGTACTGAATATACGAAAAGCAACAAACATTCAAATGCTTGCATGCACTTGCTTATGCAAACACTATCTCTCTCTCTCTCAGTCTCACACAAACAAACGTGAGAAATGACTGGTGTTATTAGTTGAGAAATCTAGATCGATGAAGCCACCGTTTTCTCCGTGAAGCCTGAGACTCGTGAAGCATCAGTGTCAAATCTGACTGTCATATAGTGTACCTGTAACTATGGCTCTGGATGTTTCCAGAACAGGTTGATGGGTCACCTTATCTCTCACTGACCCCTCCATCCAAAGGCATTGTAATGGCCTCAGATATACATCTACAGCACTGGCTGCAGGGTGCACTCTGAATTTAGAGCTCTGCTACCCAGAGTTTTCAAAATTGAGGGTACGGCTATAGGCTTAATGCTAGAGTGAAATCAGTGTGGATTTAACTCAAGAGTTTTGTAGCTGTGGATTGAAACAACGGTTGGGAAACCTGAGGGCTCAAATCAAGAGCATAATAGCTGTGGATTTAGTACATTTATACCACAGTACAGCCACTGGCACGTAATCAGCATCAATACATTTGGCATGGTGTCAAACCATTCGATTCATATGGATTTTGTTGACGTCAAACATTGGCAGCCAAAATAAGAGTAAGTTGTGACCTCAAAACTCATAACTTTGACCTTGTTTGAACCGTCATAATGCATCCGATCACATCATGGCAGCGTATGATGCAAGCACATGGGGGAAAAAAAGAAAAGATGTTAGTGTTAATGTCACAAAATTATTTTTTATATGTATTATAGCCTAAATCAGAAGAGCTGGCCATATCTTATGGCAGTGAATATTGTGATTATGATGAGCTTATAATCATTTAATAACACAGGTGCTGAAGCTTAGCAATTGTCTTATTTATTTAACTTATATTCGTCATTTTTTGATAAATTTTTACATCGCAAAGATAAAATACCATTATGCACTGCTGGTAGTTAAATGTCAATTGATTAGGAATATGCATGAAATACTAACAGTAAAACCAGACACAAGTCAACAAAGGAATGATCCAAATTCTAACCAATTTCTTCAGTTATAAACATGTTCAATTCCAAGGCTCATGATGACTCCTCTTCATAAGGGAAATCAAAATTCAGAGCCACACAGTTCCACAACCTCACCACCGCCTCCTCTTTGTTGGCTGGATAATTTTATTTATGTTGATTGGAGATGAATGCATTGGGCTGATTCCCTGAGCGCTGGTCCGTATCAGCTCAAGAAAATGTTCAATAGAAAGGAGATTTCCACTCTGTCACTTCTCCTTTTCTCCTCTGCTCAAAAAAAAATAATGTTAAGTCTGTTTAATCTGTCACTTGCTGCTGGTGTCCAGTCGGTCTTTTCTGCCCTCTGTCACCTATTTATACTTGCAGCGAGCGAGCGAAATGGACTCAGCCTGGACGCAACCTGGCAGAGTAAACATTTAAACTGGATGCAACTTTAAGTCATTGAAGGTGCCCGGCGCAGACCAATAACAACTAGCAAGTGGGCCCTGATTAGCACCTTTTAGAGTCATAGGAGATGATGTTTTCAATAGCCTACATTATTGAGTCTACACGGTTCTCATCAGTTCAACTTTGTTGCAATGATCAATATCTTAAACAACCATTTACATTTTTACAGAAAACTTAGTGAAGTGCACTTTGGACAAATGAAGACAGCAAACAAGACCGATAAGGATGAGCAATCTAGCTAAATGGCAACTGTTGTCATTGTTTTAAATTTTCTGTTACTTTGCAAAATAGGATGCTAGTTAAACGGCGACTGACACATTGGATTAAATCAGATATTTAGCGGGACAAACAAAGCAAAAACTTTGCATAGATTGAGAAAAAGCAACCAATTTTTGGACCTCCGCAATGATGTGAAGCATTGTTTTGGTTGCTTGCAACTAGTCCAGAAAAAGAATTGAATCCCATGTGTTTTGCTCATTTTTTCCCCGTTGTGCAACCTTTCACGCGGTTGCGTTGGAGCAGGTCTAAATTTGGTTTTCGGCTGTTTCTTGCTGAGCGAAGCGCCCTGATCACATATGTATGCTCTGTATAGGGAGGATCACCTGTATATAGAGGAGTGTCTTATGCACACCGGAGTGTTACGAGTGGAGAGGAGCATTTTGTATGGAAAGGGGTGCTCGCTGCAAAGAGTAATGCAGAGTAATGGCCATTGCGGGCCATAAGAAGGATATACTATAGCACAGCTTGTGACGCTAGTTCAGGTAGTCATCTCGAGACACGCCCTCTGCATATTGGCTTCTGCTCTTCCCCGCTGCATTGCTGGCTATTTAAGTTGCTCTCCTTGTCTGCCACTGCTACAAAAACTATCTCTGCCTGCTGCTGTGCTGCTTCACTCTCTGCTGCTGCTGCATGTGACATTGCCTGCTGCAGCATCCCTCTCGCCTGCTGATCGTCAACATCCCACCTTCACCCAGCATCTACCTGTGAGCTCTGAATATTCTCCCAGAGTGCATGGAGCATCCGACTCCTCAAGCTCATTAGGGGTGTGTCAGGGTTAGATGCCTGTGATGGCCAAGACCTCACAAAAAGAGTTGTACAAGGGGTAATACGGTACACAGACTCTCCTCACTTCTGTAAGTACACAGGTCAGTTTGATTTGCAGTTAACCTCATTACACAGGTTAATTTAATTTGCAATCAAGCACACCTCAAACAATTCATGTTCACACAACACAGTTTATTTGATTTATAATTTCTTTATTTTCCTTTAGCTTTACATTGTTTAAATGGAGTACACACATTTTCACCCTGTAAGGTTAAAATGATAATTTTTTGCTGTTATATGAATTATCTTTTTTGTGTTTTTGAGTTACCATGTTGGTGGGAGGTCTCATTCTGGAGAGGCCAAAGTGTGGCAAAGGGGCAGAGCCTGCTAAATCCTGCGGCCAGCTCGTTCGGCTGTACCATCTCCAGCCATGTCAGAGGGGGATATAGGCTTAGTTTGGTTTTCCTCTGTATTAGTTAGTGTGAATGTTTGTTTTTCATGTCACCCATTTTCTTTATACTTATTTTTATAATAATAATAATAATTATTATTATTATTATTATTATTGCACTATTAAACTAGATAGATAGATACTTTATTAATCCTTTTTCAAGAAAATTGGTTAAAGTCCTACATACTTTATGCTATTTCAACAATTCATACATCAAAACATGCAGCTTTTTCTGGGCATTATTGCTATTATTTTTCTCTTTCATACTATTCATACTTTTTCAAATATTTCAATTTTTCTTATTTTTTTGTCCCATAGGAAACAATGACGCAGATTTTTTAAAATGTAGCTATTTTCAGCTATTTTTTACTTTGTCATACTTTTAGCTAGAAACGTTATTCAAACTGTAAAATGTTGACTTACGCTTGGATAATTTACCTTTCAACTTTTTTGTAACTTCTATCATTTTCAAATTATAATTTCTTAAATTTTTTTTTACAATTATTTCAGGGATCTTAGAGCGTGAAGACATCACAGCCAGAGTGGCGACCAGCTGCAAAACCGTCAAGCAGCCTTCTCTTAAACTTGATCTAACTCCCACGGTTTTCACTCTGCATAAATGTTTTTATATCCAAGTTGCAGCAAGTTGTGCTGGTCACGCTAATGTAACGATTAAAGCAAATGGACAAACTGATTTGGCTGAATGAGCCGAAAGCGTCAGGACCGCTCACCAAAACTCCATTAACTCCAATAATAAATACGACCAGAAAATGCAGGTTGCAAAGGCTAAAGGCGCAGTTTTCTAATTTGCTCGTCTTTCCTTATTTTTGGCACTACTACGCACACAATTTTGACGACTGCTGCTCATCTGACTCTCCTCTTTTGTATGGTACATCCATTTCCTACATTGGACTTACCAATTTTGAGTTAGACGTCGCAATCTGTAAGAAACGCCTGCGCTGAAATCTCCATTGCACGAAATGACTCAGCCAAAATCAAATACCGTATATGAGCAAATAATCGCCCGCGTGCAAATACGCGCCTGTGTGCAAAAAGCCGCCGGGGGTCAGACCTCATTTTGCACCAGTTCAATTAAACGGTCGATTATGATGATTATGAAAGATTATTCGCACTATTGTATATAAACATGTTACCCCATGTTGCGGTCACACAGACGCTAAAACAAGCTTCAGTTTGTCTTTATATGAATATCTGATGTGAATAAAGATGTGGGGGAAAAAAACAGCAGACAGTCTTTGGCACAGAAATATAAAAATACTAGAGTGGGCAACGTCACTGGCAGATAGCTCTGCCATCTTGTGTATGTATAAATATCCAATGAGATGCATGTAAACAGTTAACATGGGTGTCGACAATTATTAGCTTTTTGGGTGGGGGACTTGCTCTCCGTGTTCTTTTTTGTCTTAAAAAAGGACACGAATACGGAATTGTAAATCAACAATATTTATGCTGTATTATTTGGCAAAGCTAAAGAATAACCTTAGCCTTTATATAGGCCTAGCAAATAACATAACAAAACATAACATGAATGGTAAGAAAAGGCCTTTCAGCTCAACTAAGCTTGCCAGTTTTTTTATACTATTGTGAATATATCCCTTCAGATACTGAATGACTCAATGGTATCTAGCTTAAAGTCAAGCCTGCTCTTGTAAACCCCCTTGGTCTCTGCCTCAACAATATGGTCAGGCAAGCTATTCCACATTGAAATTACTCTATGGGTGAAGAAATATTTCCGAATGTCAGTGCTAAATTTACCTTTGGTCAACTTCCATTTGTGACCCTGAGTTCTACTCACAACACTTGGTCGAAGGAATCCTACATAATTCACTTTGGTAATCCCTTTAACATATTTAAAGACCTCAATCAAATCACCCCTGAGTCTCCTTTTCCTAAGGCAAAAGAGATTAAGGATCTTCGGCCTCTTCTCGTAGCTTTCATCTTTTATACCTGGAATAAGCATAGTGGCTCTTCTCGGAACTTTCTCTAGAGCCTCTATATCTTTCTTAAAGTATGGTCCCCAGAACTGTACACAATACTCTAGATGAAGTCTCACGAACGTGTTGTACAAAAGAAGCATCACCTCCTTAGATTTGTACTCAATACTTTTGGCAATGTATCCCAGCATCCGATGAGCATTTTTAACTGATACGGCACAATGGCTAGAACGTGTGAGGGGTTGGTCAACAATCACTCCCAGATCTATCTCGTGTGCAGCACATTCCAGTTTTAAACCTCCCATGAAGTAATCCTGTCTAATGTCTTTATTACCTACATGTACAACTTTACATTTTGCTAGATTAAATTTAATTTGCCACATTTCTGCCCAATTCTGGATTCTATCCAAATCGTCCTGAATCACTTTAGTGGACCCTAAGCTATTTGCCAAACACCCCAATTTAGTATCATCTGCAAATTTAACCAATCTGCTCTCAATATTCCTATCAAGGTCATTAATGTAGATGAGGAACAGTAGGGGTCGTAACAACAATCCCTGGGGGACGCCACTCTCCACCATACCTAGCTCAGATGAGATACCACTGACCCCCACTCTTTGTGTTCTGTCCTGTAACCAGTTTTGAATCCACTTCAGAATACATCCTATAACTCAAATGGAGCTCATTTTAAAAATTAGTCTCTTATGCGTTACTTTATCGAATGCTTTCTGAAAATCCAAGTATATGATGTCACAAGCCCTGCTCTGGTCATAAGTCCTGGTGGCCTCTTCAAAAAATTCTACAAGGTTTGTTAGGCATGACCTTCCCTTCCGAAAACCATGTTGGCTATCCCTCAAGATACTGTTACGTTCAAGAAATAAGTCCAGCTCATCTTTTATGATAGATTCCAATATTTTGCAAGCAATGCAAGTTAAACTGACTGGCCTGTAGTTTCCTGTAGTTGTCTTATATATTGGTATTATATTGCCCTGTTTCCAATCATTTGGTATTTCTCCAGTTTCTAAAGACCGTCTGAAGATGGCGGATAGCGGCTTAAAGATGATCTCACCAACTTCCCTGAGCACTCTAGGATATAAGCCATCAGGCCCCGCCGCCTTATCTGCCTTTAGTTTATGCAACTTTTCTAATACTTTGTTATCCCGAACCTCAATTTCCGCTAAATAATTTTGAGCATTTGACATGCCTTCTGGCCAAATAAAGACCCCCTCTGGGGTAAAATTCTCAACAAAGTAACTGTTTAAGGCATCCGCAATATGCTTGTTATCGTATAGCAGCGATTCGTTTTTATTCTATATGCAATTAACCTGCTCTTTAACTTTCCTTTTTCTGCAACAGTACTGAAAGAAGCGCTTAAGGTTAGTTTTTTTCCCCTCTTCTAGCATTCCTGAGCTGTTTTTTGACCACAGCCCGCATTTTACAGTCAAATCGCTCAGATGCCTACGTTTTCATTTTGTTCAAAAAAAAAAAAAAAGCGTTCGCATTCAGCTGTGCCTGCAAGTCTGACTCAGGTCTATACCTGAAAGAAACTTGTCGTTATATGCATACATGAATTCATATGTATGCTTTGTGTATTAAGATCAGAGTAACCTCATTCTGAAGTGTTCATACCTACTTGTTGTCTTCATTTAGTCTGTCTTTGCCCTGAGACGATGGATAACAGGATGACATTGCGTGTTGCCCCAACTGGGATCAATGTAGAAGTCTCAAAACATGTAAAAAAGTCTCAAGTGTGTAAATGAAACCACGCCTGTTTCAGTTTCCGAGAATACACTGTTAATAATAAACGAATACACTGAAGCCAGGTAATTTAACTGGCACCTTTTAGCCAGTTATTTTAGTTTACCACGGAGTTCAATGCATGTTCAGTGTTAACCACGGTTAAGTGCGCGCAGGACTCCACTTACAGTTAAAATGACAAGCAGACAATGCGTTAATTTAACGGTTAACTTCAGTAAGTTTATAACTGCGTAGGAAAGCCGAACTGGCCTGGTGCAGGTCGGTGCAAAAATAAATAATGGCTTGTTGCAAATGCCCGCCTGGTTCTTATAAATGCCTGGGGTCCAAGTCGATTTTGCGAACGCCCAGGCTACTAAATGGTCATATACGGTATCTTAAATATGGATCATTGGCGGTTTGAATCTGCCCTCTGCTGGCCTTTTTCCACACTTCACCACTGTGGTTTTTAAGAGACAAAGATACAGACGACTCCAAAAGAATAATTCTGCATCAAACTCAGTGAAAGAATTTCCGGTATAGTAGTTGGTACAGTCGCTGAAACCAGCTCCAGGACATGAAATCTTTGTGTCCTTAATTTGAAAATGCGGTGGCCGTTTCCAATCCTGCCTATCATTTTTACTGTTTCCGGCTAGGATTGGTAAAAATCATCTGTTCAGAGCATTCATATCTTTTAGAATAAGCTGACTCAATCTGTTATTTTTACATTATTAGTGCAAGGCCCGTGAAGAGAAAAAAATTAACTGTCTCGAGACACTCCTTCAGAAGTCCGGCAGAAGGTCGCCCGATTGGCTGTACGCAAGTGAGTTTCTGTTGGCGTCCGGAACTCTTGTGGGGAAAAAAAAACATTTCGCCTCCAACGAAAGCAGATTGAGTGTGAGAAAGGACGGTCTTTTTGCTGGGTGCGTCCAAGACAACACGTTACAGTAAAAATGGCAAAGCAGAAAAAACAATAGCTCAAGATCCTATTCCAGCATATAGCTACTAGCAACTGTCTTCATTCTTTCTTTGCTCAGCTTTCTGTTTTTATTATACACATTCAAGTATTCGACATAATTCAAATATTATATTTTCATGGCAGCTATTCAGTGTTGGGTCAGCAAACATTCAAACATTCAAATCATTCAAACTTCATTGCATTCAAGACAGCATCGCAGTGTGGGTTCAGCGTGCAGCATTCACACTCGCAATTTTTTCAGGGATTGCCTCTCTAGTTTAAGTTGATGTCCATTTTTTTGTTTTCCCTTTATGTGTTAATTGGTTTGCCCAAGCCAGTATATATGTTCCCTCATGGTTCATTTTGTTAGGTGAGTTTGTTTTGTCAACACCTTTTTTGTTGCTGTTATTTAAGTAGAGTTATATTTTTTTCACCTCTTTTATCCACCTTATTCCTGTGGGAGCTACTGTAGATATGATGAGGGGTGCAACTTCCAGTGGAGGTAGTTTAATCATTAGTTTTAGTCAAGAACAGCGGCGTTTCTTTCAGTTAACTAAGCGATTACAGCTTGTTTTTTTTTATCAAATGAACTTGCTTTTCTTAAAATGTCCCTTCAGAGCTCCGACACCTGTTGTGCTGTTCAAGGCTGAACTAACAACCAGAGGAAGCAAAATTTATGGTTTGATCAACAGTGTTTTGAACACACACCCAGAACATAGGGGATTGTCTTTGTGTTCAGCGAAACGGTTTCCATCGCCTACCTACAGAAGAGGAAGCCAGAATTTGACTAAAAACCTGAATTTGAAAAGACCCCCAAAAACATTAGGTGCTCGTTTCATTATGTCGACAAACAACGATTCCTACTTTATGGCTAGGCTCAGACAGACCGCCGCAGAGGAGATGCTGGGCCCTCAGAAGCATTTTGACAGCAGTGCCAGGAGAGCACCAGGTATGATTTCACGTGTTTGGAGGACAGAAAATTGTTGTATTCGTCTGGTAATGCCAGTCAGTGTAACTCACGTTTCATCCTGTACAGTTTAAGATGAGGCTGTAGAAGTGCTCGATAGGGGAGAGGTCGGGTGACAGAGCTGGCCACCGAAGCACGGGGATGTTCTGCTGTGCAAGGTACTGCATGGACACCCTTGCAGTGTATACCCTAGCATTGTCCTGTTGGAACGTGTGGACATCGTGGTGTTGGTTGAAGAACGGCACAACATGGTTCTGCAGCACCTGGTCCCGGTAGTAGACGCCGTTCACCCTTCCTCTGCAGATATGGAGAGGGGTTCTGTGACGGTAGCTTATTCCACCCCACACCATAACGCTGCCACCACCCCAATGGTCCGTTTGAACAACACAATCGGCGTTATAACGTTCACCACGTCTCCGCCAAACACGTATACGGCCATCTGAAATCGTGACTCATCAGAAAAGATGACACCGTGCCATTGTCTTAGTCGCCAATTCTGGTGCCTGTTTGCCCACTGCAGACGCTGCTTTCGATGACGGTCCGTCAATATGGGGCCGAAATAAGGACATCGTGCACGCGGGCCTGCAGCTCGCAGACGGTTTCGTACGGTGTTGGGGTGAATGAATCCACGTCGTCCTTGGACTTGAGCAGCCGTTCTTGTCGCTGGTAGTGTTCGATCCCGTACGATCTGACGGTCCTGACGTGCCGTTGTCACACGTTGTTGACCTGGTCGAGGACGGTCCCGAGTGCTCCCCGTTTGCAGAAACCTTTGATGGAGTCTTGCGATCGTTGTGTGTGCGCAGTGTAGTCGTCTGGCAATTTCCCTGGTGCTGGCGCCAATTTGAAGCATGCCTATGGCACGTTCCCGTTCAGGGGCTGTAAGTCGCGGCATAGTGTCGACGTTTCACAAGTGTCAGTGAAGAAGTGAAATTTTATTCAGATTCAAATGCTTTTAAAGGCAATGTGTGCACAAATTCAGAGTGAAATTCATTTTTCCTGTGGAGTGCGTGCAAGATGTTGCGTTTTTGCAAAAAATTGCCTAGCGTTACAGTTAACTCGAAATTCTCGCATTTCTTGCACCTGGCATGTCGGGTGACATCACTGTAGTGTTGTTGTTGTATAAAAATTATATTTAAGTTCATTTGAAATTAAATATTGACTTTTTTCAAGTGGTGCGTTTTCATTTGTACTCAGTTATACGTATTATTTTACAATCGCTTAAAAAAAAAGACGATTCGCGTGAGCCGCTACAATAGTAAACAGCTCAGTGACAGGATGCAGCGGAAGTTACGCCCAATATTCGCACAAGGGATCATGGGACGTGGGAATAAGGTGGATAGGTCTAGATATTGAGTTTTTGGTTTATGTAGTTTTTGCATTTTTGGGTAAATAAAAACCCTTTCTTTTTTAACAATCTCCTGTTTTCCTCATTGCCTCACTGCTTGGTCCCTGACAATGCCAATCATTGTGTTTATTTGTTAATACTGCACTTAACTTTAACATGAGTAAGCTGTTCTAATTGCGGTAATGGTACTAAACAATGCTGGAAAACAAAGGAATTTCTTCCATAAGGTCATTTTATAAACTTTATTCAAATATCATTATTTACAGTTGCAACAATGATTAGTATGTTTCTGGGGTTTCTGGGGAGTAAATGAAGATGTTTCATAGGATCTACAAAACATTTTATTTCTGCCCAACAAAATTTTGCATTTTCAACGTCCATAAGCATAATACAGTTACAGCCTAAACCCTTGTTAAAACAATTGCGCAGCATGGGAACATTACCCATGCAAAGACTGATGCAAATAAACTGAAGCAGAGCAATGTTAGAGAGGTTGAAGAAGTGAAATGTATGGCTACCATCTCCAAATATGCCTTTTGGGCACAATGTGGGTACCATCTGCCATTTAAAATTTCCAGGTATCAAACTGTAAAACACATTTAATGTCACTTATGTCACTATAGGTATTACCATTACATCAGAATGCAACTGTCTGGCTTTGTTTTTTTTTTTTTTTTATCAACCAGATATCAGTACTGCTTCTCACTAAAATATATAAAGGAAATGAATTTTGACCCCAACTGGTGCACTGCTAGAAGTTTTATTTTTTTTCTGCCTGCCATTATATCTAGCAATGAGATAGTTAATAACAATGCCAGAACTCAAGAAATTGACTTTAACAAAACTCAGTGCACTGCCCACCAGTGCATTTTGGGAGTTCAGCATTAGTTAGACACTTTATGGTACACAGGGCAATATCTCGGGAGTCAGTCAATTCTGATAATTGACATCTCTACCGAACAGTTAAAAAAAAAAGAAACAAGGGGTAGTCCCGAAATCCATGGCAACAACAACATTCGCCAACAACAAGGGATAGAATGCATGGTGTGCGTATCAAACACACTGTCTTACTTCCCATTAGAAAGCGCCTTCAGAACCTGAAATCACCCGGGGACTGTCAGCAATTGCTTCAAAGCAACTAAGAGACTTTGGGGTAAACATTAGCATCATCTTAATGCCCTTGAACACAACTTTAACTGCAAAACAGCTATGTTATAATTTATTGTTATTTATAGTGTGTACTAAGTTGTTTTTGCTCTTTTTCAGTTACTAATTTAGTGACTTTTGGTCTTACAGTGAAAAACTTCACGTTTAGAATCCGCAGAGTCTCGGCTTTCATATGATATACTGCTTTAGCTATAGAATAAAGATAAATTAGCGGTCGAATGAAGAGTGCTTTGTTAGAGCTGGATGAACACAAAGATTACCAAGAATAGAGATAGTTTCCATATACCTACTGTGTTAAATTCATGTTGAATGAAAAACAGACACCCCAGAAAGAGCTCTGAAGGACCTCATCTTGAGATGCATTCATTTGCTCATTGCCTGTCCTTCCGTATACAGCCTGCAGGGGGAGGTAGTAGTGCAGCTCGTGCATGGAGCAGTCAGGACTGGTAGTGATCTGCGATGCAGGCTTAGTGACAGAAACCTTGCACACATTCCTGCAGTCCCCTGCTCCACATAATATAGACTTACGTGAGTCAGAGACCTTCATTCTTTGGTCACATATTCCTCCTCGTAGATGCAAGCCTTCTCATGGCACAAATGCGCAGTGCTGGCATTCCTGCAGTGGGTGGTGAGGTATGCCAAGCTCTGTTATATGGATCCGTGAGATGCATTTGAATGTGTATCAGAGAGCATATCCACACTGGTTCTGGCCAGTGGGTACCAGATTGGTGAGATGTAGCTGGTCTGAGACACCGCCGCAGAGGTGATGTCATCTCTCTGTACAGCAGGACAAGTCCAGCGGGGTGACACGACCGTCTGCTGAATGTCCAAGTAGTTTCCGCTTGAGCAGCTGCCGAATCTCCAGTCTACTGCGGCTCTTTTTAGTTCAGACCAAGGCAGGTTTTTGTGGCATCCTGCAATCTTATATTGCAACACTGTGTGCTTTTTTCAAGAATATTTTTTATTTAAATATTTAACGTCAGGCTGCTAACAGGTAGACTTGTTCTACAAGATTTCCTAATCCAGGGAGCGATACGGAGAGACCCTAGCCTCTCGTAAAATTATGAAAACAATCCTATAAGACCAGCAGCAAATACTTCAAGAATCAATGCTGCTCATACTGAAAGGAGGCTTTGAATAAAACAGATGGTGGTGCATACTGTAAAATACTACACAAGTGTGTACACTGTAAGAGGCTACACAGGTGCGCTACCTTTAAGAGTTTGCACATACTATGTTGTTCAGTTAATCAATAAAATAAGCACACATTAGTTAATTTCACAATAACTGTAATTTAATATGATTTCCTGTCTGTATGAATAAATCAAGGACCTTTTTTCATAATTCACATATCTGCCTTTTTCACCATCAGAGCATAATACTTTTGACCCATATATCTTGCTTGTTTTCCAGTAAAACAGAAATTTCAAAATAAGTGTTCTGTCATCTTTTGGACTGTGGTTGTTGAATAAATATAAGGCAATCTTTTCCCTCCTTTTTTGCTTCTGTTATACCTTTATTTCTCTGTGTGTCTCTGCACTTCACTGGAAAGACTGCACCACATTTCATTCTATTATGTAAAATCCTGAAAAATGGCACTCTCAATTGGAAGGGGAAGGGTAGAATGACATTGAAAAATTTACATACAAACATAAATATCATCACCGTAACAGCACAGAATATTCCCCCGCTCTCCCTCTCTCTCTCTCTCTCTCTCTGAAGACTATATTAAAGTTCCCAGAGGGGCCAGTCTGCAGAAGCAGAGGTGATTAATACATCTTTAGGGAGAGTGGAGCCAGTGCTATGCACTCAGAAATTTAACTCACTCAAAAATAGGAGAAATTTTGAGCATATCTTTTCTGGCTTCTTCAAAGGCACCCTCCTGGAGTCAAGCCCATAAATATTTGGTCAGTACAGTTATTTGAGCTACACTACCAGTCAAAGGTTTTTGCACACCCCAATATTTTCTGCAGTAGTCACATTTTTTTATATTTTGTTCTTGTGAAATGTCTCATATTAATAGGAGAAAGGTGTAGGAAAACTGAAGCCCAATATATATAAACCAGGTACATATATAACAAAACAAATTAAGAAAAACCAGGATCAGTTATTTTGTCACTATTTAAGCAGATTGGCAACAATAGTCTAATCCAGTGCGTCTCAAACCTCTCATGAAGGACCGCCTGTCCTGCATGTGTTAGATCTCTCCCTGCTCCAGCACAGGTGATTCAAATAATCTACTCATTATCAAGCAGCTTCAGGGGGTTGTAGCGAGCTGATCATTACAATCACCTGCGCTGGATTCCTTGAGGACTTTTCTTGTAAATTTATCATTTGTAATAAACAAGTATTGGGTTCCAGTAATTTCTTTAGATAAAGATAAGATAAAGACTTGACAAGATCTGAGGGTATGAAAAAACTTTTGACTGGTACTATTTACAGAACTCTTGTGGTCACCAACGTTTTTCAGGGCTTTAAAGTAATCAGAGAATTAGCTGCTCAGCTGCTCCATGGAGAGGTGCATGGTATAGCCTCATTATTTAAATTACAATTAAGCAACAACAAAAAAAAGGTCTACAGACGACTTTTAAAATGGAGTCTGCATCTGTTATCCGTTGCTCTTATCTCTCAAAATGAAGTGTACATGAAGAGTGAATAGTTGTCATTGTCAGAGAAGTAAATAATTTAGATTTGGCAGAAAAATCAAAACAAACCCATAAAAAATTAAGTCCAGAAAAATCAACTATTTTGTACATTCATTAAAAGAAAGAAAGCATTGGTGAGTTTAGGAACTCTAAAATGCCTGGAAGACCACAGGCAAATGTGGTGGATGACTGAACTATTGGCCAGATCAAGGTCAAGTATCTGCTTAAAGTAAAAAATCAAGAAAAAAATTCACAAGTATAAATATTGAGGGTTTAACACAGTATTTAAACCACTGGTAATACCTAAGCAGCTGGAAATTCGCCAGAAAAAAAGAAAAAGCCAGTATAGCTCCATAACAACAAACAATTGACATACAGAGAAGGCAAGGAACTGCTCATGATCCACACGTCATCTGTGAGACGTGGTGGTACACAGGCATGAATGGCTGCCAAGGCTTAACCTGTGGTTCACTTGTATTTACAGATGATATGACTGCAAATTAAAATGGCGGAATAAATTCTGAATTACCTTGTTATCTGCTCAGTTTCAGCCAAATATTTCAAACCCCTCAGATGCCGCTTGGAATGAAAAATAAACAGGAGCAAACGCAGCCTAAAATTTGATCAAGCCCAGGACATGGAATTTACCGGACTTGAATCCAACAGATCGCACATTTCACATACTGTGGACAAGGATGAAGGCAAAGTGCCCTAAGACCCGACTGGCGGGGCAGAACCATATCAATGAAACCAAGCATCTGGTCATGTCTATGGATTTCAGATTTTGGGTAGTCATCAGCTGCAAAGAATTTGTCATGACTTTTGATCCTCTTAAATGAGGGTTGATGAGTGGATATTTATGGTTTTAGTTCATACAATACTTTTCAAAAACCCTTCAATTAAATCTAAGAATCGACACATAAAATCTTGACTGTGCATACCAAATCCATTAGTTAGCAGATCTGTGTTGGTAGTTGGCAGAGCTAGAGGTAGCAGCAAAGATGTAAGTATAGATTGCAGAGCTGCAGGGTAGTTTGTATGGATGTAGGAGTTGTTAAAAGAACTGTGGGGGTATTTATCTGAGCTGTGGGGGTAGGAGATTTGGGGTAGTTGGTATGGATGCAGGTGAGCCCTCTGTTAAAATGTTCTGGGCTACAAGCTAATGAGCAGAGAGATCAATGGAGAGAGAGAGAGAGAGATCAGAACGAGATCAGCAGGGGGGCTCTCCACATTAGAAACAGACACAAACTATTTGCTAATAGCAGTTCAGCATCACCAAAATCTTTAGGAGAAACAGCAACCTGGCACAAATTTTCAATACGTTGATAGAAAGTGTTGCCACTCGAGCAATTCCAGCGGGATGCATTTTGTTTTCCAGCTGAAATTCTGTGGGAAACAGCATTGATTTTCTCTGTGGTAAAATTTCAAAAACAATAAAAAACTGCGAGCAGCTGTTCTTATGCTTTCCTGTCACATCCTGGACAGAGAAGCAGAATCAAATAAAAAAAATTCGTAATAAGACCTACTGAGTACAGAAGTTCAAAAAAGGCCACATGCTAATATAAACACAGGCCTAATACAGACGCAGGCAAAGGTGCTTTTGCAGAGGGAAATCATTTGCGTATAATGCTAAAAACACACATTGATTTATATTCATGCTGCTATAAAATGACAGTTTACTGGAACAGAATTTACTGTCTTCATAAAAATAACATAAATATATATGTACAAGTGTCAGAATTGTATAGACTAAGCATTAATGAATAAAAAAAACAGGAAATAAATACAGAGGAAGGAGGTGCAGAGATGATGGGTGCAACAGACTGAGGTTTGATTCCGGAGATTTCCCCAGGATACCCTCAGCCTCCGCACACTGACAGCACACTGGATTTACACCCCATTCGCTACTATAAAGCACCATCCCTGCTCTATTTTATAATTCTGAGGGGCGGTGAGGGATGAATAATGAGCCTTATTTAGAAACAAAAGGAAAAGCAAAAGTTGCAGGACCCCTCCGTCAAATATATGCGGGCGGACATTTTGTTTGTGTGTGCGTTCATGCGCGTGCATACCCTGTGGAGGCGTTTCGAGAAAGAGCATCTGAAAAAACCTAATTCTGTTTCTGCTCTTTTTTTCCCTTTTAAAAACTGCGAGTTCTGCTCCTCCACCTACATTGTTATCAAAAATCCTACATGATTTCTGAAACTTAGCAGTCCAGGGATAAAGAGTACATTAATAACATACCAAAGAAATCTATTCTTCAAAGGGACGGGGCTGCGGAGAACAGCTCTAAATCTCTGGTGTTCAAACAGCGCTCGGGCCAGGGTTTACTCTTGGCTTCGAGCCCTGATAAGTGTGAATGCATGGCCTATTATAAAGCAGCGCAGTCATATCTGACCTTAAGAATGAGGCTTTAAAGAGTGAGAGAGGAGGGAGAAGGGAGGTGATTATTCAGGATGACAGGGGGCTTAATGAAACAGCAGTTATTGCTATATATCTTTTAGCACTGCCCTTGACTGTAAGTAGTCCAATTCATCCATCCCAACCTAAGAGTGGGGAGTATTGATCACCTGACCAATCCTTTCACCACTGTAGGACCAATCCTTACACCATCTGTAGGTCTATGTATTAACAGATGCGCACATGTGAGTGTCTCAGTGTGAGTGTGTGAGTGTGTGTGTGTGGGGGGGGGTATAGCATGGAGCTTAAATGGGGATTCCACAGAGATAGCGGGCAAGCTCCAATCGGTAGCTCCCAAAATGGCAACTGTTTTGCAAAATCTGCGATACTGAAACTAGTCACTCAAAATCAACTTAATACCCATTCTGTCCTTGACACATTATAGCCACTTATTTCATACTGGGGGCTGTGTGACCAATTAAACCATCCAGGGCTATCATAACTTAGCCACTTAGAAGGCAGTTGATACAGATAATTATAGAATGAAGATTACAGTTGGATTCCTATCTCCTCAGGTAATCTCCGAGCGCACTTCCAGTGCATATCTGGACCAGCCTGGTGCACTAATAATCCCAAATCTAATGAAACGAACAACTGACATAAAATACTGTAATTAAAAAAGGTTATGGCATCAGGAGTTATCATATGAAGCAGTATAATATGAAAGGTGATGAAATGAAGGGTTTTGATGAATAGTATTATGAATTGAAGCATATGATATGCTAGGATAGAAAGTGATGGATTATGGCACAAATTGTTATTGAAAATATTAAGATATGTATGAGGCAGTTTGTAAAGGAGGTCCAAGATCAGTAGGGTGACTGAATTTCGACATCTTGCTTGGTGAACCAAGGATAAAACTATAATTTTCAGCTTCATGTCCAGAGACTGATGTGGCAGCTATAAGGCTAGCTCAGGGTGGCTAAACCGATTCAAAGGCCGTCACGGTCCACGTCACTTGAGCTTGCAATGAGAAATTCTGTCAGCCGTCACAAATACCTATGCAGAAAAAAAAAATTAAAGAAATATCCAATGAAAGCCAAATTACCGTTGACTTGATTATTTAATTGCTTAGAGAGTAAATAAAGGGCTAGGGTGCATTTTCGGCTAGGGTGACAGCCATCACAGTGTAGTCATTTCTGTCCCTTACCAAACACGGCCCACATGTGAAACATTAACTTTGTTTCAAAAATGCACAAAATACTTCAAATGGCAAACGATTACTTAAATATTCCATCTGAGAATTGTCTTTCCAAAAATGTTGCTGATGATTGTAGTGCAACATTCACACATTCTGGCAAATATGCTGTATAAGCTTTGTAGAACCACTCAGACTGAGCAAAGTAATGGTCCATTTATCCTATCAAAATACTATGAGAGGAACATTTCAGCTGTTATATCACTAAAACTCAGATAATTACGTGACGTGGAATGAAAACAAAGGCTGGAGCTGTACCTGCTGCTTTAAACAGAGTAATGGAAAATGCTGGAAAACAATTTTACTTTGTAAGATGAAGTTTGGAGCAGCATATGCAACATTATCTTGTGAGAGTTATATTATTCACTTTATTTCACAAATATAATTCAAAAGAATCAAGCCAAAGTATTCAGAGTATAGTAATGGTTGTTGCTCTGAGGGTAAGTTATGAACATTGAATATCATAAAGATTTTTCAAATGACTAGTTGACAGATCTGCAGAGCTTTAGAAATGTTATAGACAGGCATTACCCTGCCCATAGGCTGCCAATCAGCTGCTGTACAGGAATATGGCCGTTTTGGGTTAAACATGTCCAACTGATTTTAACCTGATGGTCTGCACGAGATGTTTTGCTCCAGCTTAATGCAACATGGCAGGTGTGGGTACAGATCCTGTGAACCTGAAACCCTGTTCCCACAGAGCGTGTCCTTGGGCCTCCTCTCGCGCCCCCCCCATCCCTACAGCACCACCCAAAAAATGTAATAAAAAGCAGAGGGATTCCAGGAGAGCAGTCATGGTCAGACATCTGAAGCTGATGTAGCAATCAGGTTCATTTCAATCACTGAAGCTTGCATTGCAATAATCATAGTGGAGGGGAGGAGACTGGTAGTGAACCTGGAGGGGTGGCACCGCACAGAGATGTACCAGGCTGTCATCTAAGATCAGTCTAGCCCTACATCTAACAGCAGCCCCTTTTTGGCCAGTCATCAAAGAGAAGCCAGTCTGGCAACATTCATTTAAGACCTGATGGTCTTGGGCAGTCGTTTAAGACATGCCAGTTCTTGGTAGCTCATCTAAGACAGTGGTTCTCAAACTCGGTCCTGGAGCCCCACTGTGTACGCAGGTTTTTTTTTTTCGAACCATAATTTAAACCGTAGAATTTTAAAAAGCCGTTAACTTTTCTAAATTAGCTGCATTCCATGTTTAGAGCAGCTATTTACCATCTCAAGCCACATTTTGATGGACACATCCATTGTGTTTTACTTGAAGAGTAAAAACACTTGAATGTGTTGTGCTTATTTTTCTATATTGTAAGGATTTTCCAGTAAAAACATTTTTAAACAGATAAAATTAGACTGAGAAAATCAGGAAGCTCCAATATAGGTTGCTGAACACAGGTGTTATGGGTTCTTTCAAAATAATTTGCCTGAACGTAATAAAATAAACATGAAACAAAACAGGTGCAAACTTTATTGTTTGCAAAATAAATTGCTAGTTTTTCTGACCACATATAATCATTTTATTTATTTATTTATTTATTTATTTTTGCATTGGTTAAATGTTTGGTTAAATTGGTTCCCTCAGCAGTTATTTATGCTAGTTTCCAATATATCTTGATATGAAATGTTTATTCTTCATGGCATTATTGGATTTTTCACTTGCGGCTTAATTAAGAGGATAAATAACTGCTCAAGACATAAAATCTCCTAATACCTAATATAGACAAATCAACAGCTTATTAAAATCCTCAAGTTACAAGTGTTGGTTGGAACAAAAGCCAGCATACACAGTGGGGCGCCAGGACTGAGTGTGAGAGCCACCGCTCTAAGAGCAGCCTGTACAGTTTGACTGGTCTGAGAACACGAGGGAAGGAAGCATCTGTAACTTTTCTCTAACGTAAAAAGCCAAAAATATACATTGAATTTTTGGAGAAGATGCGTATGTACTTCTAAGAAGCATTTCTATCCTTGACCTTCTATTCAGCATCTGACATGTATTAAGCAGGACAATTGAAAACAAAAATCACTTTGATATTGATGCCATACATCAGCATATGCTGAGTCAGATCATTTTTTTTTGAGAGGTCTGCTAAAAGGAAGACGATAGACACAAGCTTTTAACAAGATGTGCTGTGGGTCCTGCCATGGAATGCAGTCTGTTGAAATACACTTAGCCATCAAATGCAAGTGAACCCTTTCACATTTGGTGCAAAAGTACTTCAACAGATGATCAGACTGACAGCCTGTCACCCAAACAATGAGATATACATCTCTCCGAATTTTAAGAGCCATTTTCACTCTGACCTTATAGAAAGGTTTCAGAAGAGGCATGACCACACTTTTCTTTATAAATACAGTGTGCACCATAATATATGGACAATGACATATTTGCTATTTTAGTTATGTCGCCTGAGTCAATCGTCAGAGCTGGATCCAATTGGACTTTAATTTTACATGCTGAAGAGCAGACAGAGGGCAAAAAGTCCCCAACACAAGTAAGAACGGAGGATGGCTGCAGTACGGGCTGGCAGAGGATCACCAGGGAAGATACGCAACGTCTGGTGATGTCCGTGCGTCACAGACTGTAAAAAGACATTGTCTACAAAGGTATGCAACCAAATTTTTTAAACGATTACTTCATTCTACAATATGTTAAACTTGCCAATATTTTTTTAAGCACCCAAAAACGGGGGAGTGGAGGGGGATTTAAATACAAAAGGCGTATTCATTTTTAAACTTGTCATTTGTCATGAGAGAAAACACAGCGAGAATAAAGCAGACAGTCTGCTCGTAAACCTTATGTAATCGTATCCTTTAAAATTCAAAGTGATAGAGAACACACGCACATGCACTCATGCACACACACACACACACACACACGTGCGCACATGCACTCATGCACACACACAAACACACAAACACATGGATGCAGGCACACATATCCCTCTCATCTCCACTCTGACTGCTGTAGAGAAGGGAGAGTAGAAGCAGAGCGCCAACATACAGTGATGTGTAAACGTCCTGCACAGGTGCTGCTGCTTAAAGCGCTCCAGACCGATGCTTTATATGGGTCTTAAAGGCACAGAAACTTATTCTGAGGCTCTATTTGTCTAATGAGGATAAACCTGTATAACAAATTGCCTGGGGGACAAAAAAGCTTTGCGCTTTAGACTAGGGGGGGTAGTCGAACGAATGAAGGCCTTCTTTTGTAGTTTCCTGTCCACAGCATGCGTATGTCAGCCCGGTGCAGACACAACAAATTACAATTTAGAAAACACTGTCATGAGCATTTGAAAGGTAAAGAAATGCTTTACAGGCTGGCGTTTGCCATTATTGACCCTCTGATGCCTTCACTTGGCCGATGAGATGATATTGCTGGCGCTACAGCAGCGCTGATTATTGAAATGCTAGTCTCCTCACGTCAGTCTCAGGAAAACACCACCGCATTGTTCTGTCCACTCTCTCATCAGTGTAAAACACAGGCAGATTTGTTTTAATATGCAACGACAATTCAGGGATATCGATCAATTTGCCAGCACATGCCTCATAAGCACTTTTCTACTTAACTAAATGGAGAGGAGAGAGAATAAACAATGATCATGAGCTGAGGGCTTATGGCACAGAAGAGAGAGGAGAGGACCTGCACAGAGAGTAGACAGCAAGCATATTAATGAAGGTCGGATCAAACTTGCAGAAACACGGTACAGGAATTGTTCACACTGTGTCTTTTCGTCATTACATCTACCCATTGTGTTACACCCGCAAACTAATCAGTGTAACACAGAGAAGCTGTTTGAGGCAAACTGCAAGCATGTACATGTACCGCACCTGTCTAGGTGATAAAGGCAGTGAGGAAACAATGTTTTCCTCCACCATTTTCAACCAAGATTCTCCTCTTCGCCTTGCACTAAATGACCCATAGAGCAGCATTATCTCCATCCCATTTAAGCGTTCAGGCCAAAACACAGCAACATCCAGTGCTGAGCATTTCGTTGCTGACCAGGATGTAGCCCGGCTGTATTTCAGTTAAGACAGGGATATGTTAGGGTTCAGCTGAACTTGCCGATCATTTACTTAAACAAGCTGTGTCAAGATGACTGTGCATGCTCATAACTTTTGCAAAAGAACTTTTGCATGTTGAACATAATCCACATGGCAAACGAATATCATCAATATCGGAATCAGTCAAAATGTGTTCATGAATTTTATCAAGCAAATTTTCGGTGATCTTGAAATTTCCTTTTCGGAAACAAACCAGGAAAACTTTCTCTTGGCATTCAACATGCAACATCTTTCAAGTAACAGGGCACTTGAAGTGGTTGACACCAAATTTTGTACACCTTTATTATATAACATCATTACATCCTGGGGCCATTTATTGATTCCATGTCCTTACCATTACCTAATGCTTATTATGCAGTTCAAAATAGGCATTTTCAGATGAAATAAGTGTGGGTGGAATTTTTGAAATGCAGTCAGAACTTTCATTGAAACCATTTATCCCAAATAGGTCACTGTCCTGCAATGAACTGTTATAGGTGTCAACTATCGGGTTCTTACATAATTATTTGATCATACAAACAAAATGAAGGGGGGTTCTGACTTGATAAATAGACAATGCTTGGGGAAAATTAATATTTACATAAATAAATTAAATTTATCTCAGAATTCATGATTTTCTAAAAATGCATGTTTCTCAAGAATTTGCTTGGGAAATTTAAACGGTTTTCATGGTTGATACTAGTGGGCCATATAGAACAACTTCCAAGCGTTAGTTTCTCTGGGAAATTGTTCTCAACTTTCTTCAAGTTAAAACCTGGTGTGAAAATACAGGAACATCTTGCACCACCTAGCTCCTTCTCCTCTAAAGTCACTCATAATGCAATGTAATAGCACATATTGGACTACCAGGAGCGCTACATGTGGTGACCTTTTAGTCCGATTTAGAAAAAGTACTTTTGGTCAATGGTCATTATCTGTTACAGCCATACAAAAACTGGAATTCACTTCCTTCCCACAGTGAAGACATAGACACTTTCTCCACTCTAACTAAATATCTAAAAATCTGGTTTGGTAATAATTACAACTGCTTATATTTTTTGAATGTGGTGTACGCGTGTTGCATGTGACATGATCATTGATGATCTTTGTAAACCGCCGGCATATCTGCATGTATTTAAGATGACTTGTTGTGAATATCCACTTGTTCCCTGTTTTTTTTAATTGTTTTTATTGCATGACTTGCAACACTGTTTCTGCTGTTAAGTTTGCTACTTTGACCTCTTACCCTGTTTGTGTTTGTACCTATTATGTTCATATATTCTGCATCATTGCACTTGTGCCTGTGCTTGCGTTATGCTTGTGCTTGCAGCCTGCTCTATTTAGTCATTTATTTTGTTTGTGTTTGTGCTCACTTGTGCTTGCTTTGCATTGTATTGTATTGTTTCTTTCCCATTTTCCCACTTCCCCGTGGTTTCTTTTTTTTTTTTTTTTTTAGGGTGTCTTATTGTCAGCTGGCTGGGGATGACAACTGAAAATGAGCCATATTGGCTAAAGCTGCCCTGTTTACTGTTGTGACAGTTAATTGATGGGGACTGTCCTCATAATAATAAACCAATAAATAAAATAAAAAGTAAATACCCTCTTGTTTGATTATTGCGGTTGGCAAACAGTTTACATTTTTCAAATCCTTCGGCTAAAATGCCGAAGTAGCGATTGAATTCTCTAATTACCATAGAAAACTCTTTCATATAAAAACCATAATGCCCGAGTAACTACAATATAAACATACATTGCAAAACAAAGGTGGATTGACAAGGATGCAAATCGAGCAGGCCCACTTTCTTAGGCTTAGAATTTTCGAAGTTCTGAACATGTGCAGTCATCGTGACATAGCTCCTTTTAATTTATAGCAAGCATACCAATGTTTAATCTGAGCATTTATACAGTGAGTGTACTGTCATAGAGCCTGTGCTCAGTGTGGCTCTATTACTGCTTTGCGCCTATTACAGAAAAGTCATGCTCAGAAGCCGAAACTTTGTTATTAGGAGTGAAGACAAGAGTGGACTATGCCGTGCTCAGAGCTCTGTTGTATTAGATCAACACCTATATGTGGTCCCCAGTTTCAGAGCAGGCTTGTTGATGAAAACAACTTTAGTTCTATGCTAGAGAAAATAAATCTGAAGCCGCCTTCAGTGATGAAGGAGAGCAGTGCCGGACGCTGCCTGACTTAAAAGGGCGGTGTTATTGACTGTAGCTCTGGAGTTTACTGAAGCGTTGTGTCATTTACTGAGACAGTGAGGTTAACTGAGGAGAGGAGAAGTGTTTTTGATTGAAGCTGCCGGGTTTATGTAATTACCAAGGGATCAGTGAGGTCACTCAGACACTAAAGTAATGGGGGACTTGGATGAAACAACATCAGGAAGGTAGGGTCCACAAACAGACTCGATGTAGGGGGGAGAGTGGTGTCCATATACACCCCTTGATGTGTTTAGTCTCTGGAACTCCCGAGAACCTCTCGAGAAAGAGAGGGAAAGATATAACATTGGGCATGACAGAGAGGTTATGACATTAATTAGCAGGCAGCTCTGGCCCATGAAATCAAATAAGGCCATGAAATGAGACATAAGCACGGAGAGACTGAAGCAGGCGGCTGTTTGACGACTCCCTTTGCTTCCTGTTCTCAGAGTGGGGTTAATGTGAACAAGCTGGTAACGGGAGGGTAGGGTGGCGCAGAATGAGGTTTGGGGGGGCTATAGCTGCTGTAGCTAAGGAGATCCCTCTGGCAGAATGTACTGGCAAATATCTCAACAAGGGGTACAACTCAAAGCAGTAGTTGTTTGTATTCCTTGCTACTAATTCCATACAGAGTACCATATTACCACATAGTCATCGAAAATATATATACAGCCAGGTCCATAAATATTTGGACATTGACAACATTCTTGTTATTTTAACTTTCTACCACAGCCTATTGGAGATGACACTAAATGAATATGAACTCAAAGTGTTGACTTTCAGCTATAATTTTTAGGGTGTTTCCTTCCAAAATGAGTGAACAGCTGGAATTATAAATTATGGCCTATTTTATACATGTCCCCCCTTTTTTAAGGGACCAAAAGTTATTTTCTGACATGTGGCTGCTCAGCTGGTCCACGGCAAGGCATCACTGATTCCCTCATTACACACACGAGTAAGCAGATAAAATGCGTAGAGCTGATTTGAAGTTTGGCCCTTGCAACTGGTTATAACAATAGTTTTAACAATGTCAAAAGTCAAAAGAGCTGTCACTGCAAAAATCAAGAAACTTGCAAAGAAGAAAAAAAAAATCAAAAAAAGCCTGTATGTTTACATTACAACATTCTATCTGCAGATGAGACAAAGATCAACTTGTACCAGAATGATGTGAAGAGAGGAGAATAGAAAACCTGCTCATGATTCAAAATATACCAAATCATCTGTGAAGCGTGGTCATGAGGGGGTATGTATGACTGCCAACTGAACCCTTCCCACTGTATAAATTGATAATGCAACTGTAAACAAAAGTAGGTAGGATAAATCCAGAATGTCAGTGGGCTATCCACTCACATTCAGCTCAAGTCTTCAGAACTCTTTCCATGGTACATCACAGTGTGGATGGCCAATGACTCGAAGCTCACAGCAAAACCAGCCAAAGCAATGGAATCTTCTACAATAACCTGGTCAATCGGCTGTAATGAATCCAAAGCGGCATCTTTCTTCACTGTCTGAAGGCGAATGCCCCAAGAACGAGCAGCAAACAGAACACAGCTGCTATAAAGGCCTTGCACATATCTTCAGGAAATAAACTCAGCATCTGTTGATGTCTATGGGATCCAAACTTAAGGCATTCATTGAATTAAAAAGATATAAAACCAAGTCTTAAAAATGACAATATATGATTATGTTAGTTTGTCCAAATACTTTTGTGCCCCTAAAACTGGGAGGACTGTTTGGAAAAATTATTGTAATTCCCAGTCTTTTCTTTAAAGTTGTAGCATGCCAGTTTCGCTATACTTCTAAGCAGCATAGGGATCCCACTACACCATCCACTCACACACTCATAGGTACAGTAGTGTCCAGTTCGCCGAGTATGCATGCCTTTGGACCGTTGGAGGAAACCCAAGCAAACACAGGGAGATCAGGCAAACTCTACACAGAAAGGTCCCTAAATGCATGTACACCACAAGCCAGAAGTTTGGAGGCAAGGCCAATACAGGTAAAAAATTTGGAAGCAACTTCAAGTTTCTGCACTCAATGCCTTTCTGAAAAACCAGTATGAAATCTATGGATGTTGGGATGTATTTAATGCATGATTAGACTTTTCTTTCATTGATATGCACCACTTTTCTCTATTAACCTTTAGGTACTGTATACATTGATGTTACCAGACCATTGCTGAATAAATGTTCAAAAAAGAATGGAGTGGCTTAGTTTTTGTGTTGTGAAGATTTACAAGAGTCACAACTTCAGTGAATAAGTGAAAAACAAATCACAGTTTGCATTATTCACTTTATGTCATGGTTTATAGCTCACCGGATGCCAATGGCAATACGGCAGGCACTAAGACCATGGGCCTAGTAACATGGGCCTGATAATTTGAGTAAGAATGTATTTTGATAAGTGACTCTTTATATAATAATCATGTTTATTTTGTTGCAAAGTATGCCAATGCCAATGAAACTATGATCTTTTTCTTTTACAAATTTCATCTTTCCTCCAAACTTTTGGCCTGCAGTGTATGTTTCCCCGAAAATTCTTGTTTCCACTTGAAGAATGAGGCCAATCACAGTTACCCATGAAATATAGTAAGCAAATACAGTCAGGAAATCCTCAAGACAGTCGTCTTATAGGTCATCTGCTGAAACTGCATGATGTCTTACTTGAGTCATACAAGTCATAGTCTCATACTCACCCACTCTAATGTGTGCAGTGGAGTGTAACAGCATAGCTTTAACTGCAGTATTCGAACCACCCCTGTGCTCTGTTTCACTGAGCGAATCCCCAGTCCATCCCATCAGTTCCTGACTTTAACCCTCAGTCCTGTCTATCGCTCCACCCACCCCTTGCCTTTCCATGCTCCATACCCACGCCAGAATCCTGTGGGCTCAGCAATCTGTGCAATTCCCCATCCCTGGTGGCCACTGGCCCATTTCACTGCAACCATGAGGAGAGACCGGACCAGGCATAAACATTCTCCCTGTGAACTTCTGATGGAAAATTGTGAAATTTATATCAGGTGTCAGTATACCTGAGCGGCTGGTTTAGCTGCGAACTGTATCTACACACATGATCAGAAGCACAGACTAAACTTGATGTGTGAGCACATTTATTTTCGAGGTTTAATTCTCAGCCTTGAAGGAAAATAAGGTTAATACAGTCCATACTCCCTGCTCAAGAAAAGACACAGATTCACACAGATTCTACAAAAATTTTTTTTAAGAGAATATTTCATGCCTGTAACTGCAAATAACACATTTTCCAAACAACTTCTCCAGAACCACCATTGGCATCCTTTGCACAGGCACGTACAGTATTTGGGTGAATCAATTTTTTTGTCCACTAATAAACAGCGAGCCCAAACAGTCAGTCAGTGTGCACTTCTGAATTCACGTTTCCAGACGACAGTGATGTGTGAAGTATTTGACAGGACTGAGATCAATTTGTCTGTGTTTACAGCAAGTTGGAAACAGTCAGACTTCTGCCACTCAGCAACGGAGAGCTCCAGTCAATACCAGAAAAGGCTTTACATCAGTCAGCTCTTTTGACTGAACATAATAGCTGAACATGGATGGAATGTGGCCTGGACAGTGTCTTAGTTATTGAGAAAATGGATTTTTCAACGTCTTAATGTAAAAGAGGTTACAGGATGAAGTTTAAGTAGCAAACAGCATTTCCATTTAAACTTCTGGTCAAAAATGCTGAGTAAGAGCACAGTAATGGAACACAATGGCATAAGAAGGCCACTGATAATGACCTTACAAAGCCATTTCAACAGTAAATCATTGAAAGAGCTCATTGACCAACCTGTAGACATTCACCTAACCTGAGCCCGCACACTCAACTGCCTGCACCTGAGCCCATACACCCAACTCCCCATCATCTAACTCCATACCTCAGCCCTCCTACACCGGAGTCCATACTCTCAACCCCCTACACCCAAACCCATACACTCAACACACCAACGCTCTAGCTCATACTCTCAACCCACCTACACCCAAGCCTGTGCACTTAAGCCCTTACACCCGAGCCTGTGCTTTAAACCCCTTTCACCCGAGCCTGTACACTCAATCCTTTACATCCCAGCCTGTACACTTAACCCCTTACACCCAAGCCTGTACACTCAACCCCCCTATACCCAAGCCTGTGCACTTAACCCCTTACACTTGAGCCTGAACAGTCAACCCCTTACACCCGAGCCTGTGCACTTAACTCCTTACACCTGAGCCTGTGCACTTAACCCCTTACACCCGAGGCTATACGCTCAACCCCTTACACCCGAGCCTGTGCACTTAACCCCTTACACCCAAGCCTGTACGCTCAACCCCTTGCACCCAAGCCTGTACGCTCAACCCCTTACACCCGAGCCTGTGCACTTAACTCTTCACACCCAAGCCTGTACGCTCAACTCCTTTCACCCAAGCCTGTACGCTCAACCCCTTACACCCAAGCCTGTGCACTTAACCTCTTACACCCAAACCTGTGCACTTAATCCCTTAAACCCAAGCCTGTATGCTCAACCCCTTACACCCAAGCCAGTGCACTTAACTCTTTACACCCAAGCCTGTACGCTCAACCCCTTACACCCAAGCCAGTGCACTTAACTCTTTACACCCAAGCCTGTACGCTCAACCCCTTACACCCGAGCCTGTGCACTTAACCCCTGACACCCAAGCCTGTGCACTTAACCTCTTACACCCAAACCTGTGCACTTAATCCCTTAAACCCAAGCCTGTACGCTCAACCCCTTACACCCAAGCCAGTGCACTTAACTCTTTACACCCAAGCCTGTACGCTCAACTCCTTTCACCCGAGCTTGTACGCTCAACCCCTTACACCCAAGCCTGTGCATGTAGGAGGGTTACCTCCTACGCTGGGGTCTACACACTCAACACTCAACCACCCTACACCCAAGTCTGCATACTCAAACCCTCTACATCTACACTTGCACAGGCGCCCATCTGTACTGTTATTGGAAGGACAACAGAAATACTTTTTTGATTGAAAAATAATCGATTATGAAAGCTACGGGCAATATGTAGCTTGGCATCACACTTCTATGTTGGAAAAAAAAAAAAACTTCTTTTCATGAAAATAAACAAACAAACCAACAAGAAAACTGCTCAGGACATTGGTTTCTGGGAACAGGGAGTTATTAATGTGGACAGTAAAGATCCACCCCATGTATTTGGACCTTTTGTGATGTTTGTAATGAAAATTATTTAAATGATCAGTCAAAAAGTGAGGATTAATTTATCGAGAAAAATTCATAAGTTTGACAAAATTGCATTTTGCAGTGAGATGGTTATTTTCAGTGGTTTTTAAAATAAATCATTTCTCCGTTTGTATGAAAAGATGTGACAAAGGAGACAATGATAAAAAAAAAAAAATGACCTTGTGGCGCAATTGAAAACCTTCTGTGAAGTTTCAAGGTGTTTTTAAATCGTCTCCAGGGAGGAGTGAGCAAGGAATCGTGGAGGAGAAACAGAGCCTCTGTTGCTTCAACTGAGGTTGTGTATTTACACCGGCTACAAATCCACTTATCCGAGGTTAAACGATGCCTACACTGCAGTCTGTTCCTAATGAAGTGAAATAATTCAATTTTAATCTTTTCAGTTTCTTTAATTTCTTTCATTTAGCCTCAGTGCAATGGGTGTTTTATGGGTGGTGTTGGACCAGCCACAGAGTTTTAACAAATATGCATGCAAAATATCTTCATACGTGATTCTGATTTAGTTTTCAATGAAGGGGAAGGTAGCATTTGCGGTGAGAATTCTAAAATGGATTAATAGGATACTTATGAAATCCTCTCTGATGTAAGTGTGCTGTAGACCATAAACCATCACTGTATACCCCTTTGTCTACTCAACATTTTATGAAACAGAATGAAACGAACCGCTGGTAAACTTTTGATTTCTTGGACCAACGCAGACACATCCCTGAACAACCAATCACTGTAGAGACTGTAGCCAATCTCATTGATGAAGCGTTGCAACCCCTATTGCAATGAGGTCAAACTCACCTTCTCACAAAGTCTACTCCCCATTCCTTTGTAAAAGTTAGCATTAGTTTAGCTTGGTGAAAAGATTATATGAGGGAACACTTAGCTTGGAAACTTTTAGTGCCACTTAAAACTCTTACTGAATCCCCCCACCCCCACCTCCTTTGTTCAAGTCATGCTATTGACATGGAACTCTCTAAGAGGGCACTGACATTTGACCCTGCATGATTATTTCAACATTCATCAGCTTTCAAAAGTCCCTTTTTAAAACCCTCTACAACAGGACTAACCCTAAATGAAACCCTACCATAGGGAAACATGCATTTGGTCCATCATAAGCATAAAATGTACTTGAAGAGTATAGACTTTCAGCTTTAAGGATTGCGTCAAAAAATATTAAATATACACTAAATTATCACGAATACCATTGACATTTTTTTAAACCCCTTTGCACAGAATATAGATAATGCCATTTTTTTTTCTGCTATGCATGAACCTGTTTAGGCTTTATAACTTAGTGTTCATGTCACAGAGACTGTGGAAAATTATTCCAGTGAAGCAAGACATTTGGAAATTCAATTACAGAATTATATAGGAATTAAATTTCGGAATTCACAGATGCCGGCATCGATATAGCGCTAAGGGGTTAACACTCAGTCTTTAGTCCTTTGTGGTCAATGACTGCGTGAAGTGTGGAATCCATATACAACACAGATGCTGGGATTCTTTCCTGGTGATGCTCTGCCAGGCCGTTAGTGCAGCCCTCAGTCCCTGCTAGTTTTTGGGCATTTCGCCCTCAATTTTCAGCAAGTGAAATGCATGCTCAATTGAATTCAATTCAGGTGATTGACTTGAACAATATTCTACGTCTTTGCCTCAAAAGAAAATGTGGGTTGCTTTGCAGCATGCTTTGGGTCATTGTCCATCGGCACTCTGATGCATCATCCAATCAGTTTCAACATTTGGCTGAGCCTGAGGCAATAATATCATAGCCCTGTACAAATTCATAATTCATCCTGCTCCTTTTGCCAGCAGTCATCTCATTATGAAATACTAGGAAAACTGTTCCGTTGGCACCCATAAATGCTAGCACATGACAATTCTTTGATATTACAAGCAGTTTATTCCCTTCTCCATACTCTTCTCTCATTATGCTCATATCATTCTGGTACAAGTTGACCTTTTTCCCCATCTGTCCAAGGGATGTTAATGTCCAGATCAATGCCGATTTTTTTTTTTTTTGGACATTCTCTTTTAAGCTTACCATCTTGCATACCCCCTATATTTACTCTGATGAAGTCTTCTCTCCAATGTTGACTTTGACCCAGATATACCTACCTCTCAATGGTTTTTCTTGATCTGGCAAACTGGAGTGTGTGTGTGTGTGTGTGTGCGTGTTGGGGGGCGGTTATTCATCAGGGAAATCATACTTCCTCATCCATCACAATTATCAGTGGTCTGCTGGGCCTTTTGGAGTTGAGCTGAGCTCACCAGTACATTTTCTGAAGAAAGAACCAAATATTTGCATTGGCCAAGCCTATAATGTTTTTGCCATCTGAGGTGGGTTCATCTGGATTTTTGAGTCTCATAGTGACTTGAGTCACAAGCAATGACAGCTCTTTGATCTTCACATTGAAAAGGTAACAGCAGATTTAATCAGTAGATTGTTTTATCAACAGGTGGCCAAACTGAATTTCAAACATATCTGACCTGGCAACAGATTGAAAATCAGGTCCAAACCACCAAAACTAAAACCAAGGAAAAAAGTTATTCCTTCAAATATCAACAACAGGCCACTTCAAATATAATAAATGGCTCCATAAATATAATGAGTAAATGTTTCCCATAATCTAAAATTTTTTCATTTTTTTTTTCCTTTGCTTAGTTTTCAAAGGTGGTTCAGGTTCATAACAAAATAAAGCCTGCAGGACTAAGTCGTTATTTTGGCCTGCAAGTCTTGCAATAAGACCCGACTATCAACCCACAAGCAAGAGACTCAGCTATTCATTCTTTCAGTGTCTACCCTCCAAACTAAGCCCAAGTCAACGTCCTCAAATGACCCACAAACTACAAAGAAAATTTGTAGCGTAATAGCGTAATCTCAAAAAAGATCAGCAATTCTAATAACAGAAATTTTCCCAAAATATGAGCAATATCACAACTGATTGCAGGATCAAATAATTGTCTGGTGCACTCATTCCTACCGCTTAAAATCCCACCAGAAAAGGTGGTGTCACACCTTGTTTTGGCAGAGGTGAATTCGACACAACTACTGTCAGGTGATCCAGATCATCATCCAGGTCACTTAACTGAGAAGGGAATTTGAAATAATTTGAATATAAAATCTAAGAAAACCCTCAGAAATAAGCAATCACATCAAAAGGAAAATTACCAGCCTGCACCTCCAAATGTGTGACTACATGCTTACTGATAAATTACATAATTAGGGAAACACACACATACACATATGGCTATGAAACAGCTTAGTAGTTGTTCAAATACCTAATGCCTAATGAGGATTGCTTCACTAGCAGTAGTAGCTCTTTGGACTTTAAATTGAAAGTTAAAGGGCATCTAAACTCAATTCTCAAGCGGGACGTTGAACGTCCAATGTTTATAAACAAATCACTTGCTTTTGTTGACATTTTGCATTGTCACGTGACCAATTTCATTCATATAAACCAATGTTTTGTGTACATGCGTAGATAATCCTTCTATTTCGGTTCGTTCGCGCAGGTGCGGCTCGCTGATTGGCAGATAACAATAACAGCCAAAGACTGAATGCAACTACAGCAATGGAAATCAACTTGATGCATCAAATGTTTATTTGTTGATGGAATAGTAGGGAATATCACATACCTGGCCATGGAGCAGCTGAGCAGCCACACGTCCAATTAGTTTTGGCCCCTAAAAATGGTCCTCACATACAAGTTCCCCAATTCTCACTCCATGCTCCAAATTTGGATGTAAATACTCTCAAAGCTGAAAGTCAGTGTTTGAGCTCATATTCACGATTTAATTTCAAATCCTAAATGCTGTTGTAGACAGCTAATATAATAACTTTGTTAATTCCAAATATCTATGGACCTAACTTGTATCATCATAAATGTGTTTGAAATTTATGAGGAAAAATTTGCTACAGTGTAAAGCACTAAAATACATAAGACACATGATGGATGATGGGAACATCATTTTAATTGCGGATTTATCCGACTATAAAATGAGAACAACATTCCATCTGTCTGATTTTTACCCTCAATTGGTTGGACAATCAGTCTGAGACTGTATATGGTCATGGGCATGAACAGGGACCGACAAATCAGGTTTCTCCATTTTCCCAAATTTATGCTGTTTATGACCAAATTTAGGGAGTTAACAGGCTTTTCTGGCACGATGACATGGTATGTGCAGCCCAGGAAGTCTCCATGCTGCTGTGGTGCACACATTCCCAAGTGTGGACAAGTGCTGAAATGAATTAATACTAGTGTATTTCAACAAATGAATGATTCAACATGTAACAATTAATTTACAAGGGCCAAACTGAAAAAAAGCAATTCAAGTAGATCTTAAAATGTTATCTTAATAACACTTAAATTAAATTAATTAAGAGTTCTATGTTTGAAGAAAGTAATGATGGGAACTCGAAAAAAGAGAAGTAACAAAGCCAGGCCATGTTCGAAAAGAGGGGAAAATATTTTTAATAGCTGTTTTGTTTTTTGTACTGAATTACCTCAGCAAAACAAAAGGATAAATATGTCATTGAAAAAAAAAATGAAAGAATTGTTTCAGTGGACAGCAGCAAAATACACAATACTATGCAGTGTGTATTCCATAAAGAGAGAGAAATGCTAAAATTTAAAAAACAATCTTTTTTTCATCAAGTGGATAGGAAATTGCATTAATTTAAAAGACAGAGAGGAGTTGCAAATCAATTGAAAATCAGCATGCTCTCGCTTACTGTGGAGAGCAGATGTTTTCAGCAGGTCCAACAATCTGTGTGTGTGCTTGCGTGTGTGCGTGAGTGTGTGTGCGTGTGTGTGAGTTGGGGGGAGAAGGGCTCGCTGGCGCTATTTCAGAAATCAAGTGTGTTTATACTCCACACTGAACAAACAAATTCAGGTCTGTTCAGTCTGTGCTCAACAGGAGCAAACAGCAGCAATACTACACACACACACACACACACAAACACTAAGAGAGGGGGAGCGGAAGAGACAGAAGGGATAAGAAAGAGGGGGAGAGAGAAAAAGGGGGAACAGAGATATAGATGAGGCTGGGACTGGTCAAGTCATTCAGCTTATCTGAATCCAGCTGAACCAGCGTTAAATCTACTGAAGAGGAAACGTACGACAGCAAGGCCTACAAACAAGCAGGAAGTGAAGGTGGCTGCAGCACAAAGCCAGCAGCAGATCACCAGAGAATATACTATCTGGTGCCAATAAAAAAGCAGGGATGCAGACTCTGTTTTCAGTTTCTATTTTAATGTGAATGCTCCTCTCAGCACTCTCTCATTTTCTGGATTTCACTATTATTTTACAAACTAGATATAAAAGACCATAAATAAATGACATAATTTACAAGTACCTAAATTCATCAAAATGCAAAACAATTCAGAAAGACAAGTAGAAAGAGCGACTGAAAATACAGTTAATGTCTACGTCATATGGCAGCCAAATGCAGATGAAAAAAAAATATGATGCTCTGTTAGGATTTTTCTGAAACAAATGAAATAAAATGCCATATACAGTACATTCTACTTTACAATCTTGCCCCACAGTCCTTGCATATTTTCAGAACAGAAAGCAAAATGAAGAATGAGTAGCATTGAAGCAATGGGAACTATTGTTCAATAATACCAAAAAGAGCAAACTAAAACCTTGGGAAGTGGCCCCACTGATATTAGGTGGATGTAAAATGAAGTAAAAAAAAAAAAGAAGATATTTTCTCACTTAAAAAATGCCTATAATAGATTTCCTTTTAATCATAATGACATAAGCCTTTAAACGGTTTCACTTACACTGTAACCCCCCAAAACAAGGTCCCCCTCCCATCATGGATGGGTTTAGGGATTTCCATGCACCCCTACTTGGAGAAGAAGCCAAAAAACTGCATTTCACTGTAAATTGTTTGCATGCTAACAAAGCAAAAGTGCACAGCCTCCGGCAGGTATTGTACACACACAACATTCCAGCCTCTTCATAAAAAAATGCTGAAAATGGATCTATCCTTCATAATCTGAAAATGGATCTGTCTTTCACATAAACTGAAGAGAACAGGACTAGATTTACTGGCGCTTTGAAGACATAATGCCACACAAACTACGCATTTAATACATTTAAAACAAAATAAAAAGACAATAATGGTCTGCAGGAACGATATCTTTGTTCCAATATTCTACTATGCTTAGTATCATTTACTTCAGTTTTTTATGTTTGGGTGACTGAGTTTAAAGTCTTCTTAGTATGTGCTAGTTTTCAGGGGTTTTGGGATTGTGGAAGTTCTCTCATTCTGGGAGCAGAAAGGTGCATACATGTTCTTTTCTTCAAAAGATGAGCGTGATCCCTTTTCAAATTGATATGGACTGTGGCAACAGGTGCATATGCTGGGGGAGACAGATGGAGAGAGAAATATTTCCATTAATATTCACTTGCCAATCCTTCCTGCATCCTGAGAGAGATATCAGCCACATCATAAATTACTGATACCTCCCTCACACTCCACACGGATAATTCACTGACTCTGCGGGGTAAAGTCACTAACTTGTTGGGCATTAAATACCAAGACTAGATTTACTGAGACCTCTTGCATGTGTAAAATCTTTTTTCCCTTGTAAAACCAATAACATGGCCTGTGATTGGCCAAGGCATTTCTTTTGCACCAATCATTAGCAATGTTCCTGATTTTGATAGGGCAAAAGGACTTAAATCTGGCCCATAGATTCATTAATTGCTTTGTCTAAACAGTTCTTATGCAAAATGAATGTGTGTTTAACTCAAACCAGACAGTATTAAGCACTGTAGTTGAAGTCACAAAAAAAAAAAACTTTGTTACTGTAACTCGTCATGCTAGTTTATTTACTACAAGGCTTGATAATATGACAATTTGTTCAAAAATACCGACCTTAAACAAATCCAAAGGCTTTGTTTCTCTCTTCCCATTCACTTCCTGTATTATTAGTTTTTTTTTCTCTTTTCGTACTGGCGAAACACACTTTACAGGGGTTTGTCGATGCGCTTGTCATTTTGGACATTGGAAAGGAAAAAGTAAAGCCAGCTTCTCATGCTTTTCAGATGCAGGAAATGAAGCTGACATGAGCGGAGGGTCAAAATCCAGGCAGGGCATAAGGGGCGGGGTCAGACCTCAGAGGCAGGGTGGGGGAGGGGTTAAAGGCAGAGAGATGCGAGAGATGCTTTCCTAAATATTTTTTTCCAAAATGTCCAAGGGCAAAAAAAGATGCCTTAATCCAGCAAAGAAGAGAGGAGCAAACCACAAGAGCTGCAAACATGACTCAGAGGCTGTTCAGGGACCCACGCTGAGATCAGACAGGAACAAAATGGCAAAAAAAAACACATAAAACAATTTATACACAAAAAATGATGTCCACTCCCGACAGTTAAAGCCCTTCAGCTGGACTGCAGGAGGAGAAATCAGCCATGCCTCCAGAGCTCACTAGATTTTGACTAGTCAAAGGGCTTTTTTCTTCACGTCGTCCTTTTATAAAGTGCATGGATGAGGTAAACTATTTTATTCATTTATGTGTCCTTTTTTTAAAAAAAAATTCAGTTTATAGTTTTTATTTTATTTTTTCTTAATTTCTTGGCTCAGACGGGAACCATTCTTCCTTGTATCTGTTGCATTTGGGACAGCATTCCCTGGATGCTGCACAGGATCTTGCTCTGATGCTCGGCTGAGATGATTCCAATTCGCGCAAGATCACTGTTTACAAGAGAAAACAAAAAAAATATGTAAAATATGGGCATCAGAAAGCATCACAAAAAAAAAATTAAAATACAGTGTCAGCTCAGCATAATGAGGGTGAGAACAGCCTGTAGGAATACACTGAGCGCACTCACTCCTCCGTCATCCGTGCCACAGCCTCCAGGGTGGAGTAACCAGCCGCCGTGAAGTTGTCATTGTACCGGTCCATCTTGATAGCCTGCAGCCAGTCTGCTACCGAGCCCAGGACAGTGCGCTCTGGGACAGTAGGCTCCAGCAGGGCAGTGTTCGCTCTAAGAGTGACCAGGGGCTTATGGTTAGCCTTATGCTTAAGGTCAGGCCCACTGTTCAGGCTAGTAACAGGCTTAAACACAATGACAGGCTTAAAGACAGTGCTAGCTTTAGGCCCAATTCATTTCATTTAAATGTAATTAATCTTTTTTAACAAGAAATACTTGGGAGAGTAAAAACTACTCACTAAAGTGACCAGGTGTGGCAAAAGTCAAGAGAGGGAAGTTTCAAACAAACGACTAAATCAGTAAAACTGTGATCACATAAATACTGAAGTAGGTGAGGAAGCTTGTGAAAACAGAGCACAGAGGTGGGCCGGTGACATGGTGAGTGACCATGATGTCAGGGAGAGGTCTGAGGCAGAGTAAATGCAGTAAAGGCTTAATGCTGGCTTCCTCTCCATAAAACATCTCCTCCTCCATCCCGCTAAGAGCCGTTGGGCCATTAAACACAGGCACATGAATGGCACCTCCCCGTTCAGGCTGAACTCATCCACCGCGCTTCGCACAGAATACAGCTAAGTGCTGCTTCCTGAGGAAAAAGGTCATGTTTCTAACATGCTGTAGCCGCTGTCAGCACGGAGCAATAAAGTCTAAACACTGAGAGTTAGACAGACATGGCAATGACTGCTACTGGGCATGCTCATTTCCAGGGATTGGGTGGGGGGGTTCAAGAAGAGCAATCAACCAACCATACTACAGTTCTCCCACAATCTCCACCCTCATCTCTATCAATCTGTATTCCAGTATTGTGCGCTTGAGTGCGTGCCTGCATGTATACTGCATATGGACACGTGTATTTGCGTGCATGGACGAGCATGTATTTGTGAGTGTTGTATGCATACAGTTGCACATGTGTGTGTGTGTGTGCTGTACGCTTGTACCGTGTGGTCTCTCCTCCGGTTCTCTTCAGGCTGTTGGGGTTGCGGATCAGCTTGTCGAGCATGTTGACGATCTGGCTGAATTTGGGCCGATCGCTGCGCTCCTCCTGCCAACAGTCCAGCATCAGCTGATGCAGGGACACGGGGCACTCCATGGGCGGGGGCAGCCGGTACCCTTCCTCTATGGCCTTAATCACCTGGAAGGGGAGAGGTAGGCCTCCGTTCTGAACTCATGTACACATTCGGCTATCGCTGTTTCACAGGAACTGCTCTTCAACACCCTTTTCACTTAAATTCTCCACTTTTGTATATCTGTATGCTCCTGCGCAATGTAATTTGAATTAATTTATCACTATTTCAGGAATATTTCTATCTATATTGCAAATAAAATGCCAAATATTGAACTCATGACTCACATCCTGGTTGCTCATGTCCCAGTATGGACGCTCTCCATATGACATCACTTCCCACATGACAATCCCATAGCTCCAGACATCTGATGCCGAGGTGAACTTCCTATAGGCAATGGCCTCAGGAGCTGTCCATCTTATGGGGATCTTACCGCCCTGCAATCGATAATCTCCGGTTACTCCCTTTAACTGATACCAAAAGGATGTGAACACACATAAGCAGATTCACTCACACACACACACACACACACACACACACATACACAAACACACACGTGGGTGGACAAACCAACACAGATTCACCCTTAGTCACACATACACCACATGCACACTAACATGGGCACCAGCACGAGTGCACAAGCACACACACACACACACACACGCACATACACACACAGCGGCGCAGGGCTCAGCAGCGTACCCGTGTAGTATAGGCTGCCTCAGGATCGTCCTCCAGCACGCGGGACATGCCAAAATCGGACACCTTGCACACCAGGTTACTGTTGACCAGGATATTGCGGGCAGCCAGGTCGCGGTGCACGTAGCTCATGTCTGACAGGTATTTCATGCCCGAGGCGATGCCCCTCAGGATGCCCACCAGCTGAATCACTGTGAAACGCCCGTCGTTCTTCTGCCAACCAAAACATGAACAATTTTCCAATCGCAACACTTTACCCGGAAAAACCACGCTCCGACTCACAACAGCAGGCACTGCTAGTGCTGTCAGTACAAGACAAAAAAAAATCTGTGATATTTCAGTCAATAAATATCTGTCCCTAGTACTAAATTACAAGTGTATTTTTGCAATATTTATATGAACTTAGTGACGAACATTAAATTATCATGTCCAAAATATTAAGCTATATAAATTATTCCTATGCCTGACTCCTCGACTCGCCACTTTAACTGAGCTGGGATGCTGACTTCCTGGCAGCACCTGATTGGCTCATAGATGCAACTGGAGCACCCATTTGGTGGTCAGTGGCCCTGATCTTAGTCCATATATGGCGGTATACTAACCCTTTACATGATTCAAAGTAATAGCAAGTTCACTTACGAAATAAAATAGAGTACATTTTTCAGCATCACTGCTATAGCAGTTTCAGCGATAGCCAAGGGCCTCGAGACAGGAGAGTTAATGAGGGCTCTAAGCCATCTGGCTTTGATGTCATCATTTTGCAGCACACGCAAAGCTGGGGCCTGGGGATCCTGTCAAGAAGACGATGCATGGCTCACCCTGAGGAACGCGTCCAGCGATCCGTTCTCCATGTACTCTGTGATGATCATCACCGGCTTACCTGCGCAGGGAGGAGGCCGGCGAGGAGATTAGAGGAGAAACACTACACACACACACACACACACACACACAGATCCACCTCAGTCTCGCTCACTGAGATTTAATTAGTCGCCTTCTTCACTGTTAATTATTTAAGGAGGGAAGTCTTTCTGCAGTATAAACCTGGCCTACAGGGCTATATAATCTTGCCTTTGATCTTCTGTGTGTAGAGACACAGCGAGCCACAGGCTTCACAAAATAAGCAGAGCCCCGGACATACGCTCACTCCTCACATAAAATGGAGGAATCCATTAAATGGAGTGATGTCAAGGAAAACAACATTAATACATTATCGCCGCTATCCTCCTCTCTCTCAACCTCTCTCACCTTCTGCCTTTTTCTCATTCTCGCTTTCATGCTCTCTCTATCTCTATCCCCTCTCTCGCTCTCACTGGTTAAAAGTCTGAATGCTGACAGCAATCTGAGATCTGTACATCCCGTGCTGTCACTCGGCCCTGCTGGTGACTGACAAGCAGCAAAAGAGTATCCTTCTGGGGGAAAGCCAGATAAAGCCAGCCTGTCAGGATACATTGGGCTAGTCTGTATATCCACCCACTTCCAGTCACTGCTGTCACACCAGCATGTCACTGCAAACCCTAAATACGTCTATAGATAGCATGCCACTAAAGGCCCTAAGTAGATCTGCAGATGGCATACCGCTACAGATCCCACATAGGTTAAGAGTAAGTGTATCGCCGCGGATTCTATACAAATCTACAGATAGCAAATCACCTCATAACATTAACATATCTACAGACATCATATTGCAACAGATCCCACAGAGATCTGCAAATTGTATACTTGCTCCTAAATGGTTCTATAGGTAACATTTTGCAAAAGATCTTACATAGATCTACCAATAGCAAATCACTATACGAAATACATTATATCTACAGATGGCATGTGACCACACCCTACACACGTGTACAGACAGCATGTAAATGCAGACGCTGAAAAATCCACAGATTGCCTGTGATCACCCGCAAAATATATCTACAGATCAGTGACACCATAAATTAATATAGAGACGTAAACAGTACGCTTCGTATTACTGTAGACTGTAAATATGTGGACAGTACGGTAGGGGACTTTAAACTGTGTAGACTGTGGGGCTTTAGTGGCACGAGCTTCCCAGCCTAATTAATTCATGAATAACTAACTTGGCTTTAAATGGCCTCATAAGTGAAATTAAATATGGAGCAGATGCTTCCACAGTAAAACCCGACAGCCAATGAAACACTGAGATACAGTCTCCACGGGAGCGCCTGCCCTGAGCTTACACTTGGTGACCACGCCCTCCAGGTGGATGATGTTGGGGTGGTCGAACTGGCCCATGATGCTCGCCTCGCTGAGGAAATCCCGCCTCTGGCCCTCGGTGTACCCCGCCTTCAGCGTCTTAATGGCGACACAGATCTCACGCTTCGCGGCCAACTTCAGACGGCCACTGCAGACCTCACCGAACTCCCCTGTCGAACACAGAAAGGGGCGGGTTACCTATCAAGCTGCAAACGTCACTGAGCGCAGACAAGAGACAGATGTGGCTTTTCTCTGGTCCTCCTGCTCTCTTCCTCTCTCCTGTTCTCACTGCAGACTTTAAATGTGTCTGCGCTCTCAGCCCTCTTTATCAGGGGATGATTAATGGAGGAATGATCAATAGAACTGCGAGCAAAGGAGCGCTTCTCACCGATCCCGATGACTTTTTCAATTTTTATGCAGGAGGCATCGATCTCTTTAGCGAATTCGCGGACGGCCTTGTTGGGGTCCTCGTAGGTGAATGGGTCGACGTAAATCCTGACCCCTGCAGACACAGAGAGGCGTGTGAGGCGTGACCCAGCGGGATACAGCGCTCGCTCCTCGTAACACCTCAGGGTTTTAGAAGCGTGCGAGTGCGGGTGTACTGGGGCAGCTGGAGGGCTCACCTTGGTGCAGGTGTTTCTCCTCATCTGCATCCTGCTTGGCCTTACTGTACTTACTCCTCCTACAGGGGACAGACCCCACAGCATGAATACACACAGACAGCAGTCAGGCCTCGCCTCATACCACAGGCCACCCATGAACTAATGAAGATATGGCCACAAAAACATGAAGCTTAGAATGCAATAAACACAGTCATTTGAAATTCTATTTCAACCGAATAAAAAACTCAAAGACTAAAAGAAACTGAGTGCCCCTGTTGAGGATTATATTTCAATATTTCTCATCATATTCATCAGTAAATCAATAAGCATAATCGATAATCATAATCAGTAACCATATTATGTAAGCAGCAGTAACACACTTAAGCACAGGTACAGGCACACAGACACATACACACGCACACACACACACACACACACAACACACATAGTTGCAAGCAGTTCACACACGCATGAGCAGTGCACACACACATAAGCAGTTGGCTTCTGTAGCTTTGATTGACATCTGTTCAGTTGATTCAGGCAATATTTGTTCGGTCATAAGCATTATTCACCATCATTCATCAGAAATCATATAGTTATGCATGCTCCAGTAACCCCAGTAGAGGTTTTAGTTCTCAATGGCTCTGGTTTAGTTAAGGGAGAGGTGTGAGCAGTATAGACAAACTGGTTTGTCGCCTATTTCGGATGGTAGTGTAGATGATGTTTGCTGCAATGGTTGTGCAATACATTGATATTCCATCCATATCCTGATATAAGATAAAATACTGCCTTTAAAGGCTGCATTACAGTCATGGGATACAGGTTTCAATATCTATTATCCTGCTCCAGCTATAGCCTGTACTTGCTTGGTCATCATATCATTACTGATGTCTATTTATGAAAAATGTCATTGTTTAAATAGTTTGTTAGGGCATTAATATTTATCCTAACAATACTGCCATAATACTGACATTGAGGTATTCGGTCAAACATGTCATGATGTTTGATTCTTTCCGTTACTCCCGGCCCTACATGCTGCCCTGCAAACTATGTATGCGTGTCTGGTGCCCTGAATATTGGAAATCTGTGTCTGTTATGGATGTTTCTGATTAGCTATTCGCATTATGAGATCATGCCTCACCTCCTGCTGATGATGAAGGCACTGATGAGGATGATGAGCAGGACCACACTGCCGACCACCGACACCAGGAGCACCGTGGAGCTTGTGCCTTCACCTACCATAGGGGAGGGAACTTCGTACATACACAAACACACACACACGTACACACAGGTCAGTCTCCTCAATATTAAAACATCAGATCAGCAGAGTGCGTATGAGGTGAGTATTCAGAGCGATGCTCACCTGAGTTTGTCATGAACTCGAAGGGTGCGCTGAAGTCGCCGTACCCCGCAGCGGTGCGGGCGCGCACGTGGAACACATAGGAAGTGAGCGGATTCAGGCCCTTGATGTCTGCGCTCCGGGACGCTGTTTTAACGATGCGATAGCTCCGTTCGTTTTGGTCCTGTTAGGGCAAAGCCAGCGAGAACGAAGCAGCAGTTATGGGGGGGGGGACATGATGCAACAGGGTTTTCTATCTCAGGCTATTCAGCGCCACCATTCCCTTTTAAACTCAGGTGATCTTTCACAATGCCTCTGACTTTGATTTTCTTCTTTTCTTAATGTGCTCTCTCTCCTGCAGGAACATGAAACCTAGACTACACCCGCTTCCCATTTCATGCCCACGGTTTTCTGTTTCCAGTATGCCACTCACCTTTTCATAGTACTTGACCTCGTACTCCAGAATGACTCCATTTGGTCTCTCAGGTGCCTGCCAGACCAGCGACACAGTGTGACGGGTGATGTCCTTGGCCTGGATAGATGTGACAGTAGAGGGAGCTGGAAAGAGAGTGAAAAAACTTACACTAATATACACCTTATCTAAAATACTTCTAGCCAGCCTGCTGCGGAAAACTACCAAGAGCATTTCGAGCAGACTGAACACAAGTTTCAGCTCCTCGCAGCCCTGGAATCTCTCAGGGCAGGGCTGTCAAACTCCAGTCCTAGAGGCTTACAGTGTCAGCCAGCTTTTGTGTTCTCCTTTCAACCAGCAGCCAACTAACACCTGGAAATCATGGTGTGTCGACTCTTTAGACAATTCATTGCTTACTGTATATGAATCACTTGAGCAACTATACACTTAGGCTACCAGACACAGAGCCCTTCAGAACCGGAATTTCAAATCCCTGTAGGGTACAGCACAGCCAAAATCTCATATTTTGTCTTTCATTTCTGCCTCGGATTTTCTAACTATTCCGCTGAGAGATAAACCGGAGTGCTGAGAGAGTGAGAAAATTAGACACCAACTGGTGACAAACTGCTTTTAATAATTTTTTTTTTGTTGTTCAACAAAAACTGATCAAAGAGCACATAAATGCTTCCATCACAAGTATTCCAGCATTTGTGCCAGTTTGAATGTGTACACACAGTGATTGAACAAGGAGTGAGTGTCTAATCTCGGAAGCCACCCCTCACAGCCTCAGCCAATTACTGTTGCTATCTCTCACAGTCTCAGCCAATCTCAGTCAGACTCTCAGGACTGGCAAAAATAAAATGACAAAAATTGAATTTGAAATTACAATTAACTTGTCAATAGTGATCTTAATATTAACTTCTGTCACTTAATAGGCAACGAGAATGTCGAATCCTTCCCTTCGCAATATTTCATTGGTTGCTTTATTAATAATAGTAATCATGCTCAGCTGGTCTGAACCGCTCACTTTGACAACAGCACTGCAAATCCTTTCGCAACATTTAGGCAACATTCCATGAACCACATGTATTAGCGCGAGCCGAGTCCTGCCCCCTTTTAAGAAATTAAGTGTTATGATAAATGTCTCTTTTCTGAACTGCGGCTGTGATTACATTACTTTCCTTTCTGACTCAAGACTGTAGGGAGAGGAACCCAGAAAGCAGGCTTTTACAGCAGGATTAAGTTCACGCAGCTCTGCCCTGGAACTACAAGCTCCATTGATCATGTTGCAGGAGGAAGATTTCTCTGAGACGGGTAAATAGATTTTCTTTGCTGGTGTCATGCCACAGGCTAATGTGTTGCGTCTGTGTTAAACAATTAGGCTGTGTCATTTGTGTGCCCAGATCAATCTTGCTCCAATGTGTCTGGGAGAAAAATCAATTTCAGGGTCTCCAGGGGATTGTGGATGATCCCGGCAAGACAGGATTCCGAGTCTATGCCTCCCATCCCGCCGGATCTCCTCATCAATCACTCTCCATAAGCTGGCAGATATTGCAGCTTAATCGTGTTCTACCTCTGTTCTTTTTTCGCAGTTAATATGAAGTTAAAGAGATTTTACGAATACTCACGTTGCACTCACCTTGAGAGCACCAAAACATGCACATGCGCACGGACACAGGCAGACAGGCGTATAAACACACGCACTGTCCGTCTATATTCTGACAGGTTTATGGGTAGGACTGTTCATGGTAAAATTTGGAATCTGACCCCAACCCACACACAATTCCCACCCATCCAAGGAGTTGAAACTCAAACCCGAGTGAGGAGTACAGGAGCAGACGGGTTTGAAGAGGCAGTAAAACACTGTGGACATAAATCCTATTTGGAGGGACTGGTATGCTTTTTAAAAGAGTTAAATGGCCAGATGATTAAGCCGAGAGCTGAAACGGACCGAAGGAGTACAGCATCAGAGCAGTAAAAAAGTATGCCTGTTTCTCTGTGGCTGCAACGAGTAGTTAGAAAAGCCCAGATTTTTAAAGCAACCCAGTTGTTTGTTCAGAACTGAAGGTGGGAAGTTCTTGACTGGTCAGTTAAAACACCCTTCCTAAACTCAACTGAACATTCTGAATTCCGATTGAATGGCTTTGCCAACAAATATTAAATTCCATCCTTGCATTCATTGTAGTTCATGCTTTAACTTCATGCACAATTTTGTGTGTCACAAATTGCGTATTTATCGCCTTCTCCCAGTTTGGTCATGTCTTGCTCCAAAATAAAAGCGTTTGAATCTCAAGGGGGTGGACAGCACAAAATGGTGTGGCAATGCATGAAGCTGACGGTGGGCAATTTTTGTGTTGCAGACCTCATTTGTGTTTTGACTCTCTCAAGCCACCTTGTAATGTAAATGCTGTTGCTTTATGGAAGTTTCATGGGCCTGAATTACAGCCAGCTGAGCTGTTCGCAAATAAACACATATGCATATTGTTTAATTTCCATTTCCATTTTTGTTCTGCAACCCCATAAGTAGTTCAATGTCTATCCAATGGCGGTGGGGTCTAATGGGAAGGGGAGGGAGAAGAGGTATTTTATACATGAGAATATTTTGTGTGGAGTAAATCCACATAATTGACTTCAGTCTCGCCTTTGTTTTTAATACCTCGAGTGCCATTTTGCGTGCCTGCATCTTTCTATACAAATCATATTACCTGGTAAATCAACCAGCTGTTATCCGCCTAAATGTCTCTATGCATCACTGGAGTATAGTTCTCAGAGAACTGAAGGAGGCGCCAGTAATGCGAGTTTGGTTCTTCTTGTTGACCACGCAAAATTTCTAATTTGCTATGGCATTAATGCACTGCTTTTTAGGGGAATGATGGTGGCTAACCTAATTGGCCTTAATAGAACCAAACTCACACCACACCCAAAAGAAATGAATTCATCTTAGTCAATCTCTTTTGACAACAGTGCCAAAGAGCAACCCCCACCTGTCACAAATTACCGGAGTCGAGTTAGACGCCTCCGGATCTGATCGGCGATATTGCAAGCACTTTCCAAGTGTTTTCCAACTGTGTTTAGGTAATCTAAATAGGGCCTTCTGTCTTTATGTGTGAATGTATGCATGTCCTTTGATAAACCATTTTCTTGATAAACCATTTTTGCAGTTGACTTCAAACTTGGCAAGTATATTTCTGAGAACCCAGAAAAGCACAGTGTTGGGTGTCAAGTTATTTAGTTAAGCAGTTCAGCAGACAGCTGCAAGCAGCAATACCAGAGGCTAAGCAATTGGCTCTTTCCAAACAGCAACATTTTGAACGGGCACTGCACTAGTTTATGTGAAATGGTAAAATGTGTAAATACCATGAAATAATTCATCTTTCCATCTCAGAGCCTTAGATATACAGCCAAAATAACTAATTTTACTCAACGGTTCTCGTACGGTTGGAGAGAACTATATACTGTAAATAGTGTAAAGATTATCCCTCCACAGCGACTGAAATGCCTGAGAGATTCATTATTACACCCATTAACTGAAAAAAGTAACAAAAAATCTGCAGCGACAGCTCTATTGGGACTGTATAAAAATAGATTTATTCATGTTCGCATCCTTGTAATAAGATGTACCACCTACGCACAATGCATGCTGATGTGCGTGTGTGTATACAACTGTATGCGTAAATATGCACATTTGGGTGTGCTTACATAGGCTTGTGTACGCCTGCAGTCACTCTCCCCAAAAATCAGCCCAGTGAGCCGCCCAGATGAACATTCTGTCTCCAAGAGAGCACAAAGTCTCTCAGCAGCCCTGTCAGCAGTCTCTCACCCATGTGGTCTGCATCTCGCCCTCTACATCTAAACCAGCACCATGCCATGACTAAGTGTGAAGGATCAAGCTTCACTTTTGAAGCTCATTTTGAGGTTGTTTTGAGAGATATTACTCATTACGGCCACTGTGGTCATCTCCAGTACTGTGGGCCCTAATTTGACGACTAATCACAGTCTGCCGACAGTATTGTAAATCAAAACTGGGTGTGTCTAACTCCATTCAGGTAATTTCATCACAGGAGGCGATAAAACCACTGTGGCACTGTTGTCAAAAAGGTTTGACATAGAGGAATTAATTGCCTGTGGGTCTGGAGGTAGTTTGGTTCCATTAAGGCAAAAGGCAAATCATTAGTTGCTGTTGTTCCCCTTAAAACCAAAGCATTAAATCCATAGTGACTGCCAATTTTGTCAGGTGAAGAACAAACATCTAACTTGCCTTGCTGCTACATCCTTCGGTCCTCTGAAAACAGCATTCAATGCAGTAATATATGGATGCTTTTGGGGGAAATAGATTTCAATTTACCAGGTAATGTGCTATGTATGAAAAATATGGGCAATTCAAACCATGTATAAAGTAACTTGCTGAAAACAAGGGCAAGACTGAAAACAGTCATTTATTTTTCCTCTACACCAAGAAAATATTCATATTTTCTCTGCTCCACTCTGCTCTTTCCATTAGACGCCACAACCATTCTGGGAGCATTATTTAAAGCGTACATAACAAAAATGAAAATGGGATGGAAGCAATACACTTTTATTTGTGAAGAGCTCCACTGGCTGCAATTCAGTCCCATGGAACTACCATTAAGCGACAGCGTTTGAAAGTAAAGGTAGTTTGGGAGAGTCAAGACGCAAACAAGATCTGTGACATGAAAACACCACAGTACCATAGATATAAATATAGAACACTAGATTACTGATAGGGTACGTTCAAGTGAAGCATCTGTCCTAGGAGCACATACACTCGGAAGTAAATTCGCACGTAGACTCCCATTCATTTTCGCCTATGTTAAAATTATATTTTCAAAAAGACTTGCGTGCGAGTGGGTGTTATTATGGTATCGTCATGCAGAGCAACATTTTGTCTCCCTAAATATGTGCTTTTTGGAGGATGGAAAGCGGCACACTTACTGAAGGGAAGATCGAAATGTGACTCGGTGTTAACGTAATAGTGCAGCAGAAAAGTGACGTTAACATGACCGAGGCTTTTACCTCAGATAAGATAATTGCTTGGGAGTTATCGCCGTTATAAGAAACGTCGATGAATGTCCGTATACGTTATCAAATTACACTGGTTCCCTCACTTCATTGTACCCTGGCTGACTATTTGACATCAACCAAATTGTTTATATTGAATCATATGGCTAATGCCAACGTTGATAAAAGGAAGCGCTAGTGAAGCCTTTCTCCCTTCCTTGTCTTTTGAAGCTCTGTATAAAACAGATAAAGCGACTTGTCCACTAAATATTATGCGGGTAAGAAGTATTATCGTTGAATGTCAATTACAAGTAGCTAGCTAGTTTGTTAACCACCTTGTTAATTTTATTTAGCCTACTACTAAGTCAATGCGGTCCCCGCGACGGTAAGGGAGCCAAGGTAGCTTGCTGGTGACCGTTATCAATCGCTAGCGTTCGCTTCCAGTCAGCGGTCTGTTCAAGTAAATGGGACAGCTAATTAGCTAGCTAGAATGAAACGTAATTTTTTTCTATTAAAGTGACAACTTTGCGTTTATACGTTAACTAATGCATGAAACGTTTCATTACAGCTCTTCAAATAAATATTGCTGCAAAAGGCAGCCGCACATCTCGGCATTTTCTCGCTTGTATCGACTTATTTGAAATTGGCCTCATAGGAAACCATTCATTATCATGAAAAAGTTGGATGTATCAATATGGCGGCCGGGTGCTTCACTTTGGATAATGTAAAAATGACAACATCAGCAATCTAGTGTTCTAAATATATTTATCTACGCACAGTACCAGCTTTATGCATGGACACACCCTCTTTTGAGCTAAGCAACCGCTTAGAAAAGCGGGAAGCAAATGCATTTATATCAGAGTAGGAAGTTACTAAACTGTACGAAGGCAATAAATTTGCCGTTGGCAACGGACAAAATTGCACATAAGGTTACCGTCACAAGCATCATCATTTGTGAAGGCACAAATACAGAGCCCTGAAAGTCAGTCTCATCCCTATTTCCAACTAAGTCAAAGGAAACTTTAATACAAAGATTTGAAGTCGCCAAATAAAATAGAATATTTTTCCCAAATAAAATGTTCACACAAGATATGTTAATTCCTTTAATATCTTCTCTTGAGCTGATTTTTTTATATAATTCTCCACTTGGGCAGTAGAGACATATATTCAGGATGAATTATGAGCATACTACACAACACATACTACATACTACACAGTTGGACCCACTTTAGCTTTGCTTACAGTGCAAATTCGTCTTGTCATCTTTTTGACAACCATAAGAAATGCCAGAACATTTATTTTCAATCAGAAATTCCATAATTTTTGCCCGAGATCTTGTCTTCTAGACAAAATGGTTGAACCACTCAGTGGTCTTTCACACCCCAAAAACTTTCAATGTGGTTAAGGTCAGGACTTTGTGGTGGCAAATTTGTCTGTGGAAATGATTCCTCATACTTGTTTTTGTCATTCATGGTTTTCTTTGCTAGATACAGGCCAATAACTTGCCCATTCTATAATACTGTAACATCATTTCCACCATCAAGAGATGCATCTTCTGACATGATTTTTTAAGAAATACTGTAAGTAGCAATGCGCTTCATCAGTCAGGGTTAAAATGATTATTGCCCGCTGAAACATATTAATAACCGCAATCATGATCCAATAATACAATTTGTTAATTAATTTCCAAACAGTGACTTTTTTTTTGGCCGGGCAGTGTATGTTACTGAATCAATCACAGTTATCACGGGAGCTTAACTGTGCAAACTTGAGTTCCAAATTACACAACATGGAGCTGTCTGAGAACTGCTCTTCTGCAGGCCAAAATACTTTTCACTGAGCCTGAGGAAAGTCCATGAGGGGGCATTACAGTTTATTTCTCCTCCGGTTTGAGGTTATGACAATCTCTCACTATGTTATACTCACCCGCCTGATTGGTGGTCACCGTGACAGAAACAGCCTGATCTGGGTTGGGGCTTTGGTTGGACACGCCGTTGACGGCCCAGATTTCGAAGGTGTAGTTGGTGTGAGACTGCAGGTCGTTGATGGAGACGCGTGTGCCCCTCAGGCTGAGCTGCTGCGGGGAGAAGTGCACGCCGTTCCCGCAGGGCTGGCACCGGCCCGGCTCCGGCCCACACCGCTTACACACCACGTTATAGCTCAGGTCCTGCCGACCGCCCGTGAACTTGGGAATGCTCCACTCCAGGTTCACCGACGTCTCGTTCACATTGGATATGAGGTGCTGGGGGGCCGAGGGAGGACCTGGAGGGGGGAGGGGGGAATTATGGGGGGGGGCATAATTAGTGATCTCATTAGGATGACCAGGGTGCTGCACCTTAATTTTCTCTGCTCCTCGAGGCCATTATCAGGCCTCATTAAGCAGCTTGATAAAGACACAAAGTAGCTCAGAGGCTCTGTGCGAATAGAGTGCTTAATTTAAGACTCAGAAAACATTATCAGGGTCCAATGTCTTTCTCTTAGTTTTCAAGCTTAAATCTAAAGAGACTGTTCAAAGGTTTTAATTTTGAGCGCTAAGTAATATATTTCATCATGAAACTGAGGGAGAAGATGGAACAGATATGGGTGAAGATATATATTTTTTGGATGCAGAAAAAAAAACAGTTCTGCAACATTTCACTTCGTTTATTGCAAACACATTCCATACCTGCTACACTCCAACTCCAGAATTCCCCCGGAATAAGGACCGTGGGACAGCTCTGTCGGCTGTGAATGACAGGTGCTAATAAAGTGCTGCAGACAGTTTGGGAATAAAGGCTGCGCGAGAGAGCACAATTCTATTCCATATTGTGGCCCCATCGGCAGCTAAGTGGGAAGGCAGCTAGTTTGTAATTCATTGCACGGGGTGTTAAGATGTGTTTTTGGGCAAAGTGTTGAGCGGCTTGTTTGGGCAGAGTGTTGAGTTTTGTTTTCTGGTTTTGTGTTGGGCAAGGTGTTAGGACATTTGGCCAGAGATTATGGCAATGTGTTTGGGCAGGGTGTTACATACAGTATTGTATTTTGGCAGTGTCGGGTAGTGTGTTTCATCTGGGTGTTGAGAAATGAGTTTGGGCAGGGCGTTGGGTAGTCCAGTTTGGGCAGGGTGTTGGGTATTGTGTGTGGGCATGGAGTAGTTTTTGTGAGGCAGACCGAGAAAGAGAAAGAGAGAAACTATTTGAGTGATGGGTTTAATTAACCCCATGTTGGGCTGTCTAGTATAACTGATGTATGGGGAGATTCTGGAGCAGCAGGTCACAGTGAAAACACAACTAGGATCAGAGGTCACACAGCACAGACACTTGAGAAGGCTGTTCTAGAAACACTTTATGCATACAGCAATACCACCAGAGGAGTGAATATGTCTTTGAGGTTCCACTGAGGCTCCTAAGTCCAATAGAAAGCCGGAGAACACTGCCAACTAGGATTAGGGCAAGGCGTCAAAGGATGACAAAAAATATTTTGCCAACGTATTTTTTACATTTTCACTAAATTCACTTGCCTATACTACCTCCTCCTCCATTAATTGTACAACTTCCATCCAAAAACCAATATCATAAGAGGCTGTTTAGATCAGTGAAGCAATACCTTGCCCTTTTCATTCACTGTCCCTAACATCCCTCCATTCACTCTCTTTCTCCATCTTTTCATCCCTCCGTTTCTTTGATGCTGGGTCAACCCTTCATTAGAGTGCTCTCACACCAACTGAAATGCAGCCAAGTGCACAGAAGCTCACACAGGCACGCATTTCCACTTGACAGAGCAAAGACTGTAATGATTGTGAAGGTGACGATGAATCCTGAACAGAAAACATCCACATCAGGTCGTAACAGGCCTTTGTTTATCCGTGTATGAGAGAGTATCTGTGTGTTTCTGAGTGTGCGCATGCGTGTTCATGCAAATTTGAGAGGATAAATGTGTGCAGGTGCCCATTGGTGTAAGAGGAAGGCAGATAAAGCTTTTGACACCGTGTGTGACTGTGTGTGCAGGAGAGACGGAGAGAGGAACTCTTACGGGTGCAGGGCATTGAGGCTGGGTCCGTCTCAGAGCGAAAATAGCCTTTGTCACAGTTGCAGGAGGTAGATCCCTCGCGGACGGAGTAGCTGTGCAGTGGGCATTTAGCACAGCTCCTGTCTGTAGCCAGAGCTCGATAAAATCCCATCTTACAGGCTGGAAACACACAAACGCACAACTTTAACAATACATGCAAACATTACAACAAACGTAAGTATGCAAGAAAGTTTTTTCTTTTGTTGCAGTTGGCCTGCCTGTCACATGAAACATATGTGGACCAGGAGAAGGAAAGGGAAGGGATAAACAAACCCCAAGTTTTTTTTTTTTTTTTCAGAGAAGAAAGATTTGAAGCAACATCAAACTAGATGTGCACTCGGTAGAGCGCATACCTCCACCACGCCACTAGTTTGACCGATAGCAGTCAAAATAAATAGGGCTCATCCCTGATGTAATAGCAATCCACCCACAAATTTTCAGAGATATCTGTTCATCACTTTTTGAGTTATCTGATACACAATCAGACAGACAGACAAACCAATGCCAGCAAAAACATAACCTCAATGGAGGAGATAATCACTATGCTTCAAAACACAATCCAGCACAGGCCATATCTTTAGATCTTCTCAGCCCAGCACAGTCAAACTAGCTTAGCCAGAGAATCTGTGTAAACTGACAGGCAGGACTGTCAGAATAAAACACCAGGCCTGACAAGCACACTGCACAGTTAACAGCTATACAGCAGGGCTAACGGGTATGCAGCTGGGCTAATGGGTAGTCAACAGGGCTGTAAAAGGTAAATAGCAGAGCTAACAGGTGAACTGCCAGACTGCAAACGGTGAACAATAGACCTAAAAGTTATACAGCAGGGCTATAAACAGCAGCGCTAATAGGTATACAGCAGGGCAGTAAAAAGGAGGTCAGAACAGGTGAACAGCAGGATTGATAGAAAATCCCAGCACTGACCAGCTAGGTCCCAAGCTTGTTTCAATGGTTCTAGCCCTGTTTTGGATGCTTCCGTCAAAGCTGGGATAAGCCAGTTTAGCTGGCAGAGTAAACTATTGATCATGCTGAAGGACCAGCTAACTGTACAGGCTGGCCAGCTGGTTAAACATCTTCAAGCACCCAAAACACAAAGCAAACCAGCTTACACTGATTTTGCCTGGAATTTCAAAAGGGACAGAAGAGCGAGCCTATAAACAGCATGGCTAACAGGTATAAAACAGTGCTCAACAGGTAAGCAACAGGGCTAGCAGATATAAAACGGTGTTCTAAAGGTAAAAAGCATGGCTTACAGGTATAAAGCCGTGCTTTAAAAGGTAAACAACAGATTAACGGGTGTAAAGCACAGGTCTAAAAGGTAAACAGCACATTAACAGGTGTAAAGCAGTGCTCTGAAGTAAAATAGAAGAGCTACAAGTAAACAGCACAGTTCTAAAAGTAAACAGCAGGGCTAAAGGGTAAACAGCACAGCTCTAAGGGTAAAACGCAGGACTACCAGAGGAACATAAGGGCTAGCAGGGAAACAACCCTGTGTATGGGTACACAGCTGGGTTGTAAAGGCAAACAACAGGACTAACAAGTAAACAGCTGGGCTGTAAAAGTAAACATCAGGGCTTACGGGTAAACAGCCTGGTTGCAAAAGTACGCAGCAGGCTACCAGGCAAACAGCAAAACTTTATCAGTAAATAGCAGAGCTAACAAGTGAATAGATCTTTGCAGGTAAACAGCAGGACTTGCTAGTAAACAGCAGGGCTGTAAAGGTAAACTGCAGGGATAACAGGCAAACTGCTGGGTTCTCTATTTCAACCCTCTCCATTTCATTGATTTTTTTCCCATCGCAGCAATAAGATGCCTTCATTATTCAAAAAAAAAACCTCATTCACTTTAACATTCCTTCAGGTTCAGTTTCAAGGTGTTTCCCATTATACAAGTCAGTTGGATCACATTTCACTCATGAGCTGTAAAAAAAAATTTATACTAGAAGTGTATTATAATAATAATAATGAGAAATAATAATAATGTCGCATGAAGAAAAGCAAGACGGATAAAGAGGGATTACCTGGGTGTGTCGCAGTAGAGGCAAACACCCATCCTATCACAGTAACCAAGAGAATTGGCCAATCAAAAATCATTTCCACCCACAGGCTGTCATAAAGGTAGGTACTGGGGAGAGGCACTGGAAACTAGCAGTGTTAAACAGAGAATAATGTTGCCCTAATAACACACCAGTTACCATTCAAGACATCCGTACTCGCCAGAGCTTTACACTTGGGCCACTGCGAAACAAATTTCAGGAGAGCCAATCACACAACACAAATGTTGCAATAAGAGTCTCTCTTTATGTCAGGATCTCTCCTAAGCCAGGAGCTCATTGATGAAGCTGCTGCAAAGAGACCTCTGTGCCAAATAGCCAAGTGGCTCTTATCTTCCACCTGTGATTAGGAGCAGGATTGATGGCTGGCAGGTGGATTAATGGCAGATCATCAGATGGATTAATGGCAGATCAGCAGCAGGTTTACAGGCAGATTAGCAGTAGGATAAATAGCAGAAGGGCGCAAGTATTCCAGCAGAAAAAGCTGAGAGGAGGAAAAAAGCAGTAGGGGTGTGGTGGGGGGAGGTGGAAGATAGTGTACAGTTAATGCGGTAGGAGAGGGAGGGAGAGAGAGAGAGAGAGAGAGAGAGAAACAGAAGGGAAGTGAATTTTTAAGAGGAGGAGAACTGTCACGGCAATGAACTGATCTCACTGGTCTACCACGACCAGCCAAGTGGCAGCACTAATCAGTCACATCAGCGAGCGAGAAGCTTATGGCCGGAAGAAAAATAAGGCTGGACTATCACTTTCAGTCCCCATGATGGTCCATCTCTGCAGGTTAGTTTCCTGGCCAGGACATCCAAGACTCATTGGTCATGAGTGCAGCACCCCAATAGGTGACAGTAAAAAAAAAAAAAAAGTGAATGGATTCTGTTCAGTGGGAGGCCTTTAATTAGGGGGGCAGTAAAGCTGAGGGCTTCCTGAAAACTAAACGGTCTCAGGCCAGCAGAGTAATCAGCTAAATTCAACAGTCGTCCCCGCACCCCTGGCTCCAGACCCCAGTTGTGTATTCAGGGGAATGTAATAGCTCCAGTCTCTCCACCACAGAGAAGCTTTTCCAGGACCTTCAATGTATCTATTGCCAATGTAAAGTTAGCCATTTTGAATGCATAGTATCTAGTGTCATTTCATTTTAAAAGGGACTATCGTTTACGGGCAAGAGGACTGCGCCCCATCCCCACACAAAAGCAATGATTAAGAGAACTGGATCATAGTTCAAATGGTCACGAACGATGACTGGTTATCACCTTGTTTTGTTGTATTCTGATGTTTCCCACTCAACTCATCACGCAGCAATAGAAGCCACACACCGCAGGGCAAGCTTGCTTTAGCCCAAATAATTGTTTCTCTTCATTGAAAAGTTGTGTTTATTTTCCCTCTTGAATGAGTCTCATTCATTCTGACGGTGAAACTCATCCGTCTCTTTGGCGCTTCACAACACAAATGGCAGTTCGTGAAAGACGGGGTCTCATTACAGGAGGTAAAAGAGTGATCATTTTCTATCCTGGAGGCATGAGTGACTTCCTCTAACCCAGTATCTAAGCCGGTCCCTTCCTTTTCTACATTTTTATTCCTCGGTCCCGGTAGAGAGCTGGCTGGGTGCCAAGCCTAGCAGGCAGGTGGAACACCTGCGCTGGTGCCAGGTGAGCTGCTATGCATACTGCGTCTGTGACTGAGTGATTATTAAAAAGTGTGCCCTCCACCCCGACAAAATCCATCATTCAACCCCCCTGCCACCTCTCAGTCCGAGGACACACCTGAGCAGCATCATTAGCATTCCTACCTGTCAGCTCCGCAGCCAAAACCCATTACAGCATTACTCATTAATTATTAATCATTGTTCATTAATTCAGTTACTGAGCTATTAATTACATCCAGGCTGAAAGGGACATGCAGAGATCAGAGCCGAGAGGTGATGGACGAGCGAGACTCGGGCGCATCGCACCCCTGACCTCTGATTAAGGGAGCCCCGCAGGGATGCCACTGTGTGTCTGTTGGGCAGGGGCAGAGGGTACGAGTGATTTATTTTCTGCATCAGAGGAGCTCATTGATCACTGGGACCCCAGTCTCCACTGCGCCCATCATACCCCAATGGCCCTGACAGTCTCTATTCCAGTCCTGGGACGAAGCCAGAGGTGACTAGACTGTGGTAAAAATGAAGTGCAGAGCACTGCAACCGAACTGAAAATACGACTGTTTTTCAAGGCGAGCTGCTGAGCCACTGCTGCGTTAACTGCGGTCCACACAGATCAGAAACAATACAAACATTTGCAAAATTCTGACAGAGACTGTAACAATATTTATCCAACTTCTACATTACAGCCAACAATATTTCACAGGAACTATTACAAGCACAGAGGCTAAATGTTCCCACCAATTATTTCTGCCTGCAGAGAAGGGATTGGTTTTGGAGAAGGAGAGAGGTGGACGGGCAGTTTAAAGTCAAAAAGGAGTAACAAATGGGAAAATAGAATGTTTTGTGATCCTGAAGGGCTGAGAAATACGCCCACTGCATGACTGCTTAACCCTCCGGACACTGCCTATTTTTTTTTATCATTTTCACTTACTAAGCAAGCAATTTTGTTTGTCATGCCGCCAAATGAACTCCACTTGCCGGTCTCTCTCCAACTCTGCTCTGCGGTGACCGGCTGTTCCATGTGTACTATGGTCTCTAATTGGTTCACAGAATACTCGTATGTAAACTCAACATTTACAGCAGAATCTGCTGATTTGAATGTTTGTTGTTTCTTTTTATGACAAAAAAACAAATAAATGGCAAAAAATGTAGCCTGAGGACATTCTCCCAGACACAATTTTATGATAATTTCTAAAATTAATTTCTGACTAATTTTAAAACTAACAGTGTCCCTTCTGTTTGGCACAGAGGAACAAATAAAACTATTGAGAAGTGTCTTCAGTTCCTTACTACATGCTGTGGGTTGATAATCAAACTTCCATGAATTAAAGTACGCATTTCCTATTACAAGCGATAACAGCGTCCAGAGGTACCTCCCTCCACAGCTTCACAATCATGACCTAAATCTGCAAGTGTGATGGATAATTACCCCCAGCCGAGCCAACCCCACATCCAGATCTGTTTCCACACCTTTCCAGCTCTTTCCAGAACCCAGTGACTAAGTGACAGACTAACAGCGTTAATGGTGACCCGGTAAAATCACCTTCTTGTAATCTCACGGCAGGATTTAGCACATTCAGGCAAATGTGTCAAATGCAAATAATTTGTCAAATGTAATTTATTTCCAGGGACCTACGTAAAATGTAGAATGAATACAAATAAAAGAGGTCATGCCTTCACATGATACTCCTGTGGAATTATAATACGTTCGCAAGCATGACCCAGTGACCAAGGCCGCAACATGATATTTGGGTTAATGGCTTCTGGATAGAGTAGGTGCGAAAGCAAATTCCTCCTGCCATGTTACACACTAAATCCAAAGTTTGCAAACAGACATGGTGTGACATGGACCCCAATCCCCACACTCGTTGGCTCTGCAAAAGAGTCAAAGGCTGCTGGAAGCACAATGCCTGCAAGCCTAAGGCAAAAGTGAGTTTGGTACAAGCAGCCAAGACTGAACATTGTTTTTGAGGCTTGAGAGTTATTGCTACCCAGTCCCACAGTGGTTGGCTCCAATGTAGATGGAACAGCCAGGCTGTGTGCAAGTCAATGAGATCTGTAATGTTATAATAGTAATAATAATAATAATAATAATAATAACGATGCATTTTATTTTTAATGCGCCTTTCAAGAAACCCAAGGACACAGTACAGAGAAGTAACAAATAAACTAAACAACATATTGAGTTAAAAGTACAACATTGTAAAGATTTAGGTTAAGTAACTGTATCTCGTGTGCTTTATGGGTAACTCTGACATTGCAACTGCATTTCATAAACAGGCTCAAATTTGCATGACATGGCAGCACCCAGCAGAGTGAAATCCATCTCATGAGCCTGAGGCAAATCGCTTGACAACGTCACAGTCTTTCTTTTTTTTTTTTGAAGAGTTTGTTTGGTATTAATGTGTGTAGGTAGCACAACTTAAGACTGGCCAAAAGATAAAAGCTGGAAAATCGATTTCTCTGAACAAGCAGTATGACTCATCGGCAGTAGGGCTCCACCCGCTTCGGTCCCATTTCTTCAGGTCAAAATGACAGTGTTAGCCTCGTCTCATGAATCTACTTGGAACATTTCAAACTTTTCTGCAATGTTAGCACCGTCTCTCTCCCTTCACCATTACATTCTTACATTTTTGCTGAATTTTCACAGAGAACTGGAGTAGGACATTTGTAGTAGAATCCTAAAGCTGGCTCAGAATTGCAGCAGGATCATTTTTTATTGCAGAAGCCAGCACCAGCAATGAGCCACTCGCAAACAATCTAAAGCCAGAAAGCTCCACTGATTCACACATGCTAATTAAAAGATCCCAGCAATGTTAGACATGGTAACACCCTGAGAGATAAAGCAAATGATGAGACACGTCGCTGGGCTAACAGAGGAGAAACAGCGCATAATCACCAGCATATTGCAGTGATATAGCATACACTAATGAGCAAATGGTTGTACAGGTCCCGCTTGCAGTGCCAATTAGACAATTTAATGTTCAATTTACGGAAATAACAGAAAATATAAAGTAGTCATGAAAATATTTGTGAAGAACAGATCTAGTCTCGCTCATTAGTTTGTTCTGATTCCTCATAATTCAACAGCTCCCAACCTCGCGCGCAATTGCGTCCCCAACTGCCCGTGTAGTCCAGTTTAGACTTATTCTAAATCAGGAAATCCTAAAAAATTCCCAGCAGCAACATTATCCTCTAATTCCAGACAGCAGCACTGTAGAAAAATCGCTGCTCTTCCCTCTTTAGAATTACTGCAGAGTAAATTCAATCTCCCTCAAACCCATTTCTTTCAATTTCTTCGAATTCACAACGATATTAGATCCAATACAATAACCTTTTCCCCCAGCACCTAATAGCTCCCAGATGAAATCTTCGTTTTCTGTTGATCCTTCATCTAAGGGGGTAATATATCCATAACTATATGTCAAATCGATTAGATATATCCCTAGATTTTCTGAAATCCGCATGGGAGGAGGACTAAGGATTCAGCTTAATGGAGGGGCAATGGATTGGGGCACAGGAGGGCGCGCAGTCAGCGTATATAGGTATTGTCTTAATCTTTTAAATGTCAAGCTTTCTGAAATGTATCCTAATATATGTCCTCTGCAAGACCATTTTGGGGTATTTCCTCTCTACTGCCTCGTTCTGGCACTTCCTGTCCAAAATTATCCACTTTTTGGAACTGTCAGTTTAAAACTTTGTGAGATAAGCCAGGACATATGATAGGATCTGACCCAACGTTGGCTGTATTTGGGGTACTGAGCAAGGACAGGACTCACTTCCACTGTCCCAAGGTTCATATCCCTTCCTACATGCAGATTAGTTCCATTGAACAGCACACAGGCACATTCTCCCGCATATGCACTAAGTTCATAAAAAAAGCTACACAACACCTTAAACTGGTAAACTCAGATTCACTTTACAGGGTTCCATCGAGAAATTCTGTAAGATTTGGCAACCATTTGTTGATTAGAGGCTAGAAAATAAATATCTTGTTAACTCTTCGGTAAAATATCTTGGTTGTGCCTAATGTGAGATGCACAATAAGTAAACAAGTAAAATGAAAAATAAGAAAAGCAGCTTTGTACCTTGATTAAAAAGAGCCATCAGGAGATGGCATATCCCCCCGGCCCACATCTTCGGATTAGCAAAAGGCACCACTTCAGGTTAATGTGCACACCAAGTTTTGTTAAGAAATATTGAACGGTTTTCAATTTATGCTCTGGAAACAAAATGTTCACTGACAGATGGATGAACGGATGGACAGACAACTGCACCTATGGCTATATCTATATAATATCTATGACTATATTGCATTTGTACTGAATTTTGAATGTGCTCTGTTGTTTTCATGTATGTTTGTGTATCTGTATATTTTTTTTTTTTTGTAATATTTTAAAAATTTTGAATACGATTTGTTTATTAACAAAAGTACCAATGATCAGGCAAAAAAAAGACAGAAAAACAGCAGCTCAGCAACCCCCCCCCATACCATCTCACCCTCTCCCTATCTCTCTCTTTCACTTTGTCTCTCTCAGAACCGTGAATGAGTGCACTCCTCTCATGCAGTCAGCCCTGTTCGCAGTTTGGTGTTCCCCCCCTTATTGAAACACCCCCCTTTTTTCTTTCAGCTCATTCTGTGGCTCTGCTTCCCAGCATGCACTCCTGCCCTCTGCGGATTAGCCCAGCGCTCTGCGCATCAAGCGAAGCCCCTGCACCTATTCACAAACCCCCTTTCTGTCCATCTGCCTCCAGAGCGCCCCAAAAAGTGCACATGGCCCGCACAGACCCGGAGGCGAGAGAGGGGAGAGAGGGTAAGAGAGAGGGAGGAGTAAAGAGAGAGAGAGAGAGCGACACAGGGAGAGAGAGCAAAAGAGAGTGAGGGAGAGATATTGTGAGTGGGGAGGTGGGGTGAGGATATTGATTTGGGAGTTTTTGACATGCTAATTTGCTCAGTGACAGCTTTAATTGCCCTCTCTCGCAGCGCCGCTTCAAAGACGTTCTGCTTTTCAAAGGGGGTGCTGCGGTAGTGACGGGGAGCTCCCGTCCAGAATGGGGGTGCATTCAGATTCTCAAAAGCACCTCTGCATTTACACTGCCTTAAAATACAGTATTGCAGGATACAGAAAAATACAGTCATGGATCCAGATGACGGCAGATCCACTGCTTTCGCTGCTTTTCAGGGGCTCCGTGCGCGAGGACAGAAAATCCTCAGCTTAATTATCTGTCTGAGATCAGCTGTCCCAGCATCCCCAGCTCATTTACATTCTGAGACTACCTGTGAGACACGAAAATCCACAGTTCGCTGCGCTCGCGCGGATGTATGTATGCATGCATGTGCGTGCAGTGTATGGATTATGCATGTGCACGCACGCCTGCGCTGAGTGTGCAAATGTGCATGGTGCATAGTAAATGCGCATGACGCGTGTGTGCATGTCAGTGTTATGTATTTATGTGCATGTATGTGTATATGCATGTGTTAGCAAAAGCTTTTTGTGAGCCCATGGCTTGATGACTGGTGAAACACATTTCCTCTCCCAGCTATCAATGTGTCACAGCTTCATGCAAAGCAGGAAAAGCCTGTGATTGATGTCTTGCCCGAGACTCGCAGCTAAGCCTATTTCCACACCAGTGAAATCAGACATCTGAATCAGACACTTTCTGAACGCAACCAGACAAGTGGAAAAGATGTTTTCCTCAGTACATATTGAACATGACATGGGCATTAACCCAAAGATGTCCCAATAGCAGAATGCCGCGCAGTCATCATATTAGCTACCATGATCAAATCCAGCCCTGCAGAAGGGATAAAGTAAGGCGACACAGAAGAGCATTTCAGCTCCATTACTCCTCGCACTCTGTGAGGTCTATTCCTGGACGAGTAGTCAAAATTTAGGCAAGACTTATGAACAGGCAAGGCCGGTAACTGCCTAGGGCCCCGAGCCGTCGGGGACCCCCAAGGGTAGAGATTTAGAAGCCCTGGGTAACCTGATAAGAGTGGAAGTCGGTCATAAGGGCCCCGTGGGATTTTCTGCCGAGTCTCTGGAACTGTGTCTCGACTTAATACACAACACCTCTGCAAGTAACTCTGGCTGCTCTCAAAAATATACACTGAATCCTCTTATATACACACAAACTCTGGAGAAGACTGGAGTTCTCTTTACCCACACACTCAACTCTTAGCAATCTTAAGCAGACACACTCTTACTCGATGCAACTAATTACCCATAATCACACAGACCATGGACACTTACTAAAATTGTGGTGTTTCTGCGGAGAGGGACTTCTAAGAGCACCTCCAAGCTGCTGTGGCCTTGATTAATCACTTTGGACGCTGCACCAATTATTCAATTTGCACCCTCAATGTTACCGCTCGTGACTAGCTAATGGCAGATAATGACGGTGATAGCTCACTAATATCAGACAATTATAATCCTCTCAATAAGTAGCAGGTTTGGTGAGGGGAGCCAGACGTAGTGTTTCCTCTAACTTGTCTTTTCCCAACAGGGAGGGAGTTGCATCACAACCATAACCAACAGAAGTAAATAAAACAATAAGGAAGGCAGCCAGGCAGCCGAGAGCTTTCAAGACAGATGAACAGGGAGCCATTTTGCCCATCTTCAGGACAGCTTGTTGACCACTGGTTGAAGACATAAGCAACTATGCCTACCGCAGGAGCCAAGCCAAAGATAAAATGCAACACCGCAGGGGAGATTGTGCTGTTAGCCAACTGCAGATAGTAAGGCCTCTGAGGGGAACAGAAGGGCAGAAAAAGGTGACTGTAAAATGAGAGCCACACAGGCCAGAGATTCTCCACAAGAGCAGAATATGCAGAAGAATATCTGAATGATGATTGTGCAACTAACGTGCTAATCCCGGCCCAAATGTGCTAACCTTGGAACTAATGTAAACACACCTGCACTAAATATACTGTCTAAGACTGCTTCATCCCAGAAAGTGGTATAAAACCCACACTGTACTGATGACCTGCTTTGCATAAGACAGAAGGGGCAGCAGGAAGAAGTTGCTTGATGCCTGCTGATTGGTTGTAGTCCCACTGTGCACTAAAGGATGAGGCAGGCTGAGCACCAGCTGGAGCTTTCATTTGGACACTTAACGTGGGATAAACCACGATTGGTCATCATCCTTGGTAGCTAGGCCCTAATTGGTCATCATTCTCCAGAGTTGGCATTGCAAGGTCCAATTCTCGCCATATACACATAAAGTACAGACAGAGCCCTTCTACTCTACCATCATCACAACCACTTTCTCTCTCTCTCTCTCTCTCCCTCTCTCTCTCTCTCTCTCTCTCTCTCAGCTCATACTGCTTGATTTTTTTGTATGGAGAAACAAAACTGGGTTACATGCAGGAACATGCAGCGGGGTGAGGGATCAACAAATTCTTTTCAGGCGTTTAGGGGTTATGTCTCTGTGCACCTTAGGATCATGCACGAATCATGAATCAGGATCATGCATAACTGCCGTTGCAAGCTCGGACGGTCATTAAACTTGTGCAAATAAGTTTTTTTAAGTTGGCAGTCACTGCCAGCATCCATTGATCTTTCAATACCCATTTTTCCGGAAGGTCAGTAAGTGCGCCTCCGCCTCCACCCCCCCAACTATATAACAGTGATAACGTTGATCACAAGAATATCTCATCAATGGCGAGGGAAGCATTTTAGCATTACTGACAAAAAAATCTCATCATTGGTGGGGAATGGGTTAACTATGTTCTCCCAATGTGAGTCAGCAAATTTGTGACGTACAACAAGAGACCATATAAGCCAAAGTGGTAGGGCCCTAAAGTGAAGGAGGTTTGTAGCACTCTTCTAATATGCAGAGCATTTTCCTGGTATGTTATGGGCTTCCTCAGATGGAAGGGTTCTGGCAAATGAATACAGACTAATTCTGTGATTGCCTTTATTTTTTGATGAAACATTAGTATTCACATGGAAAAGGTCTGTTCCCGGATGACAATGCACCCACCCACAAGGCATGAGGGGTCACTGAATATTTTGACGAGAATGAAATTGACGTGAGTCACGCAACAAATTATGTTGTCACCAGATCTCAACCCATTTGACTACCCATGGGAAGCTTTGGATCAACGTTTTCAAAAATGCTGTTCACCATCTTCAAAACACCAATGACGGAATACTTATCTGAAGAGTGGTGTTATATCCCTCCAGCGGAGTGACGGCGACTTTTAAAAATCAATGCCAAGGCACACTGAGCCTGTTCTAGTCTATTCAGAAGCCTAGGTTCAAGGCATCTGACTGGATGCTGTGGTGCAGATCCGCATTATTTTCCAACATCTACATCTTATAACATAATTCTGTAGCATCTTTTCGCATAAAACTGAATATCAGCAATAAAGCAGCAGAGCATTTTAACATACAAAAATAAAAGCCAAAGAGATTGACTATTTTAAGCATTTTTGTCCTAACATGCACAAAAACATGCTGCCTTGTTGGCGAGCCTTTTTTTAATGCCCAGGCATTCCTTGTGTCTTTTGGTGATTCAACTGGATACTAGTTTTGTTGTTACACTGTAGGGCTGTCAAAAATATAAAAATTTTTACGTCTGGATAAGCAAAGCTTAGGAAGGAGTGTTGTGATGAGACCATTTGAGATTAAAATGGTTTGGGGATTGAGGGAATAAGATTTCTGCATACACTTAAGTCTATTCTGAATGTAAGCTTGTAGCACTATGCTTACATGACGAATAAATGATATAACAATACATATAAATGTTCTTTGGCTTGTAATTGTATTAATAACATCAATTTTGCAAACTGCTTTTACTATCCAAAACAGTAATCTGCAGGATAGCCTTGCTGTAGGAATAAACTGAGCTCTTCTATGGTCCTGAAACCATCCCCAGAAAGTTTAACATTTATGAATTCATAGTGGACACAAAAAGGCCTAATAGCTTTCATGTGAACTCTTAATATTCAAAATAAAGGCCATAGTCTATCAGAAATAGGTACATGCCTGTTGTACTCTGAAAGAGCTCATCAGCCCTAGATGCTTTAAGTAGGATTAAATAAGTGTTTACTGAGTGCAAAAATAAATCAAACTACAGTGTCACGATGATCAGAGGGTCCTATTTACGCAAAAAAAAAAAATATGTCTTGAAGAAAAAACGTTTGTAATATTCTAATTTTACACCGCCTTTATAACAATTACTGCCCAGTCAAAAAAGTCCCCATTTGAATTTAAATAAACAAATACATAAAAGATCATGGTCTAATAATGGCTATGATTATTTTGTTTAGCTGGTAATAATACTTTTAACCTTGATGCGGTGTGTAGCTATTCATTTCTTGACCTCTTCAGGCCCAACGCCCCCTAGTGGTAATCTGGGCACTGTGGTATTTACATAAATCAAAAGATGTAATAATTTACTAATATATAATTAGGAAAACACATAAACATTATCCTACAGAATTCTTTTGAGGCATCCATTCTTGATAGCCATGTCATTACTCTGGTAAAATGATCAAGTTATAGCCTTTATCAAAACATTTCAACCGCAGTGTTCACTCACCAATATTTATTGAGGGGAGCTGCCTATCCTGAATACATGCCCTGGTCAGTGCTCCAGAATACTAATAATCTATAAAACGTGATTTCGAAAAAATTGCAAAGCAAATGAGTCACAAAAAAACGATGATTTTTTTAAAGGTAATCAATGAACGCAAGGCAAATCACACCGAAGATTATGCATCAAATTTCTGTGTCAGATAATCCCAATTTAACTAATCCTACAGCTTCATTGGTTCATAGTTGGTTGCTTAAACGGTCACTGAGGATAACTGATGATTTCGATGAAAAGCCATGGCTTTTTTGTTGCACTTACTGGACTGATATGGTATTAGCCAATCTCATTGTATCCACGATAGTGGAAGTGTCTTCCATTTGCATTATCGCATGGAAACGTGCATGCATCAGTCCTTTTAATCACTTGTTGTACAGCCAGACCATTCTCTCTGTTGCATCCAGTGCAATCAATGTTCAATATGTGCTTGTTTATTCTGGGATACATGGCTGCATTTGCGTGTCTTGGAGCAGTTACGTACGCACCAGAATTTAGTATTTGAATGAGCGGTTGTGCCTTTATTTTAAAAGTTTTCTTTTGTTAGCCAACTATATTTGCCTTTACTTTTGTTTGGGCTAAGTAAATATGTTATACTGTAAACTGCATAATCTTTCATTGAACGCATTTGGGAAACCTCCAGGGAATACGAGGTGAGGTCCAGTATTTGCTGGGCTAATTCTCGGGTAAGGTGAACAATTTGCTGTTTGAAAAGTAAGTTGCTTTACTATATGTTTTACGATAATACACTTTATTTTATACCAAGTTGTTTCTGCCTGGGTTCGCAGGTAACTTGCAATCAAGAGCAGCACTATACCTAACTAGGACATTTAAAAATGGTGTTGAGAGGCTTGAAATATAAATATTGGCTACATATTAAGCCACCTGTAAATGTATCATCTGTCATGCTATTGCTTCTCTGGAGCATAAACATAAAGAATGTTTTCAAAATAGCATTTATTACTCATTGTAAAGACACTATGGAAACCACACCATGAGGTATTCACCTGAAAAGAAGAATGCCCAATCTCTCACATAAGAAATATTAATTTTTTTTTTTTATACACCAGTGCACAAAAACACTGAAAGCACTCTCAGATGCAGCGAATAATATTGATTATCTCATTAAGACGGCACATGCAAAGGTCTGCAGTCAGATCTTAGGTCATAAGCACTGTTGGATCTCATATTTAATGTGTTGAATATGGGAGAAATGGCAACTTAAGGACTTTGACGGGGGCAAAATTATTATGGCCTAACAAAGGGTTTAGAGCATCTCTGCAGTGGCAAAAGTCCTGGGGTGCTCCCTGTCCAAGGAGGAATAAATCATGAACTGATGACAGGGTTTTGGGCGCCCAAGGCTCATTGATGTAAGAAGGCTATCCCGTCTGGTCCAAACTGACAAAACGGCGTCTGTAGCACAATACACCCTGCTGTGTATAGCATTTTTTAGCTTGCAGACGAGTCACAGTGCCCACTCTAACCCCAGTCCACCTCGAACAGTGCTACTAATAGGCACCTGAGCTCCAGAACGGGGCCTTGGTTCAGTTGAAGAAATTTGCCTGGTCCAGTGAGTCCTACTTCTTTTACATCATGTGCTTTGGCTGGGTACCTGTGCACCATTTCCCTGGGAAGAGACTGCATCAGGATGCATTGTGTGAAGAAGAAAAGCTGGTGGTGGGAGTGCTGAACTCAGGGAACTGTTAAATGATTTAACATCATATTTTACATAAAGCCTTCTCATAGACACTCACATTGCTTTTCAGTCATATGGGTTAATCTCATCTCTCCACCACCAATGCGCAGCACCCATCTGGATGATGCGAAGGCAGTCATTCTGCGCCGGAACGCTCACCACACATCAGCTCGAGGTGCAGAGGGAGGGGACAAATTGCAGAGCCAATTAGATCAGGGGATAATTAAGTGGCAGGTTGAAAGAGCCAGGTTGGGAATTTAGCCAGGACACCAGGGAACCCCCTACTCCCTATGTTCTTCTGGGAAAACCCTGTGTTTGGGAATTCAAGTGATATTACTTTGATGGAGCTGTTTTGAAAGCACAAGGGGGACCTTCGCTAAATTAGGCAGGTGATTTTAATCTTTTGGCTGATTAGTGTATACAGGAACCCCAAAGAAATGTCATTTTATCCATAATTGCTAAATTACCGGATTGCGCATTGTACAACAATACTATACCAGGATTGCAAGCAGGAGTTTTTGTTTTTTTTACATTTTATGAAATTCATTGTTGAAACTAAACGTCAGATACTGGTCTTCAATTAATACTAACTGTTCTGTAGTACTACTTCCCTCCTTGAAAGAAAGCAATGAATGATTTCCCTAGCCTTTATAATGAAGAAATATGGGGCTTTCTATGAATTTGATTAAAAACAGGTAATAATGGCTTCTTCCCTGGGTTTTTTGATAAACTGCTAAACAATATGAATGGTTAAAGATTTCAACATAAGTGCTTTTCTAAAATATTTTGTAGATATCACGTACTCCAAATTGATGTCAATTTCTCCATACCTGATGCAGCTCATCAACAAAAAATCTCTAAAATTTGAATTCCATTTTCGATTTTTGATTGTAAGAGATTCTCTTTACATAAGTGGATGTAACAAGTATTACAAACTGTTCCTAGGTCAAAAATGAGTGTTTCGTCGTAAAGATGCTGTTTTCCAGTTTAAAAAAGCTTTAATCCATATGTCTATCATTAATAGTTCTGAAGATATAGAGCTTTTTGAAACAGTAGTCAAAACAGGTGGAATTTCACCCATTTTTCCGAGGTTGGAAGAGGACGCTGTAGGAGGACAAATCCCATTTTCATAGAATAGATGTTATTGTTTTTCAAGAGGGGCAAATGGCGAACCGTCAACTTTGCGGAAGAAATGGTTCAAAAAAAAGATAAATGACTGTGATCGGAGCTCACTGAAATACTTGATGATATCTAATTTTAAAAAGTCGTCAGTAGAACTCTTGGGTTTGCTAAATTGTGAAAGTAAGAGCATTTCCATGCGCACAATAAGACAAGAGCACGCTGGATTAGGACTTAATTGCTGTGTATCCACAGAAAAGCTACTTTGTTGAGGCTAATTGAAGAAAAACAACTTTAATTTGCTAGTAAGCTTAAAGGACCAATTAACGTGCACATAAAAGAATCATAACTCGGCCACCATTTTGGAATAAGGTGTATACACTTGTAAATACATTGAAAAGGCCCAATTATCATTATTAATTTCTCAAATTTCTGCATAATCCAGTGAATTTTCCGCATAGCCCATTTTCCTGCAAAATATGCCCTAACATTTCTGCAAATATTTTTTTCTACATCCTATCTGATGCGCCGTAGGTTAGATAGTTCATAGGTTTTTCCTTTTTATTTGTCTCTTGACTGCATAGTACATAACCCTGCTGGAAATAACATGAAAATGGCCCTTAAGGCAGAACAATCTCCCCACATATCAATATGCACAGAAAAGTTGTTGCAATTATTTCCTTTTTCAATATAATATATATATGGCTGAATAGCGGTGTTAGAATAATGGTCATTCGTCTACAAAACCTACTGGTTACTCCTGCTTGGGAATATGAATGAGGACAGCAAATTTCCTCCAGCACTCAAAAAAATGAAACCCTATGAAACGTTAGATTTACTCAATAATGTTATGTCAACTGGTTCCACAAAACTGAGTTAAGTCCATTCCACTCAATGCAATTAATTAAACTGGCCAAAAATGTTAGAAGTCAAATAAAGGCTACGCAAAGCCATGGCGTGGAACCAGTTGACATAACATTATTAAGTAAATCTAACATTTCATTGGGTTTCATTTTTTTGAATGAGTCCAGCCAGAAGTACAGACAAAGAAATGGATGGGCAGACCAATGGACATCATTGCATTGCTTCCCTGACTGAAATGATAGTGAACAATAAATCACAGAGAGAGCAAGAGAGTAAAAAAGAGGGAGATAGAGGGAACCATAGAAGAGAAAAGTTCAATCAGCACAGAGGTAATTTGCATGAAATGCACATTATCATGAAGCGGGAGCCAGTGAGAGTGGGAAGGTGGGGGGGGGATGGGGGGCACCCCTGTGGTCACTGGGCAGAGGGGTGTGGGCGGGGCCAGCTTTGCATGCAGGGACACACAACATATGCAAATGAGGAATCTGCTCGCAACCAAAGGGCAAAACTTTTTTGTCTCCTTCCTTTTCTCTCTCGCCCCCTTCCCCAGACAGCTGACGGTTCCCCCTTTTTTTCAGCAACAGCGTCAGCTCATAACCAGCAGCACGGCAAGCGTGACAGGAATCAACACGCACGTTTCCCATGCACTGCACAAACAGGCCCTGAATATTCATAACCGGCCAATGTCTGCTCATTGTTTCACACGACAAGGGAGGAGGAGGAGGAACCAGCACAATGAAGATCCGCACACCTGCTCCCAATTAAAGAGAGACTGATGACACAAACAAACACAGCGCTTTTCTAATATCAATCTCCCCATCAGTCTGTTGGACAGTGAGGAGGAGGGGGTGTGGGAGGGATATCTGCTCGCGCTTATTTGACTATCTCCCCCGACCACTACATCCTCCACACAAAGCACAACCTCAACTGCAGCTCTTCTCCCGAACCAGGATTTTAAGGTGTGCGTGGGTAAGGCACTGTTTTCATATACTAAATATATCAAAATAAAGTTCGTATGTTTTTTTACAAAGCCAAAATGACAGGAAGCACACCTCAGAGTCGACTGTAGGGCAGATCATCTCTAACATATGAGGCCTGTACTGTTGTCAGCTATTGTGACTCGAGGCATTTTTATAAGTAGCCCATCATTTCTAGACAATGGCTGATCTGCAGAGTACAAATAACTCTGAGAGTGCAGGTTATTTTCATACACAATATAAATGCTATTACATAGTTTTGTGAATTTGCTTTTTTTTTCTTCTTTTTTTTTGGGGCGGCAGAAGTAATAATTCGCTGTCCTAACACCACACCAACACCTGACTACATCAGGCAAACACTGAACCAACACCTATCTGCCCCCGGCCAACACCGCGCTGTGCACGGCCAATAAGCCCTCATGCCCTGCTGTGTCGGCCAGCACTGACCACTCTCCCACCCCTGACAGACAACTAGCGGGAACTACACCCCACCCCCCATGTATGCTCTGACCAACACATTCAGCTGTCAAAATTTTGACGTCTTAATCAATTGCCGTCATAATCCCTGTCTGCTTGGGGGATGAGGAAATAAGACACCTCTGACCTCCACTAGTGTTTGCCTCGTCACCAGTCCTGAACTCTGGCCATGGTGCTCTAACAATAGGCTTTGGGTCTGATTTGATGCCTGCTACGGTCCAGATCTGTGCATACCCCACCCCCCTCTAAGGCCATCCTCACATTGATATTGAACCTTCCAGACAGATTCACCCCCTCCTGCAGAAATATTTGAACACTCAACAGACACTACATTGTCATAGAACTCAGTAGGCAGTAGAACTCAAAGCAAACTACCACAGGTCTTAAAGTGAGATGCCAAACTAAAATGTCTCTACGAGTAAAACTCCAAGCTTTCACAACTTTCAAAAGAATACCACAGCTTTCAAAATGAAGTACGAAACTACTACAACTCTCAAAATAAAACCACAGACTACCACAGCTTTCAAAGTAAAATGCCAAACTACCACAGCTCTCAGAATAAAACAGAAACACAGCTTTTAAACCGAAACACTAAACTACACAACTTTCAAAGTAGAACTCAAATGACATCGACTTGCTCAGTAAAACAGTGAAGCTAATGCTCCTCTCAAAGTAACACAATAAGCAACCATAGCTTTCACAGTAAAACACAAAACTAAAATCATAAAGCAAAAAACTGAATGACTGCTGCTCTCAAACTAAACCAATAAACTACCACAGACCTAAAAGTTACAAAGCTAACAGAGTGTCCAAATTATTAAGAGTAAAATACGTTTCCATTTGAAACTTTGAAGTTGCCAACATTGTGGCCCCCATCTTTTCCCTTAGTTCTGTCTGAGGTGCAGTCATACAGAATGGAAGCTGGTTTCTGCCACCCAGAAGCACTCAGTCTTCTTCAAATAAAGGTTGCTGTTGCTGGGACATCCACCCTGTTCTGCCCCCGCCATCTGTGATGGGGAGCACCCCAGCTGAAAACTCCAGCCCTGGCCCACAGCAAAGGGCACCCTTCTCCTAAATCACGGAGGTATTCATCACATACTTAAGACTGCTTAGATAGCGCTCCTCCATAAATAAAAGGATTTGAAGAGCCTCTGTGGCGTTAATCATGTTGGCCAAGCACTGACCTCCTCCACGACCAGCCCGCAGTCTTTAGAGGGCTGTAACTGGGTGCCATAAACCTGCCTCGTCCACCCGGCTTGACCCCGCCCCACACACACTGTCTCGCTCACGCTGCCAACAAATCAAGGGCCATTAAACACCAACCGTGTGTCTGAGGTCATCTCCAGGAGCTCCCACAAGCTCCCAGCCTTGCAGGCCTCCCTCCCTGCTTCTCTGTGAACAGACTCCCGAGAGAAACGCCTGCTGCCAGGCAGCTAGACTGATTCCGCTAATAAACAAAAACAACATCACGCTTTGCTTCATTACATCGATCCTCCACACAGAGAAGGAACATCAAAGTCGATAAACCCACTGGCTCAATCGAGATCCCTGTCCTCCCTGACAGCATTTTTATAACACGATCCCCCGTCGTCCTTTACTGATCAAGGTTGCACAAACTGTATGTCACTTGCTACATCACCTTCTTATAAATCAGAAATGACAGCAGTATATTCAATTTATACATAAATGTTTATGCACTGCGGTGCGGTCCAACAAAGCCACAGAGATGCACAGTAAAGCCTGAAGAACTCTTTCCTCTCTTTCTCTGAATTGGCAAAAAAAGAAAATTCACTTCGCCAGAAACCTAACAAACAACAAAGTACACGCTAGCTGAAACCAGCGAGACCTCAACCGTGTTGATACAGATGGAAGCTGAGTAGATCTCCCGGCTCCTTCTAACACAGCCTTTCCCCACCCTCCTAAATGAAATTGCAATGGCAGCCATTTGCTCACCCTGGCTGATTAAACAGCCATTAGTGCGACAGTACCTGCAGCTGCCCCGAGCCCACTTATCCAGCACTGACATCTTCTACACTAACTCCCTGAGGGACAGCTAATTACTACACTTATACTCATCAATGTTTCAATTATGAAGATTGCTACAGATTTGGAGAAGAGGGATGTATGCAAACCGACCCTTTGCCCTGTTGCTCGATGTATCAGGCTTACCCGGACAGTCTCCATATGGGCACAAGTCTGGCTTAGGTTACGTGGCCTGTCTCCACGCAAGAGAACCAGTTTTAGTTTTTTATGTGAACCTCTTGATAGGTGTGAAAAGTGCAAATGCTCTAAGAAAAAAGCTTTAAACTAATTAGAGTTCCTCTGTGGAAACAAATGCTGCTTTTCCGTATAGTTTTCAGTTCTCCATTGGCACAGGTTGTGAATGGTACCCAGAGATTCCAATCCAAGCATACGAACCATACTGTGCTGGTAAAGTGGAGCTCAAAACACCACAGACCACTGATTAATCAAATAGAATAGTCACTGAATCACTGACAAAGGACTCCTTGCACAAACAACCCCAGTATTTTTAAAATTTCAAAGTTCAGAGGTTTTTCTTTTTGTTTGGAAAAAAAAAATTTAATAAAATATATCAGCTCATCTGTGAACAGCCAAGGAGATGTAGACTTTCCTCTGCATTATGGCCAAAGACTAAATTCAACACCATACATCCACGATGACCCTTCAATAACAACCCAGGCAACATTTAGCAGAACGTTTATCACTAGAACTGCACTACAGATCCAGGGATAGGTACAGGATATTACTGATCAGCATAAAACCGTACCACTAAGTGCAAAAGAGCATTTTCGGACCCTTCCCTCCCTATTCTCTGACAGTGTAGTGGGGTTGGCTTACCTTGGCACTCTCCACTGCGCTCCTCAAACCCAGGGTTGCACAGACAATTTCCAATGGGCACCAGCCACTCTCCGTCAGCTCCGCAGTACATCTTGGGCTCATCCTTCTCTTCCGAGTTGTTGACACAGGAGCCCCTGACCTCCACCAGCGAGGACGTGTCCGTGCCCGTGATGGTGTCGGGGAACTGGGCCAAGTTGCGCACTGTCAGAGGGCACTTCTTGTAGAAGACCCGCACGGACACCAGAGCGATGCAGGCACCCACATCCTGGAAGGCCAAGTAGAATCCCTTTCGCGTCAGCGCTCCTACATCCCGCACTTCCGTGTTCAGCTTCATGATTCGGTCTCCGATATCCACCTGGGTGAAGCTCTCGTCAGCCGCGATGGTGTCAATCTTGGCAAACTGGCTCTCGCGGATGTAGTGCTCCTTGTCATTGTTGGACTCATAATAGTAGAGGTTGAAGGTCTCCTTGCAGGTGCCAATGACTCCAGGCAGACTGTTGCAGTCTCGCAGGGTAAACTTGATCTCGATGTAGACGCGCTGCGCACCCCCTCGCCCAATCCAGTCTGTCCGCAGCCAGTTATTTTGACTGGGCTCCATTACATTGCACACCTGGTATGTACGGATGGGCGTGTTCTTCTCATCCATGATGCTAACCTCCTCCCACTGCAGAAACCACCAGGATATATATGTGAGGAGCAAGCCTCATTAGAATGACATGGCACAACGAACACACACACACACACACACACAAGCAAGCTCGAATGAATGTACATACAAACACAAAAACACACACGCACAAAACTTATGTGTGACTGTGCATGCACGTATGTCACACTTGGGGACAATAATGAATGCTTCCCTGATCCCATCAGCATTGAGAAAAAATAATACATTGAACACAAACTAATACGCAGTCATTTAATGTTAACAAATATCATAAGCCCATTAAAATTATTCAGCCTTAGCAGACACTTTAACATTTATGGATCATGGGTGAATTGGAATCATATCAAGGATAAATTGTCCAATCGAGATACTTAAATGCCAATTGAAAGATGACAAATTATGACTAACTCTTTTATTATCTCATTAGCAAAGTATGTCTGCAAACATTGGCTAGATTCACTGCCAAGAAAGCCAGATTTAACATCATGAATTTGCAGAAGACTACTTATATTGGCAAACTGATAATATCAGGTGTGAAAATTGCAAACAACATAACCTAGAATACTAAAAAGCAACCAACTTTGGTTTACATCCAAAAGAAGCCGCATTTGTATTTAAGCAATTATTCCAAGTTACATGTGGAAAGAGGCTACAGGCCTGTATACTACAACCTCAACTCAAAAGTTGAGCAGTATGAAAAATGCATATCAATGAAGTAAGCAGTAATTTCTAATTTTGCATTGACTTGCATTTCATTGAAGATAATATGAAGACCAGATCTTTAATGCTTGTCTGGTCAACTTCATTTTATTTGTAAAAGTACGTCCATTTCAGCCATGCAGGCCTGCAACACATTCCAAAAAAAGTTGTGATGGGGGCATTTCAGGATTAGTTATAAGGTAAAAATAAATAAGTAAATAAATAAATAATGATGTGATTGTAATCATAATTTGGTGCAAAAGCAGAGGCCATGAACGATCTAGTCCTGCGGGGGCAAAGATGGTCCAAGGATAGCCAATATGCCTGTAAATACATGAGAAAGTCATTGAAAGGTTTAAAAAAAAAAGGTTTCTCAAAGAAATATTGGAGGGGCACTGGATGTTTCACTCTCTAAAGATTCAAGGAATCTGGAGGAATTACTGTTCATAAAGGGCAAAGGCGCAAGCCAAAACTGAATACTTATAATCTCCCATCCTTCAGAAAGCACTGCATTCAAAGAACTGTCATTTATCTCCAAGTGAAATAACCACATGAGCTCATGATCTCTTTGCAAACCTTTCTCAAATACTGCAATACTTAATTACAACCACAATTTCCAGTTAAAACTTTATGTTGCAAAATGAAAGCCTAATTTCAAGTGTCCAGAAGTGCCGTCAACTTCTCTGAGCAAATTTTTGGGAATAAATTGATTCCAGATGCTCTACACCAAAGAAGAAAAGGACCATCTTGACTGTTACCAGGAACAATTCAATTAGCCATGCTCTGTCCCGAAATGCAGTTTTAGCAGAGCCCCTTGAAAGGGTAACCTACAATACAGCGAAGGCACAATTAATACTGAAAAGTATGCTGAGATTTTAAACATATATGCCTTCATAGCACTACCATGCATATTTCAAGAAGGCAATGCATACAGTTTTCTAAACACATTACGAAGACATGGCAGTATAAGAACAGGGAGTTGGACTGGCCTGCGGCAGTCCTGACTTGTCTTCAGAATATAACATAAGGCACATTTTGAAATGCGATCTGCGACAACGAAAATCCCATATTGTTCCACACCATAAGACTTGTTTGCAGAAGGGGACAAATTTACTTCTGTAATACTTAATCATTTGGTGTCGTCAGTCCCTGAAATTGTTTATTATGAAGCATCAAAAATCATTACAACCCATGAAGTGAAAAATCAAGTAACAAACTATTGCATAGGCCTACTTCCCATACAGGACAAAGATAATTGACGAATCACTTCTTTTAGGCCTAGTTTTAATTTTTGTTAAATGTACCGTCTCAAATTTTTTGATTTAAGGTTATGACAGCCAATTGCTGAAACGGAATGTCAATATTAGCAGACTGACTGCAATCATGAAAAAGTGCCGTCATCACTTCTAAATGCCTACCTCCTAGCCTATACAAAATATCGTTCAAAGCTGAAGTAAAATGAGAGGCTTTCTAAAAGACGATTTTTAAAAATCACCAATCAAAAAGTCTTGACTGTGTCCTTAGCTTTGGGTGGCCTGTTTTCTTAACGAACGTTATCTGGGCTCGGCGTATTCTATATCGCTTTCTATACATTCCATACAATTTAAATGTGCTTATTAGCTGGTTGAAATTATACACGCTTCGGTAATTCCGCTCCGTTGCGACAAAGAAAGAAAAGTGTGGAACTAGATTTAAAAAAGGCTGGCTCCCCACCTTCCTCCTCAGATCTAAATAGGAAACCAAGCGTTCTCTATAGGGTAAAGCTGTATCTTGCCCGGACTGAGAGAGAATGGGGGCAATTGCTCGTAATCGGGCGCTGAATGTGTGCTTGTTGGCGCTGCCAGGACCCTGCCAATCAAGTCGCTCCGGGGGATAAGGCGGGTGAGGAGCCGACGCTATGCGCCCCGACACGGTAGCAAACATCCCTAAACAGCCAAATTCACTAGAAAAAAAAAAAAACTACGAAGTGATGAGTGGCGAATGAATACAGATTCTTTCTAGTGCTGCTTAAAATTAAGAATACGTCTTCTCTCTCGTCAAGTCATTAGTTAAGAAAAAAAATCTAAAGAGTTTTACCGTTGTGTATTTTTGTTTTTTGTTTTTTTCTGGTTCCATTTAAAAATTTGTATTACCCTACATAGGATATTACAACAGGCAATACTGACTTCATATCTAAAGTAGGCCAAGCATAATCTAAAGTGTTCAAACAGGCCATTCATTCCAGGCTACATTAAGTAACTGCAAGTTTAACAAAACGTTGATCTCTGGGTCGATTCTAAAGTTCATGTCCCATTCATGATTTTTTGTATGTCTGCATATTTGTTACCCATAATTATTTCAGATATTATGACAAATTTTATACACAATACAGACAACCTATGTAGCAAAACATACAGTTTGTAAATAATCATTTCATGTATTAAAGAAAGTCAATCATATCAATTGGCCCTGCATAGAAAATTAGGTAATTGCCCCCTTACTTACTCAAAGCAAATTTAATTGATAAATGAGTAAAATTAGACTGAACACATCCAGGCATGATGCTGTTGCTAGTCTACTTCAACCTAAACAACTCTGTAAATGAACCTTTCCATGGTGGTATTCCACAAAGCTGGGTAACTGAGTAAGCCTGGCTTTTTCACAAAGTAAAACCTGGAAACTATTCAACGTGGACTGAAATAAATACAGCTTTCCGGGTTTTACTTTGTGAAAAAGCCAGGCTTACTCAGTTACCCAGCTTTGTGGAATACCCCCCAGCACTGTGAAAAGTGTAAACAAGCCCCACAATAGGCTCTGATTTTAAGATTCCATATTAGATGAGAAAGAATTTACTTGAAATATACCAACCTGGACAGAGTTACAAAGCCATTGCTGAGGCTCTGGAATGTCTCTGAACTGCTAAACTATAGTGTCTCCAAATGTAGAAAATTTGGAACAGCAGTGAATCCTCCAAGGAGTGGCAAGGCCACCAAAATCCCCCGAAAAGCGCATTGACAACTCATTCAGTAAGTCACAAAAGAACCAAGATGAACATCAATGCAGCTTCAGGCTTTTGTTCACCCCAGGTACCGTGAAAATTCATGATTCCACCGTTAGAAATACTGGACAAGAATTGTATCCATAGGACATGCGGAGAGAAAATCACAACAAACCAAAAGTAAACTGACACATATGCCCAAAGACATTGATGCCAAGCTTTCTGGGGTAATATGCTATGGACTAGTGAGTCAGAAGTAGAACTTTCTGGAGGACATGAATGGAAAGATGAAAATGCATTCCACAAGAAAAACATAATAGCAATAGTCAAAATGTTGATAATGGTGCCATGGTGTGGAATGCTTTTATGATTCAGGTCTTGGTAACTTCATGGTGTAATTAATGGAAAAGTGAATTCCTCAATCTGCCGAAAAACTGTAATAGAGACAATGTGTGGCCATCAGCCCATCATCAGAAGGTCAAATGCAATTTGGCTTTGCAGCACAGCAATAATCTGAAGCACAAGAGCAGGTCCGCCTTTGAATGGCTCAGAGGAAATAAAATCAAGATTCTGGAACAGCCTTGGCAAAACCCTGACTTGAATCCCATTAAGGTGCTGTGGCAAGACCATAAACTGTTAAATCATACTTGAAAACCCTCTGATGCATCAGAATTAAAGCAATTCTGCATTAAGATGATATTTCCATCTCTGCAACATGCAAGACTAATGGCTAGTTATCAGACAATTTCGGCAGCAGATTTTGCATCCTTAGATGACACAATCAGTTATTAAGTTTTGGGGGGTAATTACTCTCTGACATGGGTGATATAGGCGTGGGATAATGTTCAGTATATTATATGACGATTAAAAAGCTGTTTTCTGGTTTATTTCATGTTCTCGTTTCATATCAAATTTTTAATGAAGATCTGAAACCATGTAAGTTATGCAAAAACAAACATTACAAATGCATAGAAAACCAGAAGGGGACAGATACTCTTTCACGGCAGTGTACCCTAAGCAAAACATAATAATAATAATAATAATAGTAATAATAATAATAATAATAATATTTTGTTTATTAATAATAATAATAATAATAATAATAATGAGGACGATGAGGACTAAGAGAGTGTTCGTCACAACCAGACCAACTATTGGGCCTATGTTCAGGGAACTATCAAAAGGCCTGTCTCCCGTACGATACGATTTTCTCCAAAATGCTCGTGCATGGTGGGGTCTAAAGCGTGCCCGACGACAGCAGCCAAAGGAAACAAGAGAGCCTGTATTTAATCAGTGCTCACCTCAGGGCCTGTTTAGTTAGCGCTGTTTCCTGTGCTAACAGAGGATGCTGATGCCTTTGGTGAACTCCATAAATTGCAATGTGATGATAACCTCTCTCGTCCCACTTCTCATTTCCTATCATTTCATTTCTAGGTGAACCACAAATGCAATAATTAACATCCATTATCACTCCAATCCCCCGCCATTACTAGCACCCAAAGTTCCTTCGCTTTCAGTGAGGATTGGGCAGGCCGTAATGTTCCCGCAAAGAATTTTCATTCAATACGGAAAACATGACGTATCTGTCTCCAATCTGAGAATCAACTGGGGTATGGTGGAATGCATGAAGAAATGCATCCGTATGTTTAATTCACTGAACACTTACCCCTCCTTCTGCCGGACTCGCAACCCATCCAAGTTCCCCTTGTACGGATTTGGAATCCAACAAAGTAACTATGAAACGAACAAAACACGTCAGGATATCAGCTCTAGGCTTATTGACAAAATATATATTTCCATTGCTTCACTTGAAGAAAATGTGCATGCAAAAGCAGCAATGTATTCCGGCCGTGGCCATTGCTGCCCAAGTTGTGTTCTCAGCGGTCCGTGCATTTTTTCAAGGAGAAATTAAGTAACAGCGGTGTGGTGGTATTTCAAAGCTTAATTCTACTTGACCGAAAAAGAAAAAATGATAATCAAATGTTCATTCTCACAAATAGGCCTAATTCATGATATCTGAGTAACCCTTTCTCAATGCAATCAAGAATACCTTTGATGGGAGTGACACCGGTAAAGGTAACTGACACACAAAATGGATAAGAGACAGTCTGCAGAGACACCGATCATCGCATTGGAGCATTCGTAAAAGCGATTAGGCATGCCTTTAATTGGGCCATAGTTATCACTTTTTGGAATTATGAACAGTTAACGAAAAAGAATGCAGCATTGACTCCGAGTCTGAACATTGCCAACATAGAAATGAAATCTGATTTCTAATAGCCTATTGCTATCCGTGTTAGTTTGGGTTTCGGACTGTCGGCTGCAATAACCCATCGGGGATGCTGAACGCGAGATAGTCCACTTCATTATAATCTCAAAGACAGTCTTTGATCGGAGGGGGGGTTTAGAACTACCCAGACATATTTGTTTGTTCAAAATAATATTTCAGTTTCGATTAATTTTCGATTAAATGTCTCGAGTGTATCTCTCCTAGAGTAAATGTGGTCTACTGAAGAACAGCGCAGAGTGCGTGACTTGAATTTACAGACGCACAAAAAGCGTCCGCTCCTCATTTAGTTACACAGCCATAAATTGACAACAAATTGTTTTCGGTACCGATTATGCCGTAGCCTACATGGGATACTTGCATTTTATAATGTCCCGGATAAAGAATAAACTAATAGCTAATAGTTAAATATTCTAACATGGCAGAGAGAGACCTTTACATAAAGCGAGCAGTCAACAAATACATTGCATCAAAGACTGTGGAAATTCCAATGAACGCATAAACCCAATAAGACAATGGTTAAGCTTAATTATGTTTAAAAAATAATTTCGCTTATCAAATAGTTAGAATAGCTATTTTTAAAACCTCGTTAAATTAATTTACGCTCGATGATTGAAAGTCCTTTTGGATTAGGCGTTAAACTATTTATTTATTTATTTGTTTGTTTGGCTACTACGGGACTACCAGTCAACCACTAGGCTATATAATTTTTTTGACAATCGTGTCCGGCCAGCGTTCGGATCGCAAAGCTGTCCTTTTCATTATAGGTCGACTGTTAAATCCTGAAAGAAAAGTGGAACTCTGTAGTGAGAAAGCGCCTCAGTGTGCTGGCATACAGTTTAATTGACTTCGATACATAAATACAAGCGATGCTAAAGTTAAATATGATGTTGAGGTTGATCGTGCACTTCTTTGCGGTGCAGGACGCAGATAGAGCTTCCAGCCGAAGTGAGACCAACGTGCTATCCTCGTGGAGTAACCCTCCAAAAATCCAAGCGATCCCGCGGTCGTCTAATTTCTTACCTTCGTTTGGAGGATAAATCCGTGCTGTCGAAACCAACATGGAAATTCTGAACAGAATACAAGCCGCTGTATATAGATTAAAAGCCATTTGTGTCACTTGTCTCTCGCTCTTGTCTGTTGCTCCGTGAAGCACGGGTCCGAAATTTCTCTTCCCCGTGGAATAAGCGTCTGTGTCTCAGTCTACTGGGCAGCCCTTCGCTCTCATTTCCAGGGGGCGTTTCTTCACTCGCTGACGCTACTGTCAATCCAAACAGAGAAAGAAAGAGACGGAAAAAGTTCAATAAACATTAACCGCACTGATTGGAATGGACGGTGGGAGTATTGCAATGAAGCAAATCACCTGCAACACGCCTCGTTTTCTTGGGCAAGTGATCCCCCGCACGGAGATTTCTTGAGGACTCCTCAAATTGAAAATGTTCAAGCGTGGGAAATGTTTAGCAGGGAATTTTTTTTATTGCATCTTACTATTAACACTTGTGATCAACGAATGACTGTATCGCTTCATTTACTGCGTGGCAATATATGCATATTATTCACTGGGATGTTTTCACGGTAGCCTATTGCCTATATGGGCAAGAATGAATTCTTAATTCTGCGCAAGTGTACCCCTGGACTGTGAATAATACCAGCCATTGTCCATTCAGGATCATACCAAAGTTTTCAATTAGTTTATCAGTAGCGTGATTCGGTAGTAATTCATATAAATTAGGCTAGTCATTCAATGAATCATGAAGCGGCGAGGGCAAGTCGGGTGCTCTCATTGAAAACAAACAAATAAATAAATACAAATATGAAACAACGCATGCCTTGATCTGGCCAACATGTTAGCTCGTGAGTTAGATCCTGTAATTCAGCTCTGGTGACTGAATCGTTAGAAAACCATAAAGACAATTCAAGACAGTAACGACACAATTTACACTTTGCTGCGGAACCATTTACAACAAGGGCACCACCTAGAGGACATAGAAATATACCATTTGGTTGACTGAACATGCTGCAGTGATCATCGGTCGACACCAATCTTTTTTATTATTTATTTCAGAAACATAATCCATCAATCTGCTAGCTTAATCATTACTTCCTCACCAGGGTCACGGGTTCGACTACCGACGAAAAGCAGTAATATTCCATCAACACCTCAACAATCCATAGCAGGGCCCACGCGCCATTCACTCACACACCCATGGGCAATTTAGTGTCCATAGAACCTTGCATGCATGTTTTTGGACTGTGTAAAGATACCTGCGTACTCCAAAGAAACCCACAAGACATACAAACATGAGGAAAACATGCAAACTCCAGACAGAAATGCTCAAAACTGTCAATGAATCTGTGGCAACAGCGCAGCCCACTGTGCCACCCCTTTACAAGCACAGATACCGACTGATGTTGCTCAACAAAACTGTGACTGACTTTGCACTGCATTGAAAAAAAAATATTCAGACTAAAACTTCAAATTAACCTGTTTAATTTAGAATTCAAATGCACATCTATGCCCATATTTTAATTCAAACACTTTCATCTTTCAGATGTCAGAAACATAGTTGAACATAATCTGGAATCTGGAAAAATATATGACAAAGTCAATGTCACAAAACAAAAATTGCATCTTTTAAATGATGGTCTGATTTATTTAAGGTTAAGAGTTATTCAGAACCTCATTCAACCATTATAAAAATAATCACCCTCCTAAACCTAATAACTGGTTGAGCCACACTTCACTAGCCTGGTACAAAACCCAAAAACAGTGAAGTTGGCACGTTGTGTAAATCGTAAATAAAAACAGAATACAATGATTTGCAAATCCTTTTCAACCTATATTCAATTGAATACACTGCAAAGACAAGTTACTTAATGTTCGAACAGGTAAACTTTGTATTTTTTTGCCAATATTAGCTCATTTGTAATTTGATGCCTGCAACATGCTTCAAAAAAGCTGGCACAAGTGGCAAAAAAGACTGAGAGAGTTGAGGAATGCTCATCAAACACTTATTTGGAACATCCCACAGGTGAACGGGCTAATTGAGAACAGGTGGGTGCCATGATTGGGTATAAAAGCAGCTTCCCTGAAATACTCAGTCATTCACAAACAAGGATGGGCAAGGGTCACAACTTAGTGAACAAATGCGTGAGCTGATTGTCAAACAGTTTAAAAACAACATTCCTCAACGAGCTATTGCAAGAAATTTAGGGATTTCATCATCTACGGTCCGTAATATCGTCAAAAGGTTCAGAAAATCTGCAGAAATCACTGCACGTAAGCGACAAGGCCAAAAACCAACATTGAATGCCCTTGACCTTCGATCCCTCAGGCGGTACTGCATCAAAAACCGACATCAGTGTGCAAAGGACATCACTACATGGGCTCAGGGACACTTCAGAAAACCACTGTCAGTAACTACAGTTCGTCGCTACATCTGCAAGTGCAAGTTAAAACTCTACAATGCAAAGCGAAAGCCATTTATCAACAGCACCCAGAAACGCCGCCGGCTTTGCTGGGCCCAAGCTCATCTAAGATGGACTGATGCAAAGTGGAAAAGTGTTCTGTGGTCTGACGAGTCCACATTTCAAATTCTTTTTGGAAACTGTGGACGTTGTGTCCTCCGAACCAAAGACGAAAAGAACCATCCGGACTGTTATAGGCGCAAAGTTCAAAAGCCAGCATCTGTGAAGGTATGGGGGTGTATTAGTGCCCAAGGCATGGGCAACTTACACATATGTGAAGGCACCATTAATGCTGAAAGGTACATACAGGTTTTGGAGCAACATATGTTGCCATCCAAGCAACGTCTTTTTCATGGACACCCCTGCTTATTTCAGCAAGACAATGCCAAGCCATATTCTGCACTTGTTACAACAGCATGGCTCCGTAGTAAAAGAGTGCGGGTACTAGACTGGCCTGCCTGTAGTCCAGACCTGTCTCCTATTGAAAATGTGTGGCGCATTATGAAGCGTAAAATACGACAACGGAGACCCCGGACTGTTGAACAACGTAAGCTGTACATCAAGCAAGAATGGGAAAGAGTTCCACCTGAAAAGCTTCAAAAATTGGTCTCCTCAGTTCCCAAACGTTTACTGAGTGTCGTTAAAAGGAAAGGCGATGTAACACAGTGGTAAAAAGGCCCCTGTGCCAACTTTTTTGCAATGTGTTGCTAGCTTTAAATTCTAAGTAAATGATTATTTGCAACAAAAAAAAAGGTTTCTCAGTTTGAACATTAAACATCTTGTCTTTGCAGTGTTTTCAATTGAATATAAGTTGAAAAGGATTTGCAAATCATTGTATTCTGTTTTTATCTGCAATTTAAATAACATGCCAACTTCACTGGTTTTGGGTTTTGTAAAACCAGACTCTGCTATTTTGCTTTGCTGAGTACTGAGGCGAAATGAAATTAAGCGGAAATACTAAGGCAGGCAGAGTCAGGCTAACCCTTCACAGCAACAACAGCAATCAATCGTTTGTAATAACTGACAATGGGTCTATTACAATGCTGTGGAGGAATTTTGACCGCTCTTCTTTGCGGAATTGTTTTAATTTAACCACATTAGAGGATGATTGAGCATGAACTATCAGTTTAAGGGCATTCCATGGCATCCCAATCGGATTTAAGTCTGGGCCACTCCAAAACCTTCATTTATAGTCTGTTGAGCCATTCAGAAGTGGATTTGTGTACATTTTTTTGGATCATTGTCCAGCTGCATAACAACTTCGCTTGAGCGATACTGCCATGAAATGACAAAAGGAAGCAAGTCCATATTTTGTCAAAATTGAGTTACATATAATTTTGGAATCAGAAAAATAAGTCCTGTTTACTAATGGGTTAATTTCTGCAAAACATGTTATAGTTAGGCCATACTTGCCAGTGCAGAAGGAAGCAAGTCCAGCACTTAGGCCACATTGTCAGGACAGAACGAAGCATGTCCATATCCAATGAGGCGGGCCGATGCAAAACTTTCAGCCATTGAAATTCTTGTTTACAAAGTGGAGTAAGGCCGCAGTCAGTGCAGAAGGCATGTGAAGAGAACTTTGTTTACATAAAACAACCTCTCAAATCCCTTGAAGATGCTCAAGTTTGTAGATGTTTTTAAAACTTTGATTGAAAGGCAAGTATTTCTTTACATTATAGGTGTATATTAATTGAATTCATTGACTCTTCATGACTTATTTTAGTGCCTTTGATGGACTCGCTGATCCAGGCCCAGTACAGCCTGTGTAGGTGAGCACATGCATGTCCTATACAATGTACAGGGCCCAGTCTGGTGATGTTAGGCCAGGTTACCTGCTTAATACTGTGTGTTTTATCTAATGGTAACAGTGTATATTGTAGCTGCATTTATGTACAATGCAAGTTAATGCTAATACTGATATGATGACCAGTCTCAGGAAAGAGATTTGAAACATGAGCATATGCCTGTCCTTGAATTGCAAAATGACCCCCTCATGGAAGGAGTGACGCTCTTTTCACCTCCCTATGTAGGGGGCAGAAGTTCATTTGAACCCTTCTTTTCACGCGCTATAATTTGAATTCAGTCCCGTTTTGTAAGGCATAAGAGAATGTGCTTCACTTGTCCCAGTGAAGGAGGCACCAAGGGGAATTTCTTCCAAAAAAAAAAACAAAACATTGTTGATACGCTTTGCTCACTGATGCCTGCAAATAGATCCCTATTCTGGATGAATCAGCCCACCAGTGAAAATGCTGTGGATATGATTGATGTACAGGAGCATCATCTACTTGACCAACTAGCACTACATATGAACTGTTATTAGAAAGGGTTTAGAAATGTCAGAAGCTCAATTACTCTCCTTGCCCAAGGTGCCCCCCACCAAAATTTCTTGCGTAATCCTCAGACCATTCAAATTGCCAAATGATGACTGGCAAAGCCTTAATGTCATTTACATTTCTAATAAAAGCACAAATTAGTTGAAGTGTGGACTTGCTTCCTTACCATATCCCTTGCATCAGTTTTAAAATATTGTGAGAAAAGGAAGCATGTCACCTTAGCCACACCTAGGATTAGATGATTGATTTTATCCCCGGAATACGAGTTTCAGGGATATCATGGTTTCGCCCCACCCACCACTGCCGCTTCCGCAGATTTTAGACATTAGCGCGATAACTCACAAAATACTTCTAAATTGGCTGACAGCGTAGGCCTCGTTTCTTTATGTCATGACAAGACCGGGCCTAGCATAAAGTACTTCAGGGCCCCAGTGCAAAACATCTACTTCTAACCATGTTGGAGGGCTTGAATGAGAACTTTACTTTCCTTTTTCTCAAAGCTTTGCATTCTAGACTTGCTTCCTTTTGTCATTTCATGATAGTATAGGTCACTAAATAATGGCTGGAAATTCTCCTATCAAATTTTCTGGTATAGAGCAGAATTCATGATTCTATCAATTATAACAAGTCAGTCAGGTCCTGAAGTAGCAAATCAGCCCCAGACCATCACATTGCAACCAAGGTGTTGACTGTTGGTTTGATGTTCTTACTGTGGAATGCTTTGTCACCTTTATGCCAGATGTAATGGGGCCCATGTCTTCAGAAAGTTCCACTTTTGACTCCTTAGTCCACAGAATAAGCTTTGGGGATCATCAAGATGTTTTTTGGCAAATGTAAGACAACCCTGTGTGTTCTTTTTGTTCAGCAGTAGTTTTCACCTTGCCATTTGTGCCCAATCACTTCCGTAGTGTGGTATTGTCAACTGACCTGAAATGAGGCAAGTGAGGCCAGCAATTCTCGATGTTAATCTGGGTTCTTTTCTGACATCTTGCACAATTTGTCAGTGCACACATGGAGGAATTTTGGTAGACCAGCCACTCTTGGGAAAGTTCGCCACTATTCCATGTTTTCTCCATTTGCACATAATGGCTCTCACCATGGTTTGCTGGAGTTCCATAGTCTTAGAGATGGCTTTGTATCCCATTCCAGATTGATAGATGTCAAGAGATGTCATCTCTTCTTGAATTTCCTTATATCATGCCATCATACACTGCTTTTTGCCTGCTTCTCACAGTCAGACAGGTTCTATATTAGTGATGTTTACATTCAACAGGGTTGGCAGTATTTATCAAATTAATTTATTAAATTGGTTGATTTAATTACTATAGGGGAAATTATTTTCTCACATTAGGCCAGGTAAGGTTAGATGGCTTTTTTCTGTCAAAAAACAAAAGCGCATTTTGAGTGTACTTGAATTATCTTTGTCTCATATTAATATTAGAGTTATGACCAAAATTATGTAGAAAATGAAACTAATGCATACCTGTAAGTGGATAGGTATGTAGGAGAGGACTCAGGGTCAGTCAAATAGAAGAAACAAAAAAGTCCTGCACACTATGATTGCAATACTTTATTAAATACACAAAACGCTTTGGTCGTAGACCTTCGTCAGGTAGTACTTCCTTACTATCTGATGAAGGTCTGCGACCGAAACATTGTGTGTATTTATAAAGTATTGCATGCGCAGAGGACTGTGTGCGGGACTTTTTTGTTTCTTCTATGACCAAAATGATTAAATCAGGAAGGGGGCAAATATTTTTATACTTTTTCATAGAACATTATATATATACAGCACCCTCCATAATTATTAAGATGTGTTAAAAGCCTTAAAATAAATTCAATTTTTATTGCAGAAGCATACTCTCACACTGAAAATTGTCGAAAAATGTAACCTTCAATTCAAGTGAATTTTAAGGGGAAAAGAATCCCTGACTAAGAAATAATTATTTTTCATAAAACCACCTGTACCACAATTATTGGCACCTCTAACAATTCCTAGGAATTAAATGTAATTGAAGTATTTCTGTCATTTCTACAGTAGTTTACAAAGTTGATCAGAGTATCTAGGAACATTTAATTAGCAATTCATCACTTTCTGTTTCCCTGGGGTATAAATATGATGTCACACAGAGGCCATTTCTCTTATCCACTCTTCAACATGGGAAAGACAAAAGAACACACCATTCAAGTCAGGCAGGTGTGTGTCGACCTTCACAAGTCAGGCAATGGCTACAAGAAAATAGCCACTCGCCTGCACCTGCCCATATCTACTGTCAGAGAAATCATTAAGAAGTTTACAACAACTGGAACAGTGGTAAACAAGCCTGGACTAGGACGCAAGGTTATTTTGCTACCACGCACAGTGAGGAGGATGGTAAGAGAAATAAAAAGTTCTCCAAAGCTCACTGTTAAAGAATTGCAGCAAATGGTAGCATCTTGGGGTCACAAAGTCTCCAAAACAACCATCAGGTGCTATCTACATGCCAACCAGCCGTTAGGGAGGCATGCAGGGAAAAAACCTTTTCTCACTCACAATCATAAACGCAAATGTCTGGAGTTCGCTAAGCGGTACTGGGACTTCAACTGGGACTGTGTGCTTTGGTCAGATGAGACCAAGATAGAGCTTTTTGGCAAAAAAACACTCTAAGTGGGTCAGGCGGAGCACAAAAGTTGAGTATGCAGATAAGCACCTCATGCACACTGTGAAGTAAGGGTGAGGATCGGTGATGCTGTTGGCCTGTTTCTCTTCCAGAGGCCCTGTAAACCTTGTTAGAGTGCATGGCATCATGAACGCTTTGAAATACCAGGACATTTTAAATCAAAATCTGGTGGCCTCTGCCTGAAATCTGAAGATGGGTCGTCACTGGGTCTTTCAGCAAGAAAGCGACCCTAAACATGTGGCCAAATCTACACAGAAATGGTTCACCAGACACAGAATCGAGCTTCTCCCATGGCCATCTCAGTCCCCAGACCTCAACCCCAGTGAAAACCAGAGTGCAGAGGAGAGGACCCAGGTCGCTGGATGATTTAGAGAGATTGTGCAAAGAGGAATGGTCGAAGATCCCTCTCTCTGTATTCTCCCATCTTGTGAAACATTATAGGAGAAGATTAGGTGCTGTTTTGTTGGCAAAAGGGGGTTGTACTAAGTATTAACATCAGGGGTGATAATAATTGTGGCACACATGATTTGATGTAAAACAATTATTCCTTAATGTGGGATTTTTTTTAAAATGCACTTGAATTAAAGGTTGGATTTTTTTTTTCACTGTGGTCCTATATTATTTAGAAAAAAAAACTGAATTTACTAGAAGCTAAAGAACACATCTTAACCACTATATATATATATAGTGTATATATGTATACACATACCAACATTAACCAACATTTGGTGAAAATTATGCTTGTTTTATTTTTCCTCAAAGAGAGTTTTTACACCTTCTGTTGAGCATCTTTTCCACGCCCTATCTTTTGGAATAGTCATTTTTCTTTTATTACTTTCATTCACATCCACAAACGTAACTAGCTTCTCATTATCTCGCAAACTCTTAGCTAAGGACGCTGAGCCATTTGAAAGCTTTATGCTCTTTCCATTTAAATCCTGATGTGGATGGAAACAAAAGCACGAGGAGGTTCGAGCGTACCAGTCTCTGTGGCAGTGCAGAACATTGTCAAGAGTTTATTCACATGCCACAATTTGCACAGATGACGGATTTACAGCTGCATACTTGTTTGCATTGAGATGCATTTCTTTTTCTGGCACTCAATCAGACTTTCTGTGTGTGTGCGTGTGTGTGTGTGTGTGTGTGTGTGTGCGTGCGTGCGCGCGCGCGTGTGTGGGTGCTTGTGCGTGCGTGTGTGTGTGCGTGTGTGTCCGTGTGTGTGTGTGTGTGTGTGTGTGTGTGTGCAGAAGGTGCTGTGAGAATGTTAGAGTACACGGCAGCTGTCAGAAATTGAAACTGAGGCACCAAGTGAGGGGGCACAGGGTTGGTGGCAGGAAGAAGATTAGTTTTGTTTCTTCCACCAGGATGGTATTTTAATGTCTGTTTCAATATTAACAGTTTGGAGGATGATAAATTCAAAATGCTGCATTTTCCTTGTGAGTAAAAGAAGGTCGGTGACAAGGTCATTTGCATCTTGCTCCCGAAGAACACAGTTCTTGATGTAAAAAGGTGTCTGTTTTTGATACAAGCTGGGACACTTTTTGTCTATGTCCCCAGGCAGAGCAATCATTTGCTGGCTACTGCCTATTTTCAAATGAAATCAAAACATTTGTGTATTTCAATGTGCTACAGACTCGGCCTGAACGTTGGTATTCTGCATGTTATAACATGGCATGTCCTTATGTATTGAACAAATGCTCACAGAGTGAATGCTCGTCAACTATAGGGTCTCCACCAATGAGTCAAAGCATCATTGCAAATGGCCAAATACTGTGTGTTGCTGGCCCTCAATGCACCAGAAAAACAGCTCAGTCAAACCATACCATGGACTTTGCAAGACTTCTGAAAGTGCCCTGTGATATTTGGCCCCAAGATGTTTGTAGCATATCTTTCAAGTCCTGTAAGTTGTGAGGTGAAACCATTGCAGAACAAACCTGTTGTTGGGATTCTGTGATTTTGTTTATGCCTTGTTTAAGTTCTGTGCCTGGCCTTGCCATGTTTATTGAATTATGTGCTTAGTGACCACTGCTCTGTTTTCTGACCATTCTTTAGATCATGTATTGTGTTTTGGTAATTTTAGTATTCCTGGTTTATTACTTTCATGTCTTGTATTATTCATAGTCTCTGCCTTGTTTATTTTGCCATGCCTTGCTTTGCACTTCGTCTACCCAGTCTTGTCTCATGTAGGTCTTTGCTCACGGTCCCTAGTCTTGCGTGCCACTCATTTGGGTGATTTATTGGTTTCTGGGTTTCAACCTTCTTTCATTATCTCGTGTTCTTCCTTCCTCTCTCTTTTGCTATCTACTAACCCATACTAACAGTTTATTGTTTTCGCTACTAACCCATATTAACATTGTATATTTGTACCAACTTACTAACATGCACTCGGGATTGTATGGCTGCACGTACTAATTGACTAACCATCTCTCAGCAGTCGCCCAATTCTAGTCTCCGCCTCCTTGCCTATCCCTAATTATCTCTGCTACAGATTTCTGTGGATCTCCACTTATACTTTGCGCTTTCCTTTCTTTAATCTTTACACTTTAGTTCTCCTTAACCGGAACTGTTGTTTTGTACATAGGTTTGTCTTGTGATCCCTGTCAGCGTTTTGGCTTTTGCCAAATTCATGTCATTTGATTTACTCCTCATGTGTCACTCCTGATTATTTTATTATTGATTGCACCTGTTTCTCCCTGATCACGTGTTCACCCCGGATGTGTATTTAAGATGTCTGTTTATGCACTTCCAGTGTCAGATCGTTCTTCCTATGCCACGTTTGTTTACGCCTTGATTCTTAGTGATTTATCTTTCTGACTGGACCGCCTGACTACGGGCTTTGCATATTCCCTGTATTGTACCGCATTCTTGTTTATCAACCTCTATTTGCCTGACTACGGATTTTGCGATTGGTGCCCTGGTTTTGATTCTGAATTACGCCCATTGGACTTTGATTTTGGATTGCGGACATTGTACTGTTGCCAGCTCTGTTGGGGGGTTTCCCCCATCAGAAATAAAGCCTCCTTTTTGTATTCTACTGGTTGTCGCACTTGGTTCATTTCGTAAATCCCAACACCTGTTGCTCCAACACATCCCGCGAGTGCGTAATCTGACTTCGGAGGCCAGGACAAAACTTTGAACTCTTTGTCATGTTGCTCAAACGGTTCACAAACAATCTGTATGGTGTGGTAAAGTGCATGATTGTGCTTAAAGGTTCCATCCTTTAATGGGTTCAGTATAGTGTGTTCAATTGGAGTATACTTTGTAAGAAGTTAGGGCCAGCATAGTGAGGGTATTATTACAGTATATGCTGTGAGTGTAGTTTGAGTAAACATGGTGAGTATATGCCCAGTGGCCACTATTAGTTAAACCCTTATGAAAATTACTATTGTTCAAAACAATAATTGTATGTACTATGTAAATCAATGGTATTTTTGCTACCATTAGTATAGTAATATTATAGTTAGGCAGACCATATTGACTGGTAATACAAAAGGTACTGCAGACTATGGTAATATTACGGTTTGAACTTTGGTAATACCATGGCACTGCTGACCACAATAATACTATAGTTGTGTGAACTGCAGCAATACAATACTGCTGACAACAGTAATACTGTAATTACATAGACTATAGAAATATGATGATACTGCAGACTACAGTAATACTTCAGTCGTAGGCAAATTGTGACCTTAGTATTACATAGTTCTATCTGCCCCAGAAACTCATATGTGATAGAACCTTATAATGCTGAGGTCACAATATGTAAAAACTTTAGCAATACTAGCTGTAATGTGAAAGGTGAATGCATAGTTGTACTGGGGGAGCTATATTAATACTACAGTTATCTAAAGCTACAGCAATGCTGTTGTAATAGTGCAAAAGCTATAATGATACTGTGGTTATATATTGCTATGTTATACAACCCCAATTTCGAACTAGTTCTGACCAAATGTAAATAGTGAATTAAATCAAAATGCAAAGACTTTCAAATCATACCACCCAGTATTTTATTCACAATAGAACAGAGATAACATTGCAAATGTTGAAAATGAGAAATTTTAAAATTTTATCTACAAAATGAGCTCATTTCAAATTTGATGGCTGCTACAGGTCTCAAAAAAGTTGGGACAGGGGCCTGTTGACTATGGTGTAGCATCTTCCCTTCTTTTTAACACAGAATGGAGGTATCTGGGTATTGAGGAGTCAAGTTTATTGACTTCAACCGTTGGAATTTGATCCTACTCTTGTTTAATACAGGCTTCCAACCGCTGTACAGTTTTGGAGCTCCTTTGACGGACTTTTCGTTTAATTATGCGCCAAATGTTCTCAATCAGTGAAAGATCAGGACTGCAGGCAGGCCAGTTCATACAGATCAGCAGTTGAGAACTTGATGTACACCACACAATTTTATGGCTCTTTGCTGCCCTGAATCAATAGTTCAAGTTATTAAGGATGGTGTAATGGTGTGGAGAATACTTTTTTGGCAGACATTAGGCCCTTTTATATCAACTGAACGTCAATTAAATGCCACAGCATATCTGCCTGTTGTAGCTGATCATGTGTGTCCCTTTTTGGCTACAGTCTAACCATCTATTCAATCAGGCCAAATAGCGCACCTTGTCCCAAAGCACTCTCAAGCAGTTCCATGAACCTGTCAATGGGTTCTGTAAACTGCAATGGCCTTTACCATCACCAATTGAGGACTCAGTCTAATAGGGCACCTTTAGGATGTGGTGGAACAGCAAATTTACTATATTAATATACAGCTGACAAATATGCAGCAACCGCTCTCATGCCAACATGACTAGAATCTCTACAGAATGTTTCCATAAATGTGTTGAATCCATATCACTGATTATTATAAGTTACTTAGGATGAGTAGCGGGGTTGTACACAGAAATTGAACGGTGCACCAAATGAAGAGGCTAATGAGTGTAGTGTGGGCAAGCATGATGAGTATAGCTAAGGTAAGCATAATGAAATTCAGGTATACGTGATATGTTTAGTGTATAACTTGGGTAATCATTTTGAGTGTAGTTGGGTTAAACATGACAGTAGTAGTTATGGTAAACACAATAAATGAAGAGAGGGAAAGCATGACATGTATGGCTGAGTGGCAGCTGCTGAGTTGAAAATGGAGGGGGAGCCAAAAAATCCCTTTAATCATAAGTCTTGACAAACTTTCAACTGTCTGCTATTATTCACGCATTTTCCAGTGATTAGTATAATTCATTGGCAGGTAAAAACATAGCTTTTTTTCTGAACACAATTTAAGCATGATACAAACATATAAGTAATTCAGAATAGTAGCTTTTTCATTCATTTAGAGTGCTTTACGAAAAAAAAAAATTGAAAAAACCTTTTTTTTTTTTAGTTTTTTTACATTAGCTGGTGGCATATCCTGCGATTCAGGCTACCTTTCCTGCATGTGATTGCTTAGCTACATGTATACACAACAATATTAAACATGCTGATTGTAGTTACTTGGAGTGTAGGTGGAGTAATTTTGCTAGGTATTTGGATGATAGAGATTTTTAGTACCAGAGCATGCAAATGTATCCACAGGACAGAAGTCAGCAATGTCTGCAAACTAAATTAGAGCTTAAATGACCAAAACCAACACTGCTGCACAATATGTTTTTATTATTCATTTTACTTTTTTCTGAATTGTCTTTTAAAGAAAACACCCCTCTTGATACCGCACAGTTCCCCTAAAATACATTGCACCATAACATGAACATTACCCCTAAGAAATAAACCACAAGTTCAGCATTCCCCCTAAATAATGTTTACTGTCAGTTTTAACTTAAAAAAAACCACCAGATGACCATCATTCCCAGAAAATATATAAATTGCATGACCAGTGTTTTCCCTAAGAAATGCAGCACCGCAATATCAGAATTCTTCCCCCAAAAAACAGCATGACCCTCCCCCCAAAAAAATACATTCCAAACAATTGGCATTTCCCCAAAAAAATATTTAACCACACGATCAGCATTTTGCCTAAATGCACCACTATGTGATCAGCCCTTTCCCTCAAAAATACACTCACAATGTTACCATTTTGCTAAAAACGACAAGCTCACACGGTCATCATTTCCATAGAAAATATAGCACCAAATGATCTAATTATTTCCCCTAAATAAATAACTATATAACAATTGTTTCATTAAAGGAAACCTCACCAAACAGTCAGTATTTCCCAAAAACACATGCTCAGTATTTCCCAAAAATATACTGTATATAAATAAATAAATAAATAAATAAAAACACACAGAAAATCTGCAATTTTCCCCAAAAATGCACTACCAAACAATTAGCATTTTCTTTCAAAACAAATGACCACCATTTTTGTAAAAAAAAAAAAAAAATTAATGATCACATGGTCAGCATTTTTTGAATAAATAAATTAATTATCAATAACAGTAATAGCGACATAATTACAAAAATCAGCATGGAAGCAACAAACAAGATTTTCATCACATGTTCTGAACTCCCCCTTGAAAATACACCACAACACGATGAGAGTGAGCCCTTACCACCACACCATCAGCAGGTCTCCTTCAAATACACCCACAAACCATCAGTATTTGCCCTGAAAAATACACCAACACCAAGACTGGTGTTTATGCAGAAAAATACACCACCACACTACCAGCGCTTTCCATAAAAAATGCATTACCAAACAATGAGCATTTGCTCTAGCCTGCTGGGCCAGGAAGTATGCTTTGTTTAGCTGCAGATATCACAGAAGAGCTCCATGTCTCCGCGAACTCTTGGATGTGTAAATTCTCTTTTCTACCGTACTGCCGGCTTCACCCATTACTTGTCCTCTTTATGGTAATAAGCCATTTCAGAGGTTTCTCAAGTAATGTGAAATTGTCTAAAATGACCTTTATTAGGGATAAAATTGCAAGTGCCGTACATCTAATTTCCGGAAGCCTCATTTAGCCTCTTTGCAATTAATGTAATACCTGCGAGACAGAAGGTAATGTTTAATAACTGTGAACTATAATCTATTCTCAGAAGCTGCCGCAGTGCTGAGAAACACTGTAAGTGGAAAACGGGAGACTCAAGCTTCTCGTCTGTGGGCAACTCGCTAATTATCGGGGAACCTCCACAATGTCATAGTTTTTATTAGTAATTCATGCATTGTATACATTGAACTGCAATCCATCTGCTCCTAACGATTGTCACTCAGGACATGTTGGGCGATATAATTTCGCTTAATTGTAGCAGTGTGATTGGTCAGAGAGCAGGGGCGATTGGGGAAACAGCATTAGACGGCGAGCAGGTGACACGTTGGTTCCACGTCTCCATGGCTTTGCTCTCACGCCTTTGTGGTTGACTGGTTGCTCTGGCGAAACAATCTTGGCCGATATAATGAGGCGGATGAAGCATCTGCGCTCCAGGATGGCTGCAGTCAACATCGATTGTCCGCCGATGTGAGGAGATGAATGGCGGTCAACGCAACCGTAAAGCTGGAATTAGACAGTGAGGCAGATTGCCGAGAGCCAGCCAATGGGAGCCAGGCTGGATCTGCGGCCCCTATTGATCGCCGGCCCCTATGGGGGTGCCCGCGGCGGGCGGTTCTGACACGGGGCACTCGGTTGCATCGGGACCGTTGTTTTTGGTCATTTGTGTCACACATTTTTGATTGATGACTCGCCGATAATTTCCCTATTCTCCCAATTCAAGGGACCCCTAAAGCACTCTCTAAGCTAAACCCCAGATGGCATCTGCCCACACATCTGCATTGTGTGCCGATCACACTGCGCTCTGTGTTCCAGGCCACGCCTCGCAACCCAGGTTGCGTTGACACCCCCCCCCCCTTACCCCTCCGACTCAAAATTTCTTTGGACCAACAGTCAAACGCAAAGCAGTGGTACTCCCAAACACAAAGAGGCCAAGCAGGATCGTATTAGGGGCCGGGTGTGTGGGTGTGTGAGAGAGAAAGACTCGCTGGAGTACTAAGGATGCTGTTTGACCTGAGTTCTCTTTTCTGCTAAACACAACAGCACATTATAAAAACTGAAAAAACTGAAAAGTCCCGCCCTTCAGAGAATACTTCCCATTTAAATGGACCTATCACCTCTTTTGGTGTTCCAGGCTAGGAGGAACTCTGTGTAAGATGGAGGGGGGCAGGCCATGGGACATTGTTCTGCCGGCCCAGTTTAGTGTTTTAGATGCAATGAGAGGCTGGGTCTTGTACGCATGACTTTGTTCTCTATGTAGACAGCAGCAACAGAACCAGAGAGAACTTACCAGAGTTTATGAAACTACTCCAACAGAACACATGGGCCATGTCTTTCCACTGATCATGAGAGACTGAGATTAGCCCCTGAATGTGAAACAGAGTGTGTAGGACTTGTTTTTTATTTATTTGTTTATTCACTTATTTGTTTATTTATTTGTGCAAATAAAAAGAGTCAAGCTGCCGGGTTAGTGGACTAATGGTTCTGCTCAAGGTGGCTATGGGCCTCAGTGACTAAAACAAGGGGTTAAAACTTTGGACTTCCACTGAGAACCAGCCACATTCACATCCATTCTGCAGTACTGCTGCACAACTGACTCAAACACAGCCGAGTGTTCTGCATAATCTGAAAATGCTCTTCAGATGGAGTCACCACCACCTAATACTGCCTTATCATCCTTACTGTCTATTGTGCGATGATCCAGTCATCTGTAATGATGGTTCCATTTATATGTCAATACCACCATGCAGCCATCTGTGTTATAGTGCTGTCATACTGCCACCCTGCATCTGCGTAATCGTCGGCTGAGCAGTTGGGCATTGGTCCTTTTAAAGTGACAGTAATTTGATATCTGCTGATATAGCATTCCCAGCTAAGAACTGTGAAAACAGCTGCCTGATGGGACTTATCTTTATCCTAGAAATGTACCCTTGTGAGAACAACACTAAGGCAGCCCAGGAAAGCTAAATCTGTATACATGAGCTTGTACTGCTGCATGTGCTGTGCTAGAATACAGCGTGAACCTGACAATTAGAACACAAGGTATACTATTGCACAAATACTAAAATTTTTCCCCTGATTCCCATACCAGAGCATGAGGGCACAGATGATGTGTTTCTGTTCCTTCGGCATTACCTGACTTTGACTGAAATAAAAAATGACGGCATCAGGCAGGGTTTCGTGGGCATAAATGTTTTTCTACTAGCTTGACCTTTTGCTTGCAGTCACCAAACAAACACGACAGGCATAGCTGACATGACAACGAGGTTTGACATGTCCTAGATTTTGAGTCCTGCCTGTTTATAGTATGAACAATGAAGCTCGGCTTGATCGTCTCCTCCAGGTTGGGCTGTTTGAGTCAGCTGAGTAACTCATTTGGACCAAGTCAGCACTGGGACTCGGGCGACAGACTCAGTTCTCCTCATCCCCCTGTGCAAGCACATTTTCCCTCAAACACAGGGAGAAATGTGGTTCACACAGAAGGTGCTGCCATGTTTTAATATTGGAGCCTGAGCTAGATGCAGTGGCACTGCCTGCTATTGATTCTTCCACAAACTATTTCCCCATTACTGCACTAATTGAACTATGGCCTGACGGATTGGAACGTACTGAGATATTAGATCAACAAAGCACAAATACTGTGTTTTCCTGTGTTATAGGGAAAACATCCACATTGTAATTTTACAGTGGTGTGAAAAAGTATTTGCATTGCAAAAACAAAATCTTACCAAGCATTTTTATCTTGCATTTAGACTTAAAACACTTAGTTTTGCCAATTTTTTCCCTGGAAAAAAAGCCTGCCCCTGACTTCAGATAATGTTGACTAATACTTCGATTTGACCACTGGGTAAGGTAATTTCTTAAATAAAACCTGTTAGGCGATTTGAAGTAGGCAAAAAGCAGGGCATTAGACCACAATCGAAATAAATTCAGAAATGCATGAAAAACAAAGTTGAAATCTGTCAGCCTGAAAAAGGGTTACAAATCCCTTTCTGAGGCACTGGGACTCCAGCTAACCATGAGGAGAGTCATTAACTACAAATAGAGAAGGCGTAGAACAGTGGTGCACCTTCCTAGGAGTGGTTGGCCCACCAAATTTCCTCCCAGAGTGCATCAACAACCCATCCATGAGGTCACAAAAGAACCCAGAATAACTGAGCAAATTCTCATCCAAACTAATGTGCTTCCTGTTCTTTAACCACTTCCATTACAGGCATAATCATGGTCTCTCATGAAAGTTGGAACTCAGTAAATGATCCTCAAATAGTCAGAGTAACTGAAAATATTACCCAGATGCAGTAATACTGGAAATGCAAGTTTTGTTTCTTTTTTTTTTTTGTCTAGCAGAAAAAGATCGTATTCTCTCTTCTGGCCCTGTGGTGCTGAAATCAAGCCTCATCAGTCTAGAAAAATAATAAAGCTGCTGCCAGAGGCCAAAACAACTGCAGGTTCAAATATTATGATACTGTGACAAAATTAATAATTTGCTGATTTTTTGCCGAGTAATGTTCATGTGTGTTTCAATATACAATTTGGGGGGTTACAAATTTCTCAGTGTTCCTAGTCAGGGTTGCGTCCGGATTTTAAATAGTTTCACAATTTCCCTCTGTCCCATCTTTTTCCCCATCTGTAGCTGGAATTTCTCTCTGATACCCTCTACTCTTCCCATTCCCAGTACTGGTGTGCGATTGTATAAGCATAATGAGGTTGTTTCGAAAAATCCAATGCTTTATTGACTGAATCCCCCCATGTCAGATACCATTAAAAAAAAAAACTGAACCGTTAAAACAATTCATCGACATAAAAATGAATCCCTTGGCAACATTACGCAGCCGCCTCGTGGAAGTTCCAGACAACTGGCTGTCCGTGCATGCCAAAAGAATTTGATTTTCCTGATATACTGAAGTGAGGGCTGAAGTGAGTCCATTAGATGAGGACGTAATAGCAAATAGGGGCACCTATTTTGTTTTTAAAAGAATTTGGTACAATCTACAGCACTACATCATGAGTAAAAAAGGTTTATTATAGCGAAATTCACAAAAATGTGCGACAGCTATCTCTATGTCAAAGTAGTTATCTGGATATTTGTTCAAGTTTACATATTGTGTGGATTAAAAAACCATCACGGCTTTGATCACTGGACTGAAACCAAGGTATGAATGTTGATATGTACATATTTTGACAGATCTGTACAGTCCACCCTATGGGACTGTATAGTCAGGCTCAGGGTTGCTATGACACAATTTGATGTAGTATTTTCATTAATGGCTACTGCAATTAGACAGCTGAGTCCTCACACTTTCAAACAGTATATCGTTCCCCAAGGTAGCTCAATATTTGATAGTGTAACAATGCAATTATTCCTAGAATCATTATGCCTTATACCAAACCTCGAAAGATGTTAAGGTCAGTATAATGACTCCACAATAAGAAAGAGGTGGGACAAAAATGGCATCCAAAATGACAGAGCTGCAAGACAAAAACTACTGTTGACTAAATAGAACACAAAGACTCATCTCACTTTTGCCAAAAAAACATCTGGATGACCCCCAAGACTTTTAGGATAATATGCTGTGGACTGATGAGTCAAAAGTGGAAATCTTTGGAAGACACGGGTCACGTTCCATCTGGCGAAAAGCTATCAAAGCATTCCACATTTAGAGCATCATACCAACTGTCAATCACAGTGATGGTACTGAAATGGCTTGAGGCTGCTTTTCTGCTGCAGGAAATGGGTGTCTTGCCAAAATTGATGTACCATAAATTCAGCTCTCTATCGGAAAATTCTTTTGAGAATATCTGGCCATCAGTTTGGGACCTGTGTAATGGCCGGTAGTATATGGAGGCCAAGTGCAATGACAGAGAGAAAGAGAGTAGCACGAACACAGAACAAACACAGATAATAATATAGACCAAACACAAGTACTCACGCTTCGAAAGAACGTATAATAATCCGAACCACGGAAGCAAAGTGAGATAGAAAAAGGGAGAGGAAACTCCAACAATAAGATAGAAAGTGATACCAAACCTGACTAAAGATATCTTCGGCTATTGTGCGAATCTAAACACAGACACTCTAGCGAAGGAGGCGTCCAAGACATATTGCTTATATGGATTCTAGGGAAGCGCTGCCTCAGCTCAATGAACCAGCTGGGTAAAAAATTCAATGGCCCAGGAATTCAATATCGTCCCCGGACGAGAGCCGCAAAGAAAGATTCAAACAACACGCACATCTCACAAACCATGACAACCTGAAGCTCAAGCGTGGTAATGTTATGCTGCAGGACAATGATCCAATGCACATGATCAAGGGCACCTCTGAATGGCTCAGAAGAAACAAAATGTAGTTTTGGAGTGGCCTGATCAAAGTTCTGACTGGAATCAGATTGAGATGCCACGGTATGACCTAAAACAAACAGTTTATGCTTGAAAACTCTCCAAATGTGAAGGAATTACAACAATTCTGCAAAGAGGAGTGGGCCAAAATTCCTCCACAATCATGTAAAAAACTCATTGCCAGTAATTACAAAAGCTTGACTGCAGTTGTTGCTGCCGTGGGTGGCACAATCAGTTTTTAGGTTGGGGGGAAATATATTTCTTTGGCATGGATGATATAGGTTTTGAATAACACTCTACCTTAAATAAATTAAATTACCATTTAAAAGCTGCATTTTGTGCTCCTCACAAAGTTTATGTCTGATAGTGAAAATCGTAGGATAATTTGAAACATTTAAATATGACAAATAAGCAAAAATTGAGGAAATTGAGAAAGGGGTAAATACTTTTTCACACCACTGTATATTGTATACTTTCATGATATTTTATGATGTGAAAGCACTAAATTGTCTTGAAAACGAAGTCTGAATGACCAACACTGGAGCCAAATGCAGTGGCCCTGATTACCACCGTCTCTTGGTAAAACCAGGAACTAAGTTAAAAACAAAGCCAGATTTTGGCGGCTCAGTTAGCAGCAGCTCCCATATCGATCCCAATGAGGTTAATCTTCAGCTGTCTGTGTGCACATTTATACAAGACAGCATTCGCTCTCTCCAGTCTTCCCTTCCTATCTTACGTCCTCTCTGTGCTGATTGGTCAATGCTGGTTGGCTTTTCAGCCCCTGACGGCACTGGCCCCACCACACTACAGCACCGCAGAAGTAGCTCAGGGTAGAAAATTGTATTTTGGTGTGTTTCGTACTCAAGGATTATTTGATACTATAGCACTTTACCTGGCTGTTCTAGCTACAGGCTTTGTGGTACTGGCTTCAGAGTTGCTCCAAAACCTGTTTTAAATGTGTGTGTGTGTGTGACACTGCAGTGATATAGCGGCATGGATTTCACCATGTACGGTAATGCTCTTCATACTGCAACCCAGAGACACACCGCCTGCCAAAGAAAGGAAGCAAAGCCAGGGCCAATGGGAAAACAGCATTCAGCAAGATGGAGCATGAGTCCAGAGAGAGAGGATGGGGAGAAGAGGGAGGGGGGCGGAAAAGAGAGGAAGAAAGTGTGTGAGAGAGGATAGAGAAAGACAGGGGAATAAGAGGGGGGTGCGGGGGTGCGGGGAGTTGAGGCAGACAGATAGTGTGAGGGGAGAGGAAAAGAGGGAGGGAAAGAGAGATATGGTAAAAGAGAAGGTGAGTGGGGAACAGGGAGAAAGAGAATAGGAGGAAGATAGCGATGGAGAGGAAGATAGTGTGAGGGTGGGACAGAGAGAGAGAGAGAGAGATGGGAATAGAGAGAGAGATTGTGAGAGGGGGAGAGAGTGGGGAGCAGAAGGAGAGATGGGAATAGAGTGCGAGACAGAGGCAAAGTGGGGATAGAGAGACGATGCAGACTGCTGACACGAGACTCCGCTACTCCAGAAGAGTGAGACGATTAAAATGGTGAAGGCATAGTGCCGCTTCCTTCTGCATCGCGACAGCTGTCAGACTCGGACAGATATACTGCTGAGCTGCAAGGAGAATGCACACAAAGCCATGCATACACATGCACGCGAACTCAAACATACACTGAGGGATATAAATTCTCATGCACACCCGTACACATGCATGCTAGAATATGAATTCACATGCACGCTAAAACACTTATACACAAAAATATGTATTTACATGCCCACTTGTACACAACTGCAGGAGAATATGAATTTTCATGCACACTCCTACACGTGCGCGCAAGAATACAAATGCACACACACACACACTCAAACACATACACACTAGAATACTGACATTTACACTCATAGACATATATGCAACAAAATGAATTCTCATGCATAGTTATTCACCTCTGTGTAATATTTGAACACTCATGCACAGTCACACACATACACAAAAGAATATGAATGTATATGCACACTCACACACACGGGCAACAATATGAATTCAGCTGCACACCTGTACACATGCTTGTGCATGTACACTCACACACGTGCTAGAATATGAATGTAAATGCACTCTCACACACGTACTAGAATATAAATTCAAATGCGCACTCCCACACATAAGCGCTCGAATATGAATGTACATTTACACTTAAACATGCAGGAATATGAATATACATGCACACTCACACATAAGCACGAGAATATGAATTCAGAAACACACTTGTACACATGCACACTAGATTATGAATACACTTCCGCATTCATACACATGCAAAAATGTGGACTTATTCACAGTCCATTTCTGCATAAAAAACAAAAACAAATTATTGCAACACTCAAACAAAATTCTCAGTTTTCAGAACTTCATCAAATTAGAGCTGTTCTTTGAGTTGATTTTTAACACATTTCTAGTGTTAGAGTTGTTCACATCTTGACCACTTCAGCAGAAAACCAATAACCACGGAGCACTAAGATCTGTCCCTCCAGGAGAATTTCAAAGCCCTTTTAAGTGAGTCATCCACTTCAATCACAGTGCCTTTTCAAGAAGAGACACCATGTTTTGGAACTCCTTCTTGGATCTGCTAATTCCTTTTACTGAGTACTGAAAAATAAGACTCATATCAAATCAGACCTGCCATATTTCACATTCTTCAGTAAACAAACTCCAATTTTAGTCTTATTTTTAAAGATTTTTTCCACTCAATTTTTCTGATCATTCACAAGCTAGATAGTAAGTGCAGTCATACACAGTGACTACAGATGAAAAATGATTTCTTGAGCTTCTTCAAGTGCTCTGAGTATTCACTTGATTACAAATATTCTAAATAACACATATGATGCGTGCACCCACTCATTTGCATACTTACTGAATGTGCCCACACGTGTACACACACAGACACATCCACGTACTGGCACACATGCACATTGTGCATTGCAGGTATCTCTTCAGCACCCTGATAGTTATCACTGAGCCACTGTGTCATTTTGACGCGCACCGAGGAACGGTATGTTCTCATTATATATGCAAATATGCCCTTACTGGGCCACACTAATTTTACAGAGCGGTGCCGTGCTAGCTTTGTGTACTTATGTTTGCTCTCGTTCCATTTGTTAAAGCTGGAGCTGGAACAAGGGAGTTCATTTTCTTTTCGAAAACAGAAAGCCTGAAGCTGCTATAATACTGTGCAGTTCTCAGGTCTCTCCAATAAGTCACTGTTGTGTAAAGACGGAGGGCTAAGGCAGCCATCTTTCTTTCTTTCTTTTGTAATGGCAAATGCTCCGAAGGTTCATATTCATTCTGAAATTTCCATCAGCACAGCAGGGAGATGCTGCTAAAGGGCTTTGCAGCATACACTCGCTGCGTTATTACATACTTTTTCATCATTATGCATGTAAGGAATCAGTGGAAGACGACATTCTTAGTTGGCCTGGAAAAAAGAAGTCTAATAAAAAAAGGTGTTGAGGGGAATTCTGTGCTGGGAGACTGGGGTAGTTGTGAACAGCTGCTGGGTGTTGATGAGGACAGCGTGTGCCTGGAGTGAGAGTGTAAATGAGGAGAAAGGGTGACAGAGTAACGCAGTAATGAGACCACAATTACAGAAACAGCATCCTACATACACAAAGTATAGCAGACACGGCATCTAACAGACAAAGTCCAACAAACGCACCATCCTACCCTGTCACTGCATCCTTTAGATAGGGCATCCTACACACAGAGGATTCAACAGACATACCGTCGTATCCTAAAGATGGAGTCCAGCAGGCATGGCATCTAACTGACACAGCATGCAACTGACAGAAAATCCATGTAGCTCTGTAGAACTTCTCTGCTGGATGAAGGCTAAAATCAGATCATTTCTCTTCATCAGAATCAGAGTGTTGGGCATTCTCCTCAGAAGTCAATGCGATGTAACTGATGCTACATGGACCAAGTGACAATTATGTTGCAATGCTAACACTGCAATATAAACAGTGAGTCTACAACACTGCATTATGAACACTGAAACAAGAACAATTAATGGGAACAGTGAGATATAGTAGCATTGCAATAAGAATCTCACGACAGAAGTAACAAGTTCACTTTCACAAGAGCTGCGTCAACATTTTTCCCCTGAGAATTTGTCCTGATATGCACATCTTGTACCAACAAAAAATATATCTCTTTTCATACAGTTTTTTTCTTTTTTAAAAAAGGTTAAAATATTTTATCTCTTTCCAAATCAGCTATACCTTGTGAAATCCAATCCCATCTAGCTGCTAGCCTCCATACCTCCCTCTATCTAAGCACAGCCTATTAGCAACCCCATTAAAATTCTTTTGTCCAATTTTGAAGGAATGTTGCCTCTGCTTAAAAGCACCATACAACAGGACTGGAAACCCTTTCCTGCACACAATACCGTCTTTTAACATTTGGTGAAGGTTCTATTACTTAGAGCTGGAGAGCGGTCCTCTCCATTGCTCTGTGTGTGTGTGTGCGTGTGTGTGTGTGTGTGTGTGTGTGTGTGTGCGTAAGTGTGCCTGCAAGAGGGTGCATGTGAATGTGTGTGTGTGTGTGTGTATTTGTGCTTGTGTTAGCACGTGTGTGTGTGTGTGTGTGTGTGTGTGTGTGTGTGTGAGAAGGTGCACAAGTGTGTGTTTGTGTGTGAGAACGTGCACGTGTGTGTGTTTGTGCATAATAATGTGCATGTGTGTGTGCGTGTGTGTGCGTGTGTGTGTGTGTGTGTGTGTGTGCGCCTGCGAGAGGGTGCGTGTGAACATGTGTCTGTGTGTGTGTGTATGTGTGCTTGTGTTAGCACGTGTGTGTGTGTGTGTGTGTGTGTGTGTGAGAAGGTGCACATGTGTGTGTTTGTGCATAACAATGTGCATGCGTGTGTGTGTGTGTGTGTGTGTTTGTTCTTGTGTATGCACATGTGTGTATGTGTGTGTGCATGTGTATGGGCGTATGAGTGTGCTCATACATGTGTGTATGCAAGCATGGGTGGATGCATGTGTGTGTGTGTGTGTATGTGTGCGTGGGATTCAGTCCATTGTACAGTGTTTGGATTAAAGAATAAATTATGTAAATTTTTCTTTACCTTTCAATGCAGGAGGCTGCCAAATGGGCAGGCAGAGAAATGTGGATTCTGCTGAGAAAATCAACAGCAGTTCATTTGTGTATGTATGTATGCATCCTGCAGAGTGAGGGGGGCTGAGTGAAAAAGCGAGGCACATGGTAAACCCCTTCAAAACATATTAGATCATTTCTGACAAATTAACTAATGCGTTTTCATCAACTTTCCCCACGAGTCATTTACCTCCCGTCCCAGGTCACTGAATCAGGAGATTAAATGATAAATCCCATCTCCTCTACTGTCAAACTGAATAAGGCCGTACTCTGATATTATGGGGAATTAGGGGATCATCAGTGGGGGTGAACTGCACGCCCATACTGGGTAACAGGGAGATGTGTCCACAGTGTAAACACGGAGTGGGGTAAACTGTTTGGCATCATTCCCAAATCAGTGAGCACTGGTACAATTTCACCAAACCCAACAGCAGTGATGTGTCTGTGCGTGTATGTGTGTGCATGCATGTGAACATGTGTGAGAGTGCGTGTGTGTGAGAGTGTGTGTGTGTGTGTGTGTCTGTGCGTGTATGTGTGTGCATGCATGTGAACATGTGTGAGAGTGCGTGTGTGTGTGTGTGTGTGTGTGTGTGTGTGTGTGTGTGTGCGTGCGTGTGTGCCTGCGCATTAGTGCTCAGGTATGCTAGCATGTAGTGGACACCACTCCATTAGCAGTTCCTTAAGGAATGACATGTGATTGAATCACTCAAGAGTTTGTAATTCGCCCAGATATATTTGTGGGAGTCGGGCTCAGCACCGATGCGGTAACCTTGTCGTCCTGACATTGAGACAAACACTACTCTCTCACCAACATGCAGATGGAAATCAAATGTTATGAAACATTCATAACCTTTGAGCTTCATAACCTTTGATAGCTCCCCTAACATCCAGTCATACAGTGTACAATGTACACAATTGATTAATGACCTCTGAATACCACTCCAATCATGTTTGTGAACTCATATCTATACATCTATGGTTGTCTTCATTGAATGGACCCATTCATGGAGTCTTCCTGTCCTTTCTAAGCTTGTCCTAATTAATTCCAAGTTGATAAATTGTTACTTGTCCCTTGACGACATCATTTATTTTCTCCTTGCACTGCGGAGGTCAATAAAAGAGACTGACTGAGAGGGCTGTTTGACGGTTTAACAGCCTCTCTGGTTCGGCATCATCGCTGTGAGAGCTGTATTCTCCTCTGCGAGATTATGGTGCCGTCTCTTTGATGGGCTCAGCAGAATGTCTGCAGTGATTAGCTGTTGGTGCTCGCTGCAAGTGTAATGAATGGACGGCAGGAAATGTTTATAGGTCTCCGGTGCTATGAAGACCTGTGTATTGTGTGTAACAGATTTATCCCATACATGTCCAAATCACTCACCTGTGCTCTGTGAATGTCTCAATGTGCCACACGACATATCTGCCACAAATATGTTATGTCTTCTCAGCTTTCCTGGACCAGTCCACCACACAGTTCCATTCTGCACTCTGCTTCCTGTCAAAATCACATACTGTATATCGTCTTAAACCACTCAGTGATTCCATAATATGTCCAATGACAATATGACAGCATGTCCCCCAGGTGGTTTGAAAAGGAACCTGTGACATCATCACAGTGAGAGCTCATCACTGAGAATTCCATCTAAAGCGAGCCTAAGCTGATCCAGCGGGTGTATGCAGTGTTTTCACCAGTTTTATCTGATCATCCAGCTGGTCACAAGATAAAGTTAGTGAATCCACCAGTTGATACCTTCATATTCCAGCAACTTAACCACCTTTCACCCGCAAGACACCAGTTTTGACTCATTAAACACTAGCTAGAACCAGCTGGACGCTGGAATTTTCTGTTTGGTCAAGAACCCCCGATATTATCATTGTTCAGTCACTTCAATATTAGCTCTCCCTCGAAAGTGCCATAGCGTAAAACGGGAGCACAGTTTGTGCTCTGAAGGATGACATGCAGTGACTCTGAGTACGTGGTCTTCAGCTCTATCTTCCTCTCAACCCTTAATATGGATGAAGGAAATTCTTCATGTGTGGGCTGTTTAATCAGTGTCGTGTGAATCCCATCAAAGAGAGCAGAAATAAATGAGAGAATGCACTACTCAATGCTCTTTGGCCTGAGTCTAGGCCTCCGATGAAATATAACGTGACACCACTGCTGTTGTTCACCTGCTTGGATGCTGTGTAAACTGAAAGCTTTGGAAGGACAATTTGTTTATTGGCATGCAAATAAAGAGTGTGCTTGAATGAGCCAATGCACATGGGCAAACAGACAGACAGACAGACAGACATAGAAGAAGGGATAGCACCTGTCTGTTTTGTGTGTTCAGTACATGGACAGGATAGCGAGAGAGTGCTAGTGGACATGTTGTATGGTTGAGTGAGAAGATAAATGTGTTTGGCCGAGTGTGTGTCACATGAAGTGTGTCACTGCTGGGAGTCTTCTTGCAAACTTTGCTGATGTGGTTTTGACGCGCATGCACTAAAGCCAGAGGAAGCCTTAGGCGAGCAGAGAGATGGTGTGTGAGTGTGTGAGAGCATATGTGTTTGTTTGTGTTTACAGAGTGGCTGTTTCTTACACACAGATTGTTTTCAGTGATTCTTTGAACTGCTTTGGTCTCTTTGATGTTGGCGTTCAAATGACTCCGTGCCCATCAAAGGCCTGAAAGCACTCAGGCTCTATTTGATTCCTGAATGCAAACTCATTGGTCTGGGTTCAATCAATGTTTATCCTTAAATTTCACTCTCAAATGAGACATGGAGCATGGATCAACGTCTGCTGTGCAGTCACAGCCTTTAATTCTCAAATTTACTTATCCAAAACAAGCTATTGACTCAACAGTACAGCACAAGGCTCAACAGTCATGTCTGTATTTTCCACTGCAAGCATAGTAAGCCGGTTTGAATTGTTGATTGACACCTGCCTGTCAGCTGTAGTTCAAACAGCTGACAGAAAGGATCCATTTTCACGGTGGGAAGTCTGTAGTGGATGTGGATGAGGAGGATGGCAGTTAGAGTATCTCTGACAAGCTCTGGGTTTTTCTTTGTATTTGGGGGGTTGGTTATGTGTCAGTGTTTCAGCGCTGACTCAGCTGTCTAAGCGATTCGATGGCAGGTTAAATTTACAAGAGCTTCTATACACGCCTAGCCAAAAAATGTTGCTGTCTCAATTTAAATGAGCCAGTACTTAAGAGTCTATGATTGAATCACTGAATCATTATTGAAGTGATTACTATGGATTTAAATGAGCAGATACTTATGAGCCTATGATTGAATCATTATTGAAGTAATTATGATGTTTTAGCGGACAACAATTCTTTTTACCCTGACTGACGTAGCTTCTCATTTCTTAAACAATCATGGCAGAAGATATACCCAAGTTTGTGGAAAAGATGTTTCAAGAGGGCCAAATTATTGGCCTGCATCAAGGAAAGAAATCAACTAAAGAGAATGTTGAAATCACCGGAATTAGGTTATGAACACATTATTAAAACCTGGAAGGACAGAGGTGAACCGTCAACTTTGCAGTGAAAATGGGTTGGAGAAATAGCATGATTGATTGTGATCAGAGATCACTAAAATGCTTGGTGAAGTGTCGTTGTAAAAATTAACAGTGGAACTCATGACTACGTTAAAGTGTGAAAGTCAGTGCATTTCCACACGCACAGTGCAAAATGAACTTACTGGATTGGGACTGAACAGCGGCATAGACAGAAGAAAGCCACTTGTGAGTCAGGATAATTGAAAACAAAAAACTTCAGTTTACTAGGAAACATAAACATGTGATTGAGGAGCAATTTAGGAGGTCATGTTGTCTGACAAGACCAGTTTTACCCTTTTCTACAACAACGGGCGCATCAGGGTAAGAAAGAAAGCCCTAGAGGCGATGCTCCCATCGTGCATAGTGTTCACTCTACGAGCCGCAGGAGGCAGTTCTATGATCTCGAGCAGCTTCAGATCAGCTCTTGGCAAAATGAAGTCCATGGGTGACCTGAATGACTGGTGATACTGACTGACCAGGTTATACCATCAATGGATTTTAAAATCCCTGACAGCCCAGGCATAATCTAGGATTGCAATACCAACATTCATCAGACTCCAACTGTGAAAGAATGGCTCAAAGCGCATGAGGAATTATTCTAACACATGAATTGGCCACCACAGAGCCTTGACCTTAAGTAATTGACGGTCTTTGGGAAGTGCTGTGGAACGCTATATGGCGTGGTTTGACTCTCCAGCCATCAATACAAGATATCAGCCAAAGACTAATGCAACTCTGATCAGTAGTAAATGTTGTAACATCGCATGAAGTTGTCAAAACCATACATTGACGAATGTGCACCGCGATCAAAGTTAAGTGCGGTCCAACAAAATATTAGAGTGTGCAGTCCAGCAGGTACCAATACATTCCCCATGATCACAAGCCAAACTGGTATATCTTATTTCATATCAACTATCGCAACACAACCTGAAACGTTATGCCTCCAACCATCTATTAAGACCCGGACCGCATTCTCAGCTCCATGATCATTACCAGCTCCTGTTTGCCATTTCCTCTAGGCGGTAGTGTTGCGAAATTTAAGACTGAGATTCGCACTAGTCTTTGTGAAGTCTCCTACCCTCATACCTGTGTTGTACTGAATCTCTCATCTTGTATAGACTTATTCCCTGCATTTCATATGCATTTATTCTAACTCTTGAATTCAGTGCTGCTATTATTTATATCAGCACTTTATCAATATTATTGAAAGAATCTTGTTTCTTATTTTGTTTTTCCTATTTTGTAATGCATTTTGTAATGCATAACTAAAGTCCAGTCGCTGTATTACTAATAGCGCAATTCAGGAACCTCGTTTCCTGTTTTGTTTTATATTGCTTCTTGTGTGCCTTCCTGCTGCGCAGTAGGCATAACCAATACAGCCAAGTCCATCCTTGCACCTGAGTCCAGTCCTCAACTTCCTGTCTTCTGTGCAGATCATCAGTGTGCGAAGCGCAACCGTTACACGGCCCAAACCAGAAGACACGAGACGAGCTGAGTCTGGCACACAAAAGCACATGCAGTCAAACTGTTCCTTTTTCAACCTGCGCTGTGTAAAGCGCCTCGTCCCAGACAACCTTGGTTAATGTCTGTCAGAGGGGTGCTGACAGGTGCCTCCCCTCACTAATCATTTTGTCCTTGTCAGAAAGGAGGTGGAGAGAAGCTGTTCTCTTGGTGTGTTAATCATTAAGTACAACATCACCACATTTCTCATACCGCTGTCATGCTCCTGAGGAAGAGCGTACTGAATTTGAATTTCCCTGTTCATTAACATAGAGCAGCACATGTAGGGGATATCTGCATGTCTGTACGCAGGGGTTTATGAGTGTGATAGCGTGTCTGCTTGAGTATTGTTTGCGCGCGCGCGTGTGTGTGTGTGTGCATGTACGTATGTGTGAGTGTGCAAGTGAGTGTGAGTGTTTGTTTGCAGTAAGCACCTGCAGGATGTGCTTCAAAGGGCTTGATAATCAGAGCTCAATTTTCAATTCAGTTACTATGGCCATTGTTTCAAAGGGAGAGGATGGTGGAATGGTATGGATTTTATCTGAAAAATGACGAGGGCCCATATGGGGCAGCTGGATCTGGCTGTGGGTGTCAATCACTTTAGGATGTGGGGTTGGGCAACTTTGACAGATGACAATTACGCGCCAACGGAGCTCATTCATGGGACCTAGGATGCACTGCAACAAAGAGGGCCCCAGGCCCATGAGCATCGATCTGCTTCTTTAGCATAAAAATAGTTTGCAATGCCCCAAGCTAACTTCACTCACTGTACTGCTGGCGCTTATCATATTGTTTGACCCCCCCCCCCCCCCCCACACACACACACACACACACACCATAAGCAGCCAAAGATTTTGGGAGGAATTAAACAGGAGAACTTAGTCAGAACCCAATAGTCAAACATACTGAGCATTAGCATGGTTTGAGACAGCCAAACACATTAGCTCTTCGTTGAAGAAGTGGGATGCGAGTCAATCATGGCTCGCTTTGAGTGCACACTAATGGCAGGCTAGATTCACACTTTCCCAGTTCAGCTTTTGTTGCCGAATTCAAAGTATTAATATGGAAAGGACTCAGCCAAAACTGTGAAGAATGCAACAGTAACAGAAGCCATTTTGCAGAAAATGCAATATGAAGGTTCACAGTCCTTTTAAATCTTTTTTTATTCTGATTGACCTCTGCTTGTGTAGACTGACAATCATCCATGAACAGGTAAGCATCGCCTGGCGAACACCCTCTGCTCACTTCAGGCTGAAGGTTTGTGTTGAGCACAATTTTACAAGGTTAAAACAATTTTGTAAATTGCTGAAATATGACCTCCATCATTCAACTTCAGAAATGAAAAAAAGCCTATTTTTTTTTTAGAAGTTTGCATCGCAAAAAGGGCTTTAGTTTGTATTTGCTCTGTAAAACCCACAGAAAGGAGTACATGAGCACTGCATATTTCATAGCACGTGGTATTACATGAAAGCTGTAGTTGAAAGCCTTCTGTGAAAATATTTTTGTAGTTTTGAGCAGAATCAACACGTTTTAAATGTTTGAAAAGGTTAAAAGGTAAAACTGGCGTAAATGCCCCTCGACAAACTGCAGTGCCATGAGCAAGGTTAGAGCTGCAAATCGCAGAACTTTTAGCTTAAGTTAGGTTAGAGCTGGTTAACCTGCTGAATAGTTGGTGTTAGTAGCGTAAGAGCAGGTTAAACTTTAGAGCTAGAAGTATAAGCTAATTATTATTTTGATCTGGCTTTTTGTGAAGCTGTTAGCATTAGCAGGGTTAGACCTGGTTGGGGTCCTGTAGAGTGACTCGTGCGCTCATTAACAGTGTTGTTCTTTGAGCTGTTGTAGCTACGCCCACGGATCCTGGGCAGGCAGACCCTTCCTCCCACCCTCAATACAGGGGGCCAGACGTAGGCGGACAGGCTACGGAGATGGAGGGGAACACACAAAGCCTTCCGTCCCTCTGGAGTGGGCAAAGCTATCAGCAGAAAATCCCCCCTCACAGAGGGGGGTAAAACCTGCCCATTGATTTCCTGTCCCAGGGTAAATCCCTGATGCAGCTTCCCTCCATTCATGCTGATAATGATGACCCTTCCTCCCCACGCCGGACCTTCCTACCCCTGCGGGCCTGTCCTTGTACACAGAGCACGGCAGTCTATCCATTAATGCCTCTGCATTCCGGCCATCTTTATCTGGAGATGTGGGTAAACACCATATATCACTGATATATCACTGGCCACACTACACCGCTGCTCAAACAGCATGGACAGATGGAGATAAACTTGCATTCCGGCTCGAACAGGGAGAAAGTCTCTGTCTCATTATGCCTGAAAACACACATGCATGCAGACACAAGACCTGATGAAAACCCAGACAATTGAATCAGAACTCTCACGACGACCCCTGTTGACGCAAATAGTTTGCGGAGTTGATGTGTCATAGGTTCCAGTGGCAGTGGAGGCGACATCCATCATGTCACCTGAGTGACTCCACTCACCCCCTCTGTCCATACAATCATCCCAAAAACCGCAACCCTGTGTTTTCAAAAATCCTTTACAATGCATCACTTGATTCAATTTTCAATATGAGCTAATATATAAGTTTTTAGCAACTAAAAAGATGTTAAATATATAGGGGGAATTGTGAATTCCGTGGAGTGGAGTCAGTAGACCATTTATTTTGGTACTGTCCTATAATATCCTCATTTTGGATTAAGGTGCAAGACTGGACATCTTAGTGTGTTGGTATACAACTAGATTTATTTAAAGTGTAAATTGGATGATGTAACAAAAGGAACACACCTAATCTGTAATATAATCATACATTGAGCAAAAATATTTCTTTTTGGGTTGACATCCGTTGAGGCATTAAGAATTGAGAGATTCAAAAATTCTGTCGAGTATTACAGTAGAATTGAGTGTGTGATGGCCCATGAGACAGGACTTATAATTAATGCCAAAAGATGGGATATAGTAAGGGAGGCTGAAGGTTGGGAATAATGAAAGATGGAATGGATGAGCTAATAACTACTAATGCATAAGATAGAAAATTATTGTGAATGTAATTGTTATTGTATTGTATTGTATTTTGTGTGTGTGTGTGTGTGTGTGTGTGTGTGTGTGTGTGTGTGTGTGTGCACGCGCGTGTGTTTTGTTTTGTCGTATGATGGTTGGAGGACTCGTACGCAATTATGTAACTGACTTAATTAACAAAGTTGTCCTCACAAAATGGGGGAGTGGTTAAAAAAAAACAGAAACCTGTGCTGACCCCCTAAACTCCCAAACGCCCACTCATCAGTGTATACAATTTTTCAATGAAGAGTACAAGGACGGGGCACAGATTAAACTAAAACTTGCTCATTCACTTACCCTCATCTGACACAGATCGTAAAAACTAATTTTTTCATTATTCCGTGCCAGTAAAATTTGTGGATCTGACCTTATAACTTGTTCCGGTACCTTCTAGCTAATTAATAGCTCTTGTGAGTTCTTTGTAAATGTTCTGCCTATTCTACATATTTTCCCTGACTTTTTAAACACCCCTGAATAGAAGTGCCTACCAGTACAGGGATACTAAGATCTGGCCCATGAGAATGAAACCTGGCAGCATAACCGGCCTTGAGGGCCAGATCTGAGTATCTTTGAGCTGGGAAAAGAAAGAGGAGCCGTGGTAATGTAGGCACACAAAAAAATAGGCAAATTACAATACATCCCACCTATAAAGGCCTTATTACAGGTGCAATTGTCATAACTACGGTACTAAAGTTACTATAAATACAGTTTGAAATGATCACACTTCACATGACAACACATCTCAAGAAACTAAATCTATGCAGCTTTTCTCAACTGATTACGAATGCTGTAAAGATGGCTTTGGGAGATCCATAGGACCTGTCCATCATTTGTTCCCTCCAATTGGATTTCATATTTTGCTCTATAGCAGTATGACCTGAGGTAATCTGGTACTATCTGGAACAGCCTCCTCACAGATGCGCTGAAGTCCTTCCTGAACCCTGGTTTCTCACACAATCTACTTATGTGCAAGTCTAGATGCAGACCTGTTCTGCCCCAAAGCACAGATACACAGTGTGATGAGTTTCAGGAACAGACTCATTTCTCAGCATTGGTCAGAAGGCTTGTGATTAGTGCCATAAAATATTTGGGTTTCTTCTGAGATCAATATGATCAGAATGAGAGTGCTACTTGAGGGCAGAAAATTCTGGTTCCCTAATCATTATAAATGCTATTAATTTACCGGCAAGAACAGCATGCATAAATCATATTTAACGTGTCCAACCGACTAAATCTTCTGAACTTGGCGGTGTCTGATATGAAATGCCATAGGATAACTATGAGAAATAGCTGAAAGGTGTGATTGTTTATAAATAAATAATTAGCTGAACAGAGACGGATAAGGAAATTAATGCTTTATTTATGAGTCTTGTTAAAGTGCGAGATATGGTGAGATAGCTCTTCCAGCCAAGAATGGCTGATTAATTTGGCTAAGTAAGCAGACACTTCAGATGAAATATCTAAACTAGACAGCCAAGATACGCCCTCTACAGCAGACCCTCCCTTTCCAGCCGGCTTCCTCACAGTTGATTAAAAGCTCATCCTCTCCGCTGCATTAGCACATGACCCGAACATCCAATTACACAGATTAAAACATCAAACAAGCCCCAGCATTTTTGTTAGGTTTGAGCTAAATGATTTTACCAAAATGATAAATGTCCCCATTAAAAAACGATATGGCATGAAGAGCAAAATTAAGATGTATCTGTTAGCGCTGCAGTGTGTGCTAGTTTGTCAGTATCATCAGTGTAGTGTTTTTGCAGGTGCTAGCATTGCTGATGTTAGCACTCAAATGCTGCTGTTGGTGTTATTGCAGCTGCAAGCAGGCTGCTGTTAGCACTCTGGTGTTTGAGGTGATGTCAATGATTGTGCTGGCGTGCTGATGTTTTCGCACCCTGATGGTGGTACATGCGCTAGCATGCTAATATTATTTGTTCTGGTTGCTATTCAAAGGAGGTCTTGGCCAGCAGAGAATATTGATTGGTCTGTGATAACATAGCTAAGCACAAATGACTTTTTTGGAAACCTGTTATGCCATTATCATCATGTCAGCTGGACTATTGTGTGAGCACAAAGTGTTGATTTACTGATTCTTGAAAGCTTAGTATAGGTTTGAAACACTCCTTGAGATGCAATAAAAACAGTAATCTGCATCTCTTATTTCTGGAGAGTTATTTTGCTTGAGCTTAGACAAGAGATCATTGACTGAAATTAAGTTGGAAAAATTCTGCCCTGCACTATCCAGAGACCTTGAGACAAAACCTCAACACCAAAAATCCTGGAAACAATAAGCTACAGTGGCGATACAACTACACGATTCTGTCAAGTGCACTTATTTTACAACACGATGTAGCTTTTCCATCAGTTGTTCATAAGTCAATAACTAAATTACTTGGATTACATCAAAACAAGTTTTTAAACCAAAAAACATTCAAATCTTAAAGCAATGGAATATCTGATAACTCTTTTGCTTTCACAGGAATTCCATAAAAATCACAGCTGAATTATAAACAATACAGCATTTCTGATGAACAATAAACAATTCAGTATTGTACAATATTGTATTTATACAATATGTATTTTATTTGGTTATTTACAGCCGTGTATAAAATCAATCACAAGCTCAGAGCAAAGGCTTCTTTCAACCCTCTTCATGGAAACCAATTAGCATATTGGGCAGATATTTTATAGCTTTTAGTTTATGACTGTGGTGCTCATACATGTACACTTGATGGCATGGTCACTTCCTCATTCAAAATCTCATTTTACAATCCAAGAGTTTTCAACAGAGTGTCGGTCCACCCCTTAAATTTTATAATAGCATCCTTAATTCTGAGAAGCCTCACGGCAAGGATTGGCTTCCGCTCCAGCAAGACAAGCTTAACTGAGCTCAGGCAGTGCTGTTGGGTGATTAGGCCTAGCTGAAAGTGAATTTGCCAGTTGATCCCAGTTGATTGGTTGACCTAGGAGCCTTGTTCTTGGCAATCAAATTATCCCACACCAATCCAAACAGACCATTTTATTGACTCTGCACCAAGAGAAATAACTATGCTGCAACAGAAGACAGCCCTCCCCACAAACTGCTGAAAACTCCAAATTACTGGAAAAAATCTCATCAAGACAACTGCTTACAATAATTTCTCCTGCCTAAATCATGAGAAACAGCCCCAGACCAACACATGTCCCCATACTTTTGGTCATTTCGTGTTTTTGTCAAATGAAATTGACTCAAGGTGAGAATATCAAATATCTTCCAGTATATCCCTATTTTTGAGAAGCATGGCTTTAATCAGAAACAAAAAATATATGCCAGTGTTTTGAAGTGGAGAAATAAAATCTGTTAAAGGGAGGTGGATTTAAATAGGTCATGTATGCCATTTAATACAGCACTAATCAAAACGTACATGCCACATCCGCTGGGGAGCCGCAATCCGGAGAAGCTGCTTAGACGGTCGGTATGTGTGAAGGCCATTAATTGTCCACACTGAACCCAATCAATCTTGGAGTTATTACACTAGGGCCGTAATAGGCAGCATTGGCATTCCTCCCCTGCTTTCCACGGCAGCCTGCCAGCCAGCCACTATGCAAATATTCATTAAATATCAGAATCCATGCCAAAGGATCCCACAGTACAAGTGGTTTCAATATTTATCTAAAAAAGGGGGGGATATGTGCATTTGGATAATGTGATTACTTTGAGACAGTACGAAGAAAAACAACCAGCAATGCTCACTAGGCAGAATTATGTAAATATCCATTATTAATAATAACTCTAAAGAGGTTGATCAAATTGAAGAAACATTTAACTGACCAAGAGAACAATCACAAATATGTGATGAAAGTGATCTTAAAAGACCATTCGAATATACTGATTTAATGATCACTACTGGTAACTCAAAACATTTGAGCACTGAAAGAATACAGTATACAGACAATATATGTGTTGCGTGCGTGCGTGCATGCCTGTGTGTGTGTGTGTGTGTGTGTGCTCTGCAAACAAAGTCTTGGAACGGTGAAAGACCGGTGGTGGCAAAAGAGGCACAACAAATAGAGCCTCGCCTTAGTCTTGACACTTACTTCACTCTCTAAAACTAACAACACAGCCTCAGTGTGAGTATGTTGACATGAAATAATTTAGAGTCACTCAACCAATAACCTATAAAACCGATGAGAAGCACAGACACAGCAAAATTCTGTGTAATTTTGCCCTACAATGGCAGCACACATGCAGGCACATTTCCTGACCAGGGTGACTGTTGGGAAACTCTTTGATGAAGAGTTCGAGCCATTTAGAGCGGTCAGCACCCGAACTCGAGGCTCTTTGAGGTACGCATGCTATCAAGGTGAGAACACAATACTGTGAAGGAGGTGGGGGCAGGGCTGTCCTTCACCTTTCTACCCTAAATGCTTCCCATGATTCAATGACCTACTGCGACAAGAAAAAACTAAACTACGTCCGGGGAGAGAATGAATCGCACGTGTGCTTGTATACCTCCACAAAAGTGTGCAGTTTCACTGCCTATATCTCTGCACTGTGATTGCCTTAGCTGGCTGCACAGAGAGAATTATTTCAGCCTTGATCTGTTAAATGTGCTCAATGTTGTTTTGCAGTGGAAATTCCCTTTAATAAGTCCAACCCCCAAACGTCCCCAATCACGAAACCCAAAATTAATCCACAGAAATAAGAAAACAAGCACTGCATTGCGGAAAAAAACAACAACTGCATTGCTTGCTCATCCAGCCAACATCGTGTTCGTGTTGGCTCAAAAATGCAACAGATCAAATTAATTTTTCAATCATACAGACAATGTCCATCTGTAGCTGTATCTTCGGTCAATAGTATCACTGAGATGGATAAACAGTCTTTACTGAGGAATTGACTCTCCGTAATCCAGCCCTTCACAACCCTTCTCTGACTTCCTGAGATCACTTCCTCTGAGCGGTCGTCTGATGAATTTTCACTGCCATTGCTTTTGTGCACAACTGTTAGATCTTACCAGTAATAATAAACCTAATCTGACAAATGACTCACAGCAGATTTTTCAGGCATCTGTTTGGCCCATTTTTGATTTTTGGCTCCATACGAAAAAATGTGTGTGCCATTATTTATCTCATAAGTCAGTCAGTATCCTGTGTCTCAGAAATTTGTACAACGGTTTTAAGGAATTGAAGAGAGGTTTACTCATTCATATTGCTTTACATCAAGACAGAGCGAAGGGCTAAAGTCAGCTTTGTTGGTGCACAACTGTGTCCAGCAGTATGACAATATAATGGCAAAAGTGTCATCGTATGACTGTATAGTAGCAAGAGACTGCAATAGTATAACAGTCCAGCTGAGTTACAGTGAAACAGTGAGACAGTATACACATGCAACAATAAATCAAATCATTATGACCACACACAGATAAAGTGAATGAAAGATTATCTCCTAATAATGGCAAATAGAACTATAATGGAGGTGTAGGGACCTCTGAATTTCAGACTGCTGGGTAGAGTTAGGGCGATACAGACTGGATTCCGGTCAGAGAATCAAAGAGAGGGATTCTTCTTTTCAGCAGCTTTATTCACCCATGGGCCCTTCTTATTAAGACAGTGGGGGCATGAGAATATGGATGTGTGTGTGGTCTACAGGAAACATAAAAGGACAGACATTACAGTACCTGGATGTATCATAATAACAATGTATGCAAATAAATTGGATAACATAAATTCTCATCTTTACGGTATCATTAGCTGCTATTTTAGTTTTAACTGAAGCACACAGGTTCACAATAATCAAAGGCTACAAACATTAGCATGCAGTGTAATATTTGTAACACACTGGCTCTTGGAAGAGAGCATGAACATCAATACTCTATCATCAATGGAATAACTTGACAGTACGAAGTAAGAACAAGGTGCATAACTTTATAAATAACATCAACACCTAGGCGATTTTCACTGCTAAGTTACTCTTATACGGTCATTTACGTTGGTAGCAACCTAGCCGAACTAGCCGCTATATTACAAACAAACTGCTAAATTAATACTGCCGTTAAACCACAAGCTCCCTACACACTTGACGATTCCAGCGAAATGATAAATAACAATCACTAACACTAACATAACAATTGCTATAAGTACTTACATTGTACTCATTTACGCACGGTAATTGAATCACAGCAGAGAAACGAAAGTCTGACGGTTTCCTCATAGCTCAGGCAGTACTAATCAAGAAGCACAGCACGAATGCGTGCGGGGAGTGATGTCATCACCTGATCGGTGCAGCATGACCAATCGGCTTTCTCACACAGCCGCCCCCAAATGTCTACTAGGACAAATGTACCTTAGAAGAAAGCTGCTGGCCCTTGTCGTCTTCATCAGTGAGTTTTGGGAGCTGGATCAATCGGGCAACTGGGCGAATGTATGTCTTGCCTTTTACCTGAACAGCTGCTGTCCAAACGCGTCCATCAGCCCCAGGGTACGTGTGTGTCACTTTCCCTACAAGCCAAAGGGCACGTGGGAGCTGTGGATCTACGATGAGCACAATTTGATCCACGGTCAGTTCCTTGCCGTCTGTTGTCCACCTTCGTCTCTCCTGTAGACTGGGCAAATAATAGCGAATGAAGGCGGACCAAAAGTGATCTGCCTATACTTGGCTGTGTCTCCAACGGCGCTTTCCTAGGAGGTTGGCGGAGTCGTACAGGGCTTGAGGTAAAGAGGAGTCTTGACGTCCCATGAGCAGGATACTTAGGGTGACCAGTTCTGGATCTGCAATATCGGATGACAGATATCCCAGCAGTTTGGCATTCAACATACCTTCCACTTCTATGAGAAATGTACGAAGTACCATCTCGGTCACGGCTTAGTCTTTGAGGATGACTTTGAGAGCAACCTTTATGGATTTCACCTCTCTCCCAGGTCCCACAAAAGTTAGGAGCACTTGGCGGATTGAATCGAAATGAAATCTGCTATGTCGCCAACTGTTCCTGCAGGTGAGGGGCCATAGAAGTGAAAGCCTCACGCAGCTCCCGTTCCCCGGTAACAAGGTTAGTGCCATTATCAGATATTATTTCGTATGGCTTGCCGCGTCTTGCTATAAATTACCTTAGTGACATCAAAAAGGAGTCGCTATCCAGGTTCTCAAGAGGGTTTAGGTGTACACATCTGGTCATCATACATTTGTAGATGATTTCCCATCTCTTCTCCTGACGGCGTTCAATTTGAATGGTGAAGGGATCGAAACAGTTAATTCCGGTCGAATAGTATGGTGGCTTGTACAGGCGCAGCCGAGAGGGGGGAAGATCAGCCATTTTGGGGATATCAGGTTTAGCTCTCCAATGCTGACAGTCTCGGCAAGAATGCTGGTGCTTCCTAATAGCTTCTCGTCCCCGCAGAATCCAGTATCTGCAGCGAAGTTCAGCTAATACTCTCTCTGCCTCAAGATGATGGAGGTTCTGGTCGAATTCTTTGATTAGCAGCTTTGTAAGTGGATTTTGTGGGTCCAGGACAATGGGGTGAATGGCATCCATCTCTAGACCCTCCACATGGCACATGTGCCACCAACTCGGAGCAGACCTGTGGCATTGGGTACTCAGGAGATAAAGTTACAAGTCGACTATCAGATAGGTGAAGCCGATTTGACTTCAGGGCCTTGACCTCCTCCGGAAATGAGTCTCTCTGGGCTTGTGCCAGGAGAAGCCTCTCAGCAGTTATGAAATCAGCTGCATTAATAGGTAAGCTAGAGTTGGGATCAGCCGTCCCATGAATGGACTGGGTTGCGGCTTGCACCAGTTCCTTCCAGGAGGGGAACCTGCTAACATTGGGAAGGTGCAGGCTGGGAGGAATAGAGATTGTGCCAATGAGAGCAGATTTCTTCAGCTCGCTGTCATCGGGCTCGGAATCAGTGGAAGGTGTTGCCGACCACTGATCGGGAGACTGATGGAGGAAAGGCGGTCCTTGATGCCACCGATGGGGTTGTGTCAGTTCCTCCAGGGTTAAACCCCGGGTGATGTCATCTGCTGGGTTGTTTGCCGAATCCACGTATCTCCAGCTGCCCACCTCTGTCAGGTTCTGAATCTCAGTGACACGAGTTCCAACAAAGACCTTGTACCGGCAAGACTGTGACCTGAGCCAATACAGGACTGTGGTGGAGTCAGACCAGAGGTTTAATCGCAGGATCGGCACTGTGAGCTCAGCCTGAAGGGTGCTGGCCAACTGGGCTCCAATGAGTGCTGCACTCAACTCCAGGCGAGGCATTGATAGTTGTTTCCTTGGGGCGACCCATGACCTCGCCAGCACAAAGGAAACATGAACCTGGTTCTGATCATCCACAGTGCGCATGTAGGCAACTGAGCCACATGCTCGCTCAGAGGCATCACAGAAAATATGCAGTTCTTGGGTAGCTGTAACTGTGCCCGCACACGCTGGCGCATATGCGTGGGGGAACTCTACGGACCGTAGGTTTAGAATCTCCCTTTCCCAGGTCAGCCACCAATCCAGCAGGCTCTGAGGTCAGATTGGGTCATCCCAGCCTAGGCCTTCCTTCCATAGGTCTTGGATGAGGACCTTAGCTCTTGTGGAGAAGGGTATGATGAACCCAAGTGGATCATATTGACCTGCCAGTATTTTGTAGAGGTTTCGCATTGTGGGGGGTAGCGTCTCGATGGAGCGATGCTTATACCCCAGACTATCACTGAGACAGTTCCACCGCAGCCCCAGAGTGGGTTCCTGGAGGTCAGTACTTCTCTTAGAGAGCCAAATCTCGCTCTTCTCCGATCTGGCCTCTGAAGGAAGGTGGTCAATAACAGATGGTATGTTACTCGCCCACTGGCGAATTTCAAAGCCTCCAGTGTCAAGTAGCTGAAGTAGCCTATTGACTAAATCCCTAGCTTCCTCTGTGGTGCGGGTGCTGTGAAGGCAGTTATTCACATAGAATGATTGTTCCATGATCTCTACAAGACCAGGGTAATCACTTCCATTGTCCTGGGCATGATGTTGCAGAGCATAAATGGCACAGCAAGGACTGCAGGTGGTTCCAAATGGTAGAACTTGCCACTCATAGATACTTGGCTCTTCTGTCCTCCGCAGGGCTCTACAGATAAATCGCAACACTGACTTGTCAGTTGGCAGCAAGCAGATCTGGTGAAACATCCCTTTGATGTCAACACTCACCACTACCGCATGTTGCCGAAACCTAAGGAGGACACCCAACAAGGAGGGACCCAGGACAGGTCCAGGGAGGAGATTGTCATTCAGTGACTGCCCTTGATATTGGAAGGAACAATTAAAAACAAATCTGTCCTCGCTATTATGGTGCACCATGTGATGCGGAATAAACCAAGTTTCGGTAGTTTGGCTGGCTTCTTCATGGGATAATTTTGTCATGTATCCAGCGTCCTCAAGCTTATGGATCTCCTTGCAATAAGTCTCTGCACGACTGGGGTCCTTAGCCAGTCTGCGTTCAGTGCTGCGCAAGCTGGGCGACACAGCTTCTTTCGGAGCTTGGAGAGTGGCAGTCAGTGACCTTTGGAGCAGGGGGGTAGCATAACGATAGATGCCGTCCACATCCACTCGGGTGGTGGAGGTTTGCAGCGAAGTGAGGGCTTGTTGATCCTCCTTAGACTGGGTGGCTACCTTCTCACTCACGAAGGGAAGCATGTCCACCTGCCACAGGCGCTCCACATGACTAAGGAGCTCACTAGGGGGGGGAGATGGTGGAGATTCAGAGGCATTGTTGTCCTGCCCACTGGTGCTTGATCATGCTAGTAGGGCCTTGGAGTGACTAACCCAAGTGTGTGCAAACAGCAATGGGCCCACCAGGTGGTCCTGCGCACACTGGCTGTATTGGCGTCAGCAGATGTGGTAGGTCTTAACCTATCAGCACTAGCAGTTGGGTGTGGTCAATTGGAGGTAAAGGTAAACCCTTCAGATGTTTGTATCGCTTCTGTAGCGCTGTAACAGGGTAAGAATGTTCACTCAGGCACAAGCCGTTAGCTGTGAAGGCCTTTGATATCTGGTACCTCTCACTTGGTTTGTGCAGTGAGGATACCTCCAAGGTGACAGAAGCCCCCTTGTGATGTTCAACATTCTGATGGACTGTCCTCAAGGAGAGAGTCTCTGACTGCAGTCAGAGATTGAGTTGCTGCACAACCTGAGGAAGGACAATGCTCCGCTCCGAACCATCATCCAGGACAGGATAAGTCTCCATAACTTTGTTCCCATTGTGAAGGAAAACTTTCAACACCTTCAACATCACCTTTGGTGAACGATTGGGACGATCAAGGTAGATCTTAGTTGGGGGTGTGCTGACCATTAGGATGGAACTCTGATTGTCTTGGACCGCATCGTGCAGGACCGTGAGGTGTACCTCCTTGCAGGTTTTGCATGGGTGCTTTAGGGTGCAAGTTTCTGCTTTCTGGCTTCATCCACACTTCCATCACCTTTTCCCTTCTTTGATCCACTTTACGATCTGGCTGGTAGTCAGTTTCTTGAATTCAGTACAGGAGTTCAAGAAGTGCTCTTTATAATCGCAATGCGGACAGTATGGCTTGGGTTTGGAGATGGACTTAGCGTGCGCAGACTCCTGTGGACTTAGCTCTTCCCTTTCACTGAGCAGAATTGCAAGAGTTTTTTCCCTTGGTCGAGTTGAGCGTTGCTCTTTCTTCACAAGCTTGGAGCTATCAACTTAGTGCAGAGCAGCAGCACGGCTGGATATGCGCTTAGCCTGAGCCTTGATCTGCAACCATGCGGCTAAATCAGGCAGGGTATAGGTTTAGTCTGTGCCTGTCTGTAGGATGCCACGGCTGAGGCAATATTCTACAAATCCGTCCCGGTAGGTGGGTGGCATCTTGCTCAAGAGACGGTCAACATGAGATCCGCACCTGAGCTCATAATCGTTCTGCCCTTCAAGGGTTCTCAGCATGCCCACCAGCGACTGGACTGACAAAGCGAAGCCATCAAAAGCATCAGCATCTCCAAATTTGATAGCAGTGCATTCAGGATGGTACCCAGCTTGCACTGAACAAGCTGCCTTGGCTGCCCATAGCGGGGATATTATGTTTTTAGTCCGACCGCCGCCACCGTCGCACTACGTGTTAACGCGATAACTTCAGTAATATTTCAATGAGAAATTTCAAGTTTTGCATGTAGGTAAGTATCATAATGAGGAAGAACTGATTCGATTTTGGACAATTTAAGATTTCAAGATTGGCCACCAGGGGCCAAAAACTGATTTACGTGTTAACGCGATAAATTCAGTAATTTGTCAATTAGAAATTCCAAGTTTTGCATATAAGTAAGTATCATAAAGAGGAAGAACTGATTCGATTTTGGACAATTTACAATTTCTAGATTGGCCTCCAGGGGCCCAAATCAGAAAAAAAAATCACTGTTTTTATCATATCTCTGGAAATATTTGTCCGATTGACCTCAAATCAAGTGCAAATGAAAAGTCATGACCTGAGGATGTTACCCACGATGACATTATACCTGCTAGGTTCAGAATTTTGACACAAGAAAATTGTCACATAAAATTCACCATTTTTGCCATATCTTTGGAACTATTTGTCCAATTGACATGAAACTATGTGCAACTGCAAGGTCATGACCTCACAGCGTGTCACATGATGACATCATACCTGTATGTTTCTATATTTTTCCACCAGGTGGCGCTTTGTGATGGAAAATTACCATTTTGGCCATATCTTCAGAACCATTTGTCCGATTGACCTGAAATTAAGTTCAAATGAAAGTCAATTCAAGGTCTATTCAAGGATTGGGGAATTGGAGGATCGGGGCCATTTGAGGATATACCCCCAGCCGTCGCCTCCGACGGCATAAGCCTAGTTGACATATGATGGAAGATGACTTGCAACAGAATAGCCCCCAGAGATTTTAAGTGAATGCCATTGATTTTCTCACACTCTTCTAAATCTGTCCCATAGCAGCCGTAGGCATTTCATGGGGCAACAAACGGTCATGCTTGGCCATCCTCAGGCTGACCAGACAGTCTCACAGTCATTGACTTAATTAACAGACGACACTCCAAGGCCTCATCTATAATCATGCCATTTACATGCTGCCTAATCTGGCACTTCGTTATGCACCATCCGGCCCAGTCGTCCATAGCACCATTCCAGTCCAATCCCCATGTGCCGCCTGGTCTACACCATCAACAATGTCTGGTGTAAACCATCGCTGTCATCTGGTCCATGGCTCCACCGCAGTCCAACACCCTATTCAGGGCTGCTCCTTAACTCGTTGACTGCCGACTATGAGAACACGTAATGGCGGGTTCACCACATCCTGCCATTACGAGTAATTTCGTAATTTAACGTAGGTAACTTTGGGAATCAGCAGACTGGTTGGCAGTTGTCATGAAGGAAGAACTGGAGCTATGGCAACCGGATTTCAACCTTTGGAAGCTGGTATTGGACACAGAAGTTTTGTCCTTTGTGCAAATACTCGTTATTGGCGCACTGAATGCAACAGTTATATCCCACCGCCAGCTACGCCTTGTCTCGTATAGAGGGTTTTCCCTCAGAGGATCACGAGAAGACGCTCTGTATATGCCTATAAATAGCGCTGTAAACAAACATTGACCATATGTAAAAAAGCACCTACGAGTTATCTCACAGTCGGAAGTCAACCTGTTAAACTGTGTTATTGATTATGTTGATGATCACAAACTAATATCCTGACTCAGTCAGAAGAGGTTGAGCTTCCCCCATTGAAACCTGGTTTCTCTCAAGGTTTATTCCTATCTATGCCTCATCGGAGTTTTTTCTTGCCACTGTCACTGCAGACTTGTGTTTGAGGGGGTTCAGGCTAAGGTTCACTGTAAAGCACATTGTGAGAAATGTCTGTGAAGTGCACTTGTATTGCATCAAAATTTGATAGAGAAGTCAATTTCTCAATCAATGTTCAGCCACTGCTGGATCCCCTGGAGTCTCTGATTACTTCCAATTTTGGAAATCTCAAAAGTTCATATTGAACGACTGCCCATCTCTGGGGCTGGTCGTATGGCTATTTTATCCTGGTTCCACCAGCAATTCCGTTAAATTCTCTTGCTGTCTGGCCTTTCTCTTGCCCATTACTCAGTACAGTCCTTTCGTATCAGATCCAATTCTTCAACCTCCCGCAATGGTATCCCAGAACACTTATCATGGTTTGATTGTGTTCCCAAACTTATCACCGCTACATCCACCCTGTACTTAAATTTGCCCAATCTTGTCTCAAATAACTGGAGGTTTTGGGGGGTTTATTGTTCCCAAGTACTACAGAGAATCTCTTATCATACATAGCTTCCCCAGGCTCGCAGTCGACGAAGCAGGAAAGCTTTGTGAGACTTACCCTCTCACGTCAACCACACTTTATTCAATAAACTTTTAAAAGCATCTTTTTGATGGCGTAGTCCTTGCTAGTGAAAAGCATGTCATTAGTTGGGTACATGCGCTCCATTTAGAAAGTGATGCATTGTGGGGAAAAAGCTGATGAAGGGAGTGTTATGCCTTGGGAAGATTTCTGCTAGGATACCATGGGTCCGGATATTCAATTTGTTTACTTTACCAAAGCTATTTTGGTGGAAAATGAAGTACTAACAGAATATTTGGCCGTTGGTCAAAATGTTTGGGCACGTCAGTGTATTTCTCCACTCTGAGACGGGACAGTTCACTCTACCTCACGCCCAGACCTTTCTACTTTGTAGGAAAACATTTCATATTTCCAATACAAACCTCGTTTGCAGAAAATGAGGTTTCGGTGCTGATCCGCTCATACGATGTTCACAGGAGTAAACAAAGGGGACCAAAGACATAAAGTTATAAAGGTAAGGCAGCAGGTGCTAAGGGATTTACTTTTTTCACTTTCCTCCTCAGTGTGATGGCATATTGTTTTGCCAAACAGGTATAATAATCAGTCACTCATATGAGAAAGCATGATTCAAATTGGAGTTTTAGGAAGCGTGAATAATGATGAATTTTATGTAACAGTGTCTCTTCCGTTTCTCTCGGCGTGAGTGTTTCCCCGCTTAAATGAATTTCCATACAGATAAAGTCAGAGATGAGCTGGTTTCCAGAGAGGAGTGTCAAAAGGAGTCTGTCTGAAATTGAAAATAGATTGAGAAAGACGGGACTCTGGAGTAAGTGCTACTGAAGGAAGTGAATACTGATGTCAGGTTTGGAGCAGGAGAGCCACGCCACCCATAATGATTTCACAAACTCCCACATGCCCACACGCACACGCACACATACTCACACAAACACATACTCAAACACTGCAACACAGACACACAGACTCTCACACTCATGCTCAAACACTCAAACACTCTCAATCAAAAACACAAGTGCACACACACACACACACACACACACACACATACTCAAACACTGCTACACAAACACACAAACTCACACACTCATGCTCAAACACTCAAACACTCTCAATCAAAAACACAAGTGCACACACACAAACACACACACGCGCGCGCGCGCGCAAACAATTCCACTCTAACATGCAAACTCAGACACGTGAACAGACACACAGACACAGACACAGACACAGACACACACACAACCATATATAACATGGAGGTGGGACATTGATATTTCAGACTTTTTTCCTGCCAGTAGTCCAGTGGTCGGAGTTTAGATTGATTGTATGATTTATGCCTCCAAATACTGGGAAATTTTGGGAGACAATTTTATCATTAGTAGCAGTTGTACGTGTGTTTGCAGTGGCAAGTTCAGTCGCAGTAGCTGGGTCTATAGCAATGTTTGAAAGAGCAGTTTTCTGAATGCAGATACTGAATGCTCTTTGAATAGTGATGCTATACACGTTGATATACAACTGCAGCATTCATATGGGCTAGCTAACATAATCATGAAAGACAAGGAGAGCAGCCATCAGTATGCGAATCACAGGCAAGGACTGTGACACTGCGGCAGCGTCATTCATTCAGTCAAATTTGCCATATTTGTGTGAGGAAATCTGTGGTTACCTAGACTCCGGGGGTACAGGTTAGCCCACAGATGTCAATGTGAGTGTATGTGTGTCCATAGGAGTTATTTATAAACGGAAAATTTTACAGCCACAATGTCATGTATAATTCTGTTTGAAACAGTTGCTTTTTAACAGCAATATAGCGTGCATTAGCAACTAAGTTATATTGTCTTTGATCTTTAATCGCCCTGTAGTGTGCTTTTCTTGCAACAGTAACACTGTCGTTCCCTTATTCTGTTATCCTCTGTTCCGGCACAGCCCATTAAAATGTTGGTTGGGATATCATGATAGTAAATTGGTCTGATCAGAGTCTTGCAACGAGATATTTGGAGACACAAATTAATGTGTATCAGCCACTTTAGAGACTTATGCTCAAATACGCAGAGAGAGAGAGAGCTGGGAAACTCAGAGCATGCAACCTCTTATCCCTGAAAGAATTATGGGTAATTTGCCCTCTCCTTTCATGCCAACTAATTACCACACTAAATTATATTACAACTCTTTGCCAATGCTCCTATCAGACCTTCTCAGCTGTGTGTGTAAATATGGGAACTCTGTGTATTACAAAGTTGGTCAGAACATGCATGTTGCACGCCAGAGCACCCTATAGCACATATGGATTATATATCTTGAATGGACTGAATCAGACATTGAATGATATTCACAGAGCATCTCCAGTGAGCGAGCCCAAAATATCAAATTTTTGCAAAGAGAGAAATAAATCCATTTATTCCGAGCCTTTGGCATGGAATAAATGAAAATTACTACTCGAGTTTCATAAATTTGACATCTCAGGCTCACAAATTTGAAATCTTATTTATCCCATAAATATGGCCAAAAGCGTCAGGATGCTTGTTAACGGATTATTCATCCCATCATAATAATAATAATGCATCAATTTTATATTGCGCTTTTCTGAGCACTCAAAGACGCTTCACAATGGATACATTATTCATTCATTCACACATTCACACTCTGATGGTGGTAAACTACATTTTTGTAGACACAGCTGCCCTGAGGCAGACTGATGGAAGCGTGGCTGCCAGTACGCACCTACGGCCCCTCTGATCACCACCTAACATTCGCCCACAGCCATACCGGAGTGTTCCTATATTGCATGTTTTTGTGGGTGGGGGAAACTGGAGTACCCGGAGAAAACCCACATGAACACGGGGAGAACATGCAAACTCCATACAGAAAGGCCCTAGGCCGGATTCGAACCCATGACCTTCTTGCTGTGAGGCAGTAGTGCGAACGTGTTAGTTGATGTTTGTCAATAAATGGACTCTGACCAATTGCGACGTAAGAAAGGTGTATCGCACGTATGTAATACCAAACTTGCTTCTCATAGGTTGTATCACCCCGATTTTTAATCATTTATTGGATAAATATTCATATTGATATCTGCTGGGCTTCAAGATTATTCCCTATAACTTTTCTCTTTCTGTCTCAAAAAACTATTCTTGTAGAGTTCATTTGCAGAAACATATAAAACCCATTCTTAAGATGAATAAACCAACACCTGTTTGTTTGATATTCCTTAGACAGCACAATAAAAAAGCACAGTGAGGAAAGGTAAAAAAGAGGTGTCTTATTGAACTCTTCTCATTGGGGCTACCAATGCTAGCTTCACTGATATGGTGCATATCGTAATAATAATAATAAATTAAACATGATTTAGGAACATAAATCAAAAGGGAAATTACTGTTTTTACTGATTAGGCCCTCACTTGTCTTCCTTACTCTCCTGGGGGCTGGAATATTTTCTGTGATGCGCATTGGACTCTTCCCCTCAGTGTTTGAGAGGCTGTTCTCTTATTTAGTCCACAGCTGATTCATTTATGCGGAGCTGTTCCATGTCGTGTATGTGGGGCAGTTCTACATAGTGTATGCTGTGCTGTTACATGTAGTTCGTCCTGGACTGTTTCATACGACGTGTGCAGAGCAGTTACACATATACTGTGCTGGGCTGTTACACATAGTGTGCACCCGGGTTGTGCCATACTGCGTTTGAAGGGCTGTTTCAGTTCATTAGTGAAGGGCTATTTGACATACTGTGAGCCAGGCTGTTCTACGTAGTGTGAGCAGGACTTTTCCATGTTGTGGCTGAAGGGCAGTTCCAATTCAATGCGTTGAAGCATTGCCCCACATCATGAGTGCAGGGCTCTTCCACATAGAGAATGTAGGGCTGTTTCTCTTGGTGTGTCAACAACTCCTCCCCTTGGTGCCTAGGGTTGTTCCCATTAGCGTATTCCCCTTAATGAGTGTAGGGCTGTTCCTCTTGGTGTGTGTAAGGCTGTTTCCCTTCGTGTGTAGGGCTGTTCCCCTTAATTTGTGGGATTATTCCCTTAGTGTGTAGGCCTGTTACCCTTAGTGTGTTCTCCTGTTCTTAGACTGTTCTCCTTAATGTGTGTTGGGCTGCTCCCTTTAGTACGTAAAGGGCTGTTCCTATTAGCATGGGTCGGGCTGTTCCCCATACAGTGTAGGGCTGTTTGCATTAGAATGCTCAGAGCTGTTCCTCTTATAACATGAATGTGCGTGCGAACCTCGGACTGCATTGAGCTGAGCCGCCCAAAGCAGAGCAGCAGCAGCTGATACGTGTACCGACCGGGGAGGCGACAGCTGGCTCCTCGTTGCAGCAGTTAATTAACACAGCTGCTTAACGATCGGTGACCGTCACAAATTTAAACAGTGATACTGAAGAGCTGTTCTCTGCAATGCAAAACTAGAACAGGCATTGACAGACAGGCTTTAATCTGCCCCAACATTAAAATCCATTAGTGCACTTTATAAAGTCTTCAATGGTAATTATGCACTTGACTGGCTTTGCTTCTGGTGACATGGAAGGAGGGACCGGGGAATTTCACTCCTCTTTGACTTTTCTGGGCTACGACGAAAGTTTTGTCCTCGCAGCCTACAGTACACTGTCAGCTTGGGCGCTACAATATCCTGTTTATGGTTTGTTTGAGTGAAATGGTCATCTGTATGTGTTTAGTCTGAAATGAAGCATCATCTTCATGCTGAGGACTGTGCTGGTCCTCAGGTGGTAAGTTTCAAGACTGTGGTCGTCTGCGGCCATCGGAACAACATTAGCGATGTACGTACTGATGAAAGCTGACGGATGCTGTCTCAACACAACAGCCGATGCGCAGACATCCAAACCCCCCCCCCCCCCCCCTACAATGTAGAGCGAAGAGGGGAGTGAGGGAGAGAGCAGCAGAGAGAGAGAGAGAGAGAGAGAGAGAGAGAGAGAGAGAAATAAAGGTCAGGGTGTCCTCTCCTCTGCAGTAAATCTGTGTGTGTTTATCTCCACCTTGGGAAAGCCTGTCTCATTGGGGCAGAGAGCTGCCGAGCAGCCAACCTATGTGGGGAAACAGTCACCCTGCTGTTTGTGTTACCACAGATCGCCTTGTATTTTAAAGGCGGGAAGCGAGGCATTGTGTCTATAAAACATTTATCAGCGGGTGACTTTCAACTCAGATCGGTAAGAGGTAGCATAAATATTTTAACATGCGCGCAAACTTGGAGGTTTGTCCCTGTTTCACAGACATCGATGTGAGGTTTGGGGCTCGCTACACACCAGCCAGCCAGCCAGTAGCGAAGCAGCTGCTGATGATGCAGTCTGGTCCTGCCTTCTCTCTTTTTTTGGGGGGGTGTGGAGGGGGAGGTAGGGGGGTGCGGGGTGGATGCATGAGACGCATAATTGCGGCAAACAGAGGGGGATGAAAGAGGCAAATAATCAGAACCCTGCGCAAAGTCACACACCGCCCCCGTTAATGTGCTCTCCTCAGGGGGGTGCCGTCGGTCACGGCACCTGTGACAATATTTACCTTAAACAGACCTGCTGGTGACACAAGCACGCCAACAGGAGCGCAGCCCGTCTGCGCATTTAAACAGACAGCAACTGCAGCAGCAGATACAGAAATCTGCGTCTGAGAAAATAGGTCAGCGATGTGCAGTACACTGGGAGGAGAATATTTAGCAGGAGAAGGGAGAGAGGGGGGGAAAGAGGGAGAGAGAAAGTGAGAGACAGAGGGGGGAGAATGAGAGAAGCAGTGATGATGTACTTAATGTTATATCTCTACACTACAGGCTTTGAGTCTGTATGAGTGAATGTGACAGTCGAGTAAAATCCAGCGCCACAGCACTTGGGTATATGAGAGCCCTCTCTCACTCACACACACAGCGGCAGGTATACATCAACACGCACATACACGCACGCACACATACATACACACACACACACGCACACACACACACGCACGCGCGTATGTATAAAAGCCGCACACACTTGCCATTACAACACTAGTGTTGCCGTCACAAGCACATTCAAGCACCCTTGAGCTCATCCTATCATCATATCTTTATGTTTGTTTGTGCAGAGGTTATTGCACATGCAGCACTATATGAGCGAAAGTCTGCGTAATTTATCCTGCGTAACGTGTTTCTGGTGTCATTGGTTTTGTTTGAACTGCATCCACTCTTCTGGGAAGGCCTTCCTCTCGGTATTCTGTGAGAACAGTGCTGTTGATTTCAGTCATTTATACTGATTGATCATTTGTTGGCTTGTTGTTGACGTTTTTATTTGATCCCAAACATTTTGAGCTCAGGTTTTTGCGCAGGCCAGTCAGTCCGTGCCGATTTTGGCTGATTATTTCTGCTTAGACACGGTTTTCTACACGGGGGCATCATCATGCTGAAACAGTAGCGATTCTAAACTGTTGCTGCAAAGTTATTAGCACAGTGTCCTCCACAATATCACTGTATTTCATTTCCAAAGATCTTCCCACACTGAAACGGAAAAATACAAAAAGCAGCTTTTGACAAGGGGTTGTCTAGATACATTTGGCCACGTTGTTTACATGTTTTATCAGCCCTGCCAGTCCTTCATCAGTCCAGTATCCACCACTGGCCCGACAACTCGCAGAAGTCTTTTGTGATTAAGCTTCCTGCTGCGCATCTTATTCCCAGTTTCGTCAAATTTCTAAATGTGGCGGCCCTATTTCTGTGGTTCCTCCAGAGGGGGTGCGGGAGCATGAGATCCCCTGAGCATCTGTCCCAGAGCACTGGCTCACTCAAGCACAGCGCTGGAATCACTCCGTACTGTGTTTTCAGTCTTTTCATCTTTGCCACTGCAGCACTAGAGATCACAGGGGCAGATAGTTCCTTATAGCAAGTTCTTGGACCAGTTATTCCTCTTTGTGTACATCTGTATGTGTATTTGTGCAGTTATACATGCATGTGAACTATTTTGATTCTCATTCTCATTATTATCTTACCTTGCAGGTTTGCTGATTCAAATGCTATCATTATGACTAAACAACCGAGGTGGTCATATTTTACTGACTCCCAGACGAATAATAAGTGAGCGCATGTGTTTGATTCTCAGGTTGGTCATAGCTTTTCTGTATGTTGGAAGATGCTATACAAACCAGTTTATTTCTGTATATTTTCAGCTGCATCCAAGGACTGTATGCCAGAACAAATGGTACCTTAGACTGTGAAATGCCTCAGGGTAATGAATGGAATTTCTCAGTCCCAGACTGCCCTCTTGTGGCGTAGCTGTGTAACGAATGTGAAAAAACATTTGGGCGGTTAGTATTTTTCTTTGTTTCTTTCTTTCTTTCTTCAATAATGCTCTTACTTTCTGTTTTTGTATTCATTGTAGTCAGTAGTTAATTTATTTGACGGGGCAGATGGCTTTGGATACTAAAATAAAAAAACTGGCTACGAATTAACACTGATGTGTATTGTGGGGATTGCCAAAACTTTCTCCAAGTGAGATGATGTCACATGGCTGGGTTCACATGACTTAGGTCTTACATGATGAGGTCGCATGGCTAGGGTCCTTGAACATTGGGGTCACGTGGTTAGGGCCACTTGGGCTGGTATCACATGACTGGGTTTATTCTGTCAGACATGCAGCTTCAGAAAAGAAACATGCGCCCAAGTTTACTTGAACATTTATAACACACTCTGTATTTAGTCTTTACTAAGTCTTTATTAACCCTTCATTAATCTCATTAATCAAATCATTTTCATGTGAAATTATTGTCCAGCCATTTGTAAAATGAGGAAAAGCAAACATATAATATAGATTTAAAAAATAAAATTTGAACTGAAAAATGTAGTTGCTGCTTTGTATGTTGAGTCCTTGGTAGCGCTGCTGCCGTTAGGTCTGGCACTCAGAAATACAACTACCTCTATCATCCAGCAGGGGGCTCATTTCACTTCCAGCAGCACATAGGAGCACAGAACAGTACAAACAGACTCCAAACCAACTCAACCGATTGTGCCTCGTGTTTGAAGTCAGACTGTAATACAAATGTATTGGGCTGCACTCTCAATAGAAAAGAAGGTTCTGAAAGGACTCATATCCGTTTAGGGACTGTGTATATTGCGATGGTCCTTTGTTGGCCAATGGGGTTCAATCTGGGAGCTTTCACACTTTTTATTGCTATTATAGGAAGGTTCCCAAAAGCCTAAATGGTTTCTTTATTGTGACAGGCCTAATTACCACTTTCCTCTTATTATTTGCAATAATGTAGCAAAAACAGCAGGTTTAAGAGTTTTGACCTACACTGAACAAAATTATAAAAACCCCATGTCAAATATTGATGCCACATGGAATTTTCAACTCTAACTGAGCATATGCTGACTTTTACTTGTACAATAGGGATATTTTCTTGATTTGTGTACCAATTTTTAATCCATCTCTCTGTCAGTGAGCATTTGTAATTTCTGTAATTTCACTCAGCACATGGGTGTGACATTTCCAGACGGTGATCAGACAGAATGAGCAGTACCTAGACACTCCTTATACTGGGGACAAAAAAAAGCCACCCCAAAATATCAAATTTTGTCAAAAGTCATCATGTCTCAGATGTCTCAGGTCATGCGGGAACCTGCCATTGGCATGCTGGATGCAGGGATGTCCACCAGAGCAGTCGCTGTGCTGCTGAATGTTAACTATCGCACGATAGGCCGTTTGAGAGTTTGTTTCCGACAGACGGGCAGTACTGCAAATCGATCTCATCCACGTCAGCCACGTGTGACCACACCAGCACTAGATCACCACATCCGGCTCGCCCACCATCGGCTCAGATCAGCGACACGCACAGCGGACGAGACTGTCGGTCTGCACAACAGACACATCATGCCACACGTGGTTAGGGCCACTCGGGCAGGTATCACATGACTGGGTTTATTCTGTCAGACATGCAGCTTCAGAAAAGAAATATGCGCCCAAGTCAACCGTAACCGCCTGCGAGAAGCCAACTTTCATGCTCGGCGTCCTCACCGTGGTCTGTATCTCGCCGCTGTCCGGCGTCGGACCCGCACACGTTTGATGGCTCTTGGCACGCTGGAGAAGAGTGCGAGTCACAGACGAATCCCGGTTCCAGTTTTTGTTAATAGAAGCTCAAAAATTAGACTTGGGGCGTTTATATTTTTATTCATTGTATATTGTGCCTCATTTCAACTGAACACTAGGAGTGGCAAGATTGCACCTCATGCTGGGATAAAATGAAATAAGCAAGAAATCAGCAATAAAGTTAAAGGTGTGCCTACCAGGTTAGATGTTATTCGGCCGATTTCATTTGGGTATATTCAAGAAGCTGTCTCTCCAATAACAGGAGGGAAACAAAATTTCCTTTGAAGGAGATTTAAAGTCAATAACAAAAAGGAATATAATGAAGGAAATGAGACTTGGTCAAAACCTGGCATGCGGCTGGACTGAGGGCCTATTTTAGGACTGTGTGCGCGTCGCTGAAGAAGCCTGATGTAATTAGTCGACCAGCTCATGGACTAACTTCATCCCTCACTCAGTCACAGACGCCTGTGTTTAAAGGGCCGGTCCCCACTGCTGCAGTGCAGCCGACAGACAAGTTAATGAATAATATGTTCAGACCCACCAAGTCCTTATTCTGCCTCTTGATGCAGTATTCAAACAAAACAAAAAAAATTGTCTGAAAAATGGACAATATATTGCTAGTACAATAAAATTAAGCATGTATAAGCCTGTTTTGTACCGCAACATTATTTTGGTTAAACAGTATGAGTTATGAGTTGGGTTCGTGGGCAACAGACTCGGGGGGAAGATTAAAAAGAGACCAGCAGGGGGGTGTGAGGAGTCGAGCATGCTCGAGAGATCTGCGGGACTTTGTCCGTGAGTGAAGAGAAAAATAAAAGTATTCTTGAAGATTAACAAGACCCTGTAACCCGTTGTTTATCCTCGCCTCATCTACACTGGTGACAGGACTCAGTCCTTCAGTTTTGAGGGGTTACACATGGTAGAGATAAAGTTCAGACAATCGAAATGTGGTTTTTTGAACCAGTTTTATAGAGCAATACAGAATACAGCGTAAATCTGTTTTTTTATTAACTTGTTTTTCAAACATGCGCGCAAAACATCAGTATAATGCAATATCTTTATACCTTTATAATTAGCAAAACTGAGGTCATTAGAAGCATCATTTGGCTGTGTGTGAAACAGTGACAGCAGTCACTTAAACGATCGCCGCGCGTTTAAATCTTTAGGGGCCCCCCTTCCTTCCTGGAGAAATGTTTACTTGTTATAGTTGCATGCACTCGTCAATAGATGGTGCCATTGTAATACGTATTTACCATTTTTAACGTTCCTGAGTGAGAACGTTTGGGTCAATGTTAATGGATTTATTTTAGAAAACTAGGGGTCTGAACAAAATGTTATTTGGCGTAGTTTATAGATTACGGAGGTTTGATCATTCAGCTCACTGAGTATCTAATTCACAAACAATGATTGTTACTCTACACTGTGCTGGGAAAACTGTCAGGTAATCTCCTGGATCTAAGGGGTTTTCACGGTAAAGTGCAAAAATACCATTATAATGTTAAAACTAAGAAATAAACACTCAACATGATTTTAACCTCAAATTTGCAGTATTTTGATTAAAAAATTTACATGGTTGCCATGGAAATGGTACTTTAATGATACATTCTGAAAATATTTCATGGGACTGATATTTCAATAACCCATGGTCAGATTTTACTCAAATTAGTCTCTTATGGGGCTGCCGGATAGCTCATTCGGTAAAGCATCGCGTTGCGAAGCTGAAGTGACCATCATGTCGCGGGTTGGAGCCCCGGGCAGTGGTCGGCAGCCTCCTCAGAGTAGTGCACAATTGGCTGTAGCGCTACAGGGTTGCAAATTGGGAAGGGACTGCCGGGAAGGGAATATAATAGTTGCCTTTTTCTTTGCTCAAGCGCCTCCTGTTGGCCAGACGGGCACTCATCAGGAAGATTCTAAGTCTGTTCTTGTCCGGGTATGCTCTGCCCTCATTCTGAACTTGTGAAGATTCAACCAATGAGTGTATAAGAAGCGGTGGCTGACAGGAGCATGCTTCGGAGGAGAGCCGCAAACTGTCTTCACTCTCCTGAGTTGTTCATCAATTGGGCATTCCAGATTTGGGTGGAATTGGAGATGCCAAATTTGTTTAAAAAAAAATAATAAAATAAATTAATTTCATATGAAAGGTTTAAGGTAGTTCTATGAAATGACAGGATTTTTTTTGTTTAGAACATTTATGAATATTTAATGAGCTCTGTTATCTGACTACAATCATCAACTTGCTTCATTTTCAAAATTAACCCCTAAGGGATGCACCTATCTAGAAAATCTATCTATGTCATTTCATATACCTCCAACAGATACAATTTCAGTCCAAATTTCAAGTCAATCAGATGAAGATTCATGGTATTATGAATGCCACAAGGCTGAAAATCAGTCAAAATTGTGATTTTCAGTAATTTACATTTAAAGTCACAAGTAACGATTGAGGCAGAGGAAAAACATAGATCCTTGGCGTTTACTGGCAACTCACTGCATTCCTTTATTTATTTTATTTATTTTATGTGAAAATCAAAAATATTGAAATTTTCAACAATTGAAATTTTTACCCTGAAGCCCCCTTAAGCTCTCAGTGATACCTCAAGGGCTATTTAATATGGCAACCTGATATAGGACAGTGAGCCAAATATGGTTATTCATGATTTATATTGTAAGTAGTTGCCATCAATGCGGAATATGATTATCAACTCCAACAGAATGTTTATTTTTCCTGTAGATCTTGTGTGGGAGGGCTGCATGCACTTGCTGAGAAAAAAAAAAAAAAAAAAACATTGCCTGGGGTTCAGATCACTAATTAGCACAGACATGTATGCATGCATGTGTATGTAACAGTTACCTTAGACTGAAAGTAAATAAATAATTGAATGAATTAATCAATAAATTAGTATCAATGCATATAGCCAACATATACACACTCACACATTCTTACTTTTCATCTATGCAAATTTTACATGCAGTATTAAACATTTAATAATAATAATCATAATAATAATAAGAATGATAGGTTTATTAGCCACAGTAACGCTGATTTACTATAGTCACAGACATTCCTCATATCCAGTTTGTACATATTAATAGTGTTTCCATTTTATAGAAGAATTGTGATCACTTTAGTGTCTCACATAATGAAATCACAAAATTTCAGCAAACTACAGACCAATGTCCTCATATTGATTGTGCTTCAGTTCACTCTGCAATCTCTGGATTCAGCTCAAGTCGTAGAGCTGAGACTCAAAATTATTCATTTTAAGGGGACTTTGTTTTGCCATCAGAAAATATTTTTCAATAAATAAATAGATTTATTAATAATTAATGACAATACTTTTTACATCGGTACTCTAATCTCCAAGTTCAAGCAATTGAGTTAACTGCCCAAAATAAAATAAAAAATTTTAAATACTTGCTTAACCATGGTACTCTTCTTGTGAACCATTTATGCAGCTCTCACATTTTCTCCACGAAAATAAATCTTTGAGAAAGTAATATTGGTCTGACACAAAAGCCAAATGAAAGGTGAAAAAATGAAGACTAATTGGCATCCTTTGGAGGAAAGAGGTAACCTGAGGTAAATGCATAGATTCGGAAAAGAGTATCCACAAATATACTGTAGACATACTTGTATATTCCAGTGAACACTGTTGGATCCTTAGTCTAAGGAAATTCCAGCCAGGCACAACCGATGAAAGGCTTGTGAAACGGCATCACTGCAAAATCAGGACATGAGAAGGAAGCCATGGAAATGCCAACAATCACATGGCAACCTTAGAATTATAGGGCTCTAACTGACATTTTGGTCAAAGTTGAATTAACTATTGCACATAATTGGTAATTAATAGTTCTATGTAATGATTAAGTATGGTGTTCCATTCATTTGTTAAATTTGGTTCGGATCAGAATTACAAAGTTCCATTTGCCTAGGTGTACAGTGAGCAGCCAAACTTTGCAAGCAATTTCCTCAAAACTATATAAACGTTAGATAGAAGCCAGTAATTCTAAGGTCCTGAGATGTTTTTGGGAATGAAAGTTGAGTAAAGTCAGCAATAATAAGAGCTCTGCATGAACCTGGCTTATCAGGGTGGTGAGAGAGAGCCCACTTCTCAAATGGACTGTTTCAGAATAAAACACTGACTCTCACTGAAAGCATGAAAGTGTTCCAGGTAATGTAAGGAAAACGTTTTATAGATGAGCCCAAGGACACCAAAAAACTAAAGGTCTCATCCTATCCTATCCCCAGGTGCACCACAAATCAGCCATTATATGGCATTTTAAATTTTGTCCTTTATGACATCACAAGGGGAAGACATGACCCAGAATAGTGAAGGTCCTGATTAACTTTTTCTTCTAAGTTTATCAGTCCCTGTCACCCCTGGGCGGTCACGTTCCCATGCGATGTCACAAAGGAACAGATCAGAAATGGTTGATTGGCAGTGCACCTGATGACATGACAGGGGACCTGGAGAATGCTAAGCATGGTAGAAACCTGACACCACTCGCGTCACCTCCGTGAATGCATTCACCTTAGAGTACACAGTAAAAATGCAGCTCGACATAAAAATGTTGAGTTTAGGCTGCATTTATAAGGTAAATTAAGTGAGCATGAGAAGATGAGCAGTCCTCTAGTAGGATGAGTGCAAATAGCTGCTCTTCTTGCAGTCACCTTCCTTAAAATTATAAGGCAGCTCGAATGCTGTGAAGGGTGAATATTCTACAGCTGCCCGATCTCAATCATTGTGCCAAAATGATAATGTGTGGCATTACTTGATAATTGCGGATGACAAATGTCGGGATCTGAGCAGTCAGAAAAAAATATTGGCCAATTCACCAGACATGATGGATAGGCTAATCAAAAAATCAGTTTCAGACAGCTAGTAAAGATGCACATTCTCGTCCTAGTCTTTTATTGGCGCAAATATGCGACTTTGCCAAATACTAATATGCCGGGTTTGATTGCGTGAGTAATCAGAATATTTCAGTTAATCATTTTCATTAGAATGCAAAATGGCAAATGTTTTATTGTTTGATTATTCATTTTCACAAGAGAAGTTCTAACTGAAATGATGTGTGTAAAAATTGTATCACTAATGATATTTGCCACTATCCTGTTAACTTTCAGCCGATAACTAAGAATCTACAACCTTTGCAGCTCTAAAAATATCTTCCTGCTGCAAACATGCGGGAATAATCTTCTTCTTCTTCTTCGACTTATTATTATTATTGGGGTTTTATCATTGTAGTAACAAAAAATCAAAACGTTATCATCAACATTTTTCTCCATATGATTCTCCGAATAATTAGCTTTTAAAAAGATTATTCAGGATATATGTGGCCTTTTTGCTTGCTGTCAGGATGTTCATAAAACATCACGTAAAGAGAGAACCTCCCTTCTTTATGGTCATTTGTTTTATTGTTTTTTTTTTGTTTGTTTTTTTGTCATTAATCAAATGGGCCCAGCCTATGGGCTCATATTACAGAAACCTAAAAGCTATAGTTAATGGCCTGAATCCCCAAATACAGCCTACATAAGAAAGGGCTGATGAGACAACTCTCCTCTTTGGAAAATCATTACTGACAGAGCTGTCGATATAACCAACTCCTGAAACCTGCTTCCAGAAAGTGAGGATATCGGGCAGGTCACATTATTCTATAGTCAGAGGAAGCGCCTTACGATATGTGCTCTTAATTTTCATTTTATAAGTTCAACCTGCGTTAAGTGGAGCGGTATGAACGGCTCTAAAATCTAATTAAAGAGGGAAATGTTTCTACAGCCGGAGGCACCGACCTTTTAAGATACACGTGGATTTATAAATCGAATTAGAAAGCGTAGGGCCGAGCTCATGAGCGCGGAATGGTCCGCTTGACCTCACGAATTCTTTATCTGTGACAGAGCGGTTACGCGCTCATGAGGTCAGCAGTCGGGTAGATTCAAGACCATAAGCAGAACAGTGTATGAACGCGTCGAGGTGGATCACAGTCATTCGGCAACACGGTAATATTTTAAGTGATGTGACCACTTGTTGGATTATCAATCACCTCTTGCCTGGAATGTTTCATCAATTTGGTGCATTAGGCTACTGTCTTAAACTGTCCATAATAACCCAGATCCTACATGGGAAAATTTCCTCTTTATGGGAAGATTACAGGACCACATTTCTGAAAAGGGTCTGTGACACCTCTGTCATCATGGGTTCTTATGGGATAAAACTAAGCTTCTAAACTGCGTCCATATATATTAAAATTATTATGTGTCCTCCTCGGTATCTGGGCAAGCGATTTGATTTTGTTTTGCTGAATTGCAAAGAAATAGGATTTTATTCCCTTAATTTAGACAACCATCTTTTTGCAAAACAGTAGTATTTCCCAGCTTTTCTTATTTTGAATTCTAATTAGATCAGCCATCTGTTATTTTGGACTGGTTTGGCACGCGCACTTCCATAGTAATTGTGTGGTCAGTTTGTCGCAAACTGTCTTTGCATAGCGATTGCTCTCGAATTAGGGTCATCATTGACAAAACATAACAAATTATAGAGAAAAAAGTGTTTATCCCCGTCATCAGTGGGCCTATGCTGCTTTAATAACAAGCCTGTAATTGAACCTTAACTCTTTGAACTGCGGTAGCTAACTAACATTGGCCCAAAGTTTGCGGGCCAATGGATGCACAATAGAATTTAATATAACTGAAAAAGAAACGAAAAATTGAGAATTCCGAGTAACTTTCAAACGAGAACTCTCTCAATTGTCAGTGGATAACAAGTGAAGAGATTGTGTCCCTAACTTCTACTGAACTCTATCGGGGGCAACTTTAAAGATGGGCCTTTTATTAAGGATGACCTTTCGCTGGATCCTCACAAAAGCCCTAAAAATGGAATCACACAGAGAAATAAAGACACTTGAGGGGAAGGGTTGAGAGGAGGGAAAATAAAGACAATATGACACATAAATAAGTCGTGTAGAAAGACAATTTGAGTGAGCTGAAAAGAAGTTCTGTGAAACTTAACGGCTGGGGACTAGCGGTGCCCGAGGGCGATCTGATGAGCCCATGTTTGGACAATCTCCAGTTTGTATTAGATGGGCTGGTCTGAGCTCTGGTACCAAAGCAGCCTATTCCGCGGCGCATTGTCCCATTTGTTTGAGAATGGCTGCAATACCTCGATTTGTGTCAGTGCTGCAATTGAACAATTATTTGGGCATGAAACATATGCATGATATTCGAGAAAAGCCACTGAACGTGCAAAATAGTGTTGCCCCATGATTTAACTTTGCGTAGTCAACCTTTTTTATTAATGACAAATACAATGTTGCGTGGAAAATAAAACTGAGTTTTAAACTATTGACTTTCCCACCATTATCGCCTTCCCAATTGACATTAGTAAACTCAGTGAAGTTTGAGATGTTGTGCCTCATGCAGTCTTGAAGGTTAGTAGCTAGGACCATATGGGTTCACCACGAAGTTGAAATCGGTCACACTCCTTAGCGTTTCAAGAAAAGTGGACGAGCAGGATGCATCAAAAAATCGTGGTGAGAAGAGGTATCCACTGTTTTTTTTATGGTGGTTATACTTTCGTAAGTATAATCTCCAACGACATTATTGTCATTTTAGGCCGACGCTCCATGCAAATAGTATGCTCTGCCTTCACTGTAAAAATGATAGCCCCGGTAAGTAATGTGAAACTATTTCTTCTCTAAAATTCCATTGCTCGTGACAAATTTTAGGGATTCATCTGAAGTTTATTAGTTTTTAGCAGACGTCAGCCATTGTCTTGACTAATTGAGAGCTGAATGCTTATCTTCAAGTTGAGTTAACTCGCTTTTTTAAGGCAACTGGTTAACTGTCGTTTCTAAGTTAAACCAGCTTGGAATGCAAAGTGATCAGTTCGTCGATGATGTGCAACTGCGGAAATTGCCATATCTAGAAACAGGCACGGTCAGCAAACACTGGGGTCTTATAATAATAAAAATAAGTAACTATTATTTTCTTTTCTAATTATCGAACTTTATGTCTTTATTTAGGATACTTAGGCTTATAATGTTTTTGATGGGGGGGGGAGGGGGTGTTGTTAATTTAAACCACCACCCGGATACACATCTTCCTACCAAGTTAAAACTGCATATTTTCATGCTGTTTGAAATAAACTATACTACCACTGAAAGGTGCACTGAAACACAACTGCGTATTTCCATCGACTGCTGCGTCGCTACGACCATCTCCGAGGTCTTACAGCGGTCACATCTGGCCGGGGGATGTCAACCGTTGCACGGCACTTTGATTCATTACAGTTCTCAGCTGTTGATCTACTTCACCCTCCTTCTCCATCATTTTACTGCTCATTCAACTTGTTATTGGTTTCTGGGAGTTAAGTTTGAGAAAATGTCGTTTTCTCTGCTTATGCTCTGTATCCATACACTTTTATTTTATAAACGGGAATTCCCGATGTCACCCATCTCTGAGAGTTTGTGTTTTCCACACATCTTGGCTTTGACTAGGTCTATATGTGCTGAAAGGGCTGTGGGTATTTCATCTGGTGAGCTGAAAAGCTTCAAATGGTTAAGTGTTAAAGTGTATCAATGAATCTTACGTGTTTCATTTTCCATAGCCTTTTTTAATATAATTTTCGGGCGTATTTATTAAATCTCTCAAACCTTGGTGTCCAGATACCTCATTTGACAGTTATTCAATTATACTTTCATTTTTTTTTTATGTCATCAAAATTTGCACAGCCATGTATCGCTGGAATAGCTCGCTATACTGTATATTCATCCAAAAATACCTTTCCAAACCCTTATATATATATACTGGTAATGGACAACCATGCTTGTCTGAGCACTCAATGACGTGCAAATTATAATATAAATTTTTGCTGTATTAATTTAATGTGAAGGAAATAAAGCAAATTCATGAAAGCCTGCCTCAGGTTCTGCAAAATATCAAAATATATTACTTGAATCTTTCTTGCTCGTAGTTGACTGACTGTCTCTCTCTCTCTCTCTCTCTCTCTCTCTCTCTCTCTCTCTCTAAGTCCTCATTCACACTCCAAAACAAATGGAGCCTGTGTTTAATGGTATAAGAGATAACTTTTGTTCTCCCGTTAGTGACATACTTTAAATGCAGAGCATAAAATGGATTCTCTTTTTCTGTTATGATTTAAAGCAGTAACCTTCCCACTGCACTGGAACGGATGTCGCAAAATGAGAACTGTGCGTGTGAATTCACTTCGTGCGGCCAAACAAATCACTGGGACTATTTCTCTTCCCTGCAGTTGTTGTGAATTAAATAGCATGAGTTAGGTTTTTCCTCTCAGGGAGACTATTTGAAATCAATTCTACTGACATTTTGGAGATTATTCAAAAGCAACAACAGCAGATTATTGAATTTCTCAATGGGCATTTATTGCTTCATAAAATATTTTCACACTCATTTCAAAAATTGCCTTTCAGACATGGTAGGATACGACTGCTGTTATATCCAGAGAAATGTTAATTTTTTTTAGACTTCAATGCAATTGTCTTGTTAGCGACCAATGGGATATGATTCATTTCCATTCTATGTGGCAGGATGAAGTCTCTTCTACTGAATTGGACGCTGGTATCTGCATTTTTAAAAGTGTATTATGATGCAATGATGGCTCCAAAGAATTCAACCATACATTGGGCTTTGATGGTGGTACTGTTGGCTGAAAATTTTTTAAACATTTGCTGTGGGACACTAATACATAAAACATTTTTGTATAGCACAACCCAACCCAACCAAACGTGACCTGTGTCTGCTGGTGAAGCCTTATGGAAGCATCCTGGTACAACACAAAAACCACTGAAAACATTTTGACAGCCCAACTGACCCTTTTGCAAAACATTCATTTGCAAGCATCAGACCCAAAGATTCTTCTTCACCAGCAACAAGCGAATGGCTGGACACTGACATCTTCTGGAGGAGTAGGCTCCAAGTGCCCATGTTCCAGTCTTTTCTATTAAATTATGAACTGGAAAAAAAATCACATTTGTCTTATAATATAAACAAAAGCACATGTCCTGAAATTCACGTGGAAGTGCTTCCTGATTGGTTGTTCCTGACCAGGATAAAGTTTCTTATCAGACTGCTTGTGTCTGTTACTTGTTTGGTTTCTGCAGTTGAATAGCTATTTTTCAAAGTCAGCATGTTCCGCATTGACAGTCTCTTCCTGGCGAGGTTCGGTGGATTCTCTGATTCCGTTTAAAATTAAAGCAGAGTGAAATCAGCAGAGGTTGCGAGTGAACAAACAGGACCCCCAGTCTTACATATTGATATTTTTCTGGCTCCAAGATTGTCAAAACATCTCTGTGGGTTCAGAGAGCAGGCATGTCTTCAAAGTGAAATCTCTTGGCTGAGCAGATTGTGTTGTACTGCTGTGTTCGTGTGGCGAGACGGCGGGAGCCAGCCAAGACAGTGAGAAACGCAGTGCAGTGGTGAGCAGTTCGGTAAGTGAAGAGTAAATGCACTCAACGTAGAGGTAAATGTGGTGTAACTGCAGCAAGAGAGTGTCGTATGTGATGTGCTGGGAACTGTTGTGTAATTCCTGCGCATGTGCTGTGTTAATGCATTGGGTTTGTGAGTGGATTTCAAGTTAAGTATAAATTAGTGCATATTATGTGTGTTATTTGTAACATCTAATTGTTGGCATGAATACAGGGAGTGAATTTAGTGAATATTGGTATGAGAGTAATGTCTACATGTGGTGTTAGTACAGTGTCCAAACAGGTTTGGGGTTTATTTAATAATGGAGACCATAACTGTTTGGCAGTGCATGGTTTTATAAGTCAGGCTCCTTGTTTCTTGGTTTGGGGAAATAAATACTTTGTAGCACAAATTTATTCTATCAACATTGCACTGTACATCGTGTATCATTTATTATTAAACATGCTGCACTGTGTTTAGGGTACAAAATACAGTGTCTATTTCATGGAGTACAGTGCATTGTAGAAAGTAGCAGTGTATTATTTATATGTAGCGCATAACTTCACTGTATTTATTATAGAGTTGTTGTATAATATGTCACATCAGATTTTGTGAATTGAGTATGACGTGCATAGAATGGGGCAATAAAAACTGAGGCAGCCCTGGAAAATCAGCTGAACTTTGCTTGGTGAGTCCATAACGCAAGATGAGGATCCTGACCTGAGTTCCGAAGAGGCTGAATAGTTTGTGGCTCATTCCAGAGTACAAGAATCTTCCATGGTCACCGATTCAGATTTAGCTCAAATTTATTTTGGGAGTACCTCTATACTTGCAATGAACACAAGGAAAATTTTTGGGTCCTACTCAATGGGATTTCCAAGATGTGCACCCCCCAAAGGGCAATGACCAAGTGAATCACAAACATCAATTTATTGGGATTTTGGATGCCAATATTTTTGGAAGAAATTATAGGTATAGGCTGAAAATTGCTCCCCAGGGTAATTTGGGTCCATGCCTTCAGAATCTCTTGTCAAAATGTATCTATCTCTTTTCATTTTCAAGATATTGGCCTCTAAACTATGAAACTTTTTATGGGTGGATTTCAAAAATTCAGTTTTCAAGGGCGTTCTATGAGGCCAGGATCTTTTCCTGAGGCTACATTATGCTGGATTCCTTCTATTTGAGGACAGGTCTGTCTCAATAAGGAAGACTGACTGCATCTAAGGCATAATAGTGGAGTTTGGAGACCCTGAAAAGGGTCCCAGCTGAAAAAGTCAGCTTTTTGCCAACTTTGGATTGGCAAGTTCACCTTGTGGGCAGTTACCCATGGTAATGAAACTTGTTCTACATAAATTTATATAACTTGGCCTTATTTCTTCAAAATTACAACTTGTTTTCTTATGTCCTTCACTATTTAATCATGTTATGAAATATTGGCATTTTGGAGTAAAAACGCCTGTTATTATCCCCTTTGTTCTGCAACTAGAAGTTTTAAATAGGCAGTACCTATTCATAAACTCAAGTTACTTCATTTCCTAAGATCATGTGACATCTGACATGATGTTGCATTCCCTCCCGTGGATCTCCCAGGTATTGCATCATCTTCCATGGGTATTGCATCAGATCTTCCAGCATGTTGCATATTCCCTGTTTTGGGGGTGATGAAGTCGTCCAATGAAATGTTTTGATGCAATTTGTGTCTTGCATTAACACCAATGACATGAATAACACCTGGGATTAACATTCAGATTGTAGATTTCACATTACCAAGGTCAAAGTACAGTGGTCTTTCCATTTTTTGTTACATATAATTTATGCCATACAATGCACACGATACCAGACTCTGAGTTCTCAAATGTATCTGCTAATTGTGGCTGAAAACTTTCACTCTAATCAAGTAGCTGAACACCTGAGTTTCCAATCAATGTCTCAACCCTCCTGTCTCCATAGCTGTCTTCCTCTGTCTGGCAACCTATGCATATTTTGTGCTTTTGTCTCATTTTTTCTCCACACTCAGGTATTGTCCATTATATGCCCCACCCCTTGTGTTTGCTGCTTGAGTGTATTAGCTTAATTTCTGGCAAGCTGTGTTGCTGGATTGAAATGCTTTTTCCCACTAAGCCTAAAAGTCAGTTTATCTTCTAGTTTGGGCAAAGCTCTTCTTTTGTGTGTTTCTTGGTTCACGATAGAGAAAAACATAATTACTCCTCAGAACCCTAGGAATAATTTGAATAAACTGTCCCAAGCCTTAATAATGGTCTCCAGGATTGGCACTGTGGTCCAGTTGATTATCTGTTCCAGTTTGTTCTTCCTAACTGGTTGATTTGGAACACCTCCTAAGCTTTAATTAATCTCCAGGATTGGGATTGCATTCCTGCTGAACTGTTTGGTCCTGTCATAAGGCAGCCCTGCTCCAATGAAGAGGATTCTCCATATGGCTACTGCCCTGAGACGGCCACTGACTAGGTGTGAATACGACCCCAACCCTCTCTAGTTAATACAAACAAAGCTGGACTGCCCCATTCACTGCTCTGGGCCTCGGCCCACCCTCTCCTATTACCGTATTCCTATTCATTACTACTTCTTTTTGATTTGTTCCCTCTTTCTGTGTTTGGTTCCTTGTCTTGATCATAGCCCTACAATCCAGCTCAGGAATGGAACCAGCAGAGGTGCCTTGCCTGGTTTACGCCCTGAGGTACCAGGAGGTGCAGATTTGCCTGCAAGAGGAAGAGCTCTGCCAGCTACACAAGTCCCATGGTGCCCTTTTCTATCAACCTGTGTCTGTCACTAACAACTCCCAGGATTGCGCTGCCACTGCTCAAGCGGCCAGCTCTATTCTGCAGCAGGTACCCAACTAAGCTGAGTTGGACCCCTATGACAATAACCCCCCTACAACCTGCTGAAGTTTCTTAGCCCAGTGTTCCATAGTTTTGGAGCTCAAACTGTATTCATTCCCCATAAAATGATCCAGAGTGGTGCTCATCATCATCAGCCCAGAGACTGGGCTGCACCTGTTGGGATCCTTCAGTTCAAACCTTCACCGCAGAGATGAGGAAAGAAATTGTCCGGTCAAATAAAAAAATTGAATTCAAAAATTCAGATGAGTGTTATGTAAAGAATGTAAGATGGAGCCCCTTTTTTTCTGTGGATAGTTGAATCACTGCAGCTCGTGGCAGCTGCTGTTGAGTGGATCAATAGTTTCAAACCAAGTTAGGGTTAGAGGTCAGGGGTCAAGTGGGGGTGTTTTTCGGTTCACACATTGAACCTGTTGAGTTTTACAGCCAGTTTCCAAAATGAGTTTAGGGTGAAACTGAAGTTCACATGCACATGTACTCTCTCTCGCAAATGCACACACAGTCTCCCCCACACACAGCATTCTGTGGGAGTGTGAAGGCAAGCACTTTGGATGAGCCTAAACACCTGACAGTCCAAACATACCCTTAGCTGGACAGCAGAGTGGAAGATGTGTGTGTTTGTGTGGGTAGTGGGGTGTGACAGGCCTACTGAATTTGGGCTCTGTATCGCAAGTTGCAGCAGCAACTTTTCTGTGTGTGTGTGGGGGGGGCGTACTATGAGTTTTTTTTATTATTATGATTTTACCTCTTGAACCCTGATGGCCCAAGGAGTGGATAATGATGACTTATGCTGAGTATTAATTGTTCCTCCATGTCTATTGCAGCACCATCATTTGGAGCTGTCACAGTGAGAGTGTCTGTCTGTTTCTCTCATTACGTCTAAGGCACAGCGAACAGACGCTGTTGATGCATGGAATAAATCCAGAGAATGGTCCCTCCCCCCCAAAAAAAAAGCATTACCGGGTGCTCATGTCTACTTTTCTTTCCATTCTTTACATTAGTTTTTCTTCAAGTTGCATTGTTTGAAATAATTATATGAAAATGTCTATGTTGCAGATATACAGATTAAATTGGTAACAGCTGCTGTGGGTGATGATTTAGATCACATTGTACTTACTTTGTGTGCTACTAGCTGTAGAAGTGTGAATACAAATGCAGGTGTTAAGTGATGATTGTGTGACTGAATATGAAGTCAAGCGAGCTGAGAACTGTGCGCATGTGAATTAAAAGTCAGACGTTTTACACTCTTCTAGTGTTTGAGAGAGTTTTCAGTGGGGACGGTGAGTGCAAGGTATGTGCTTGCTCCTGATTGGGTTTTATTTCAGTGTGTTGTCTGCACAAAGAGAGTGTGCGTACAGAGAACCCACATTTATCATGGCAATTTTAATCAGGGCCCATATCCTCAGGGTGCTTCTGCGGCGCTGTGGAAATCTCTGTGCTTCAAGTGAAGACGGAGAGCAAAGAAAGTCATTGGTTTGTGCAAGTGCTCCTGGTTATTTGCCTAATTCTGAGTCTGAAACAAAAGTCAGTTTGTGTGCTGGACCAATGCAGTATTAATAGCCAGAGCAGATGTTTACATGTGTAGTCGTCTGTACTTTTGTGAGACAAGGCCTTCTTTTATCCACATTCATTCTCTCTTTTTTCATTTCTAAGGGTGTCTTTTGAAAATTGACTGTTTCAGTTTTTTAGGTATGCTATATTTTTAAAATGGATTTTTGTGTGTATTTTCTTATTTGGTGTTTGTGCGCGCGTGTATGTGTGTGTGTGCGTGTTTGTGTGAGAGAGAGAGAGAGAGGGAGTGAGTGCAAGGGAATGAGAAAGAATCTACGGTTTAAAAACTTCGAGCCATTTGAATGACTTTGAAACGGCTCTGGGCTCTGACACTAAAGAAGACTGTGATGCTCCAGCTATAGTGGATTATGGTGGATTATGGGTACAATAAACAAACCCCACACATTTACATAGAATTTTCTTGTTTTTATTATTCATAAATAGTAAGTGTACTGCATTTTGTGCAGAGGGAATTACAACAAAATTGTTTTGAGCAGTCACATATGAAAATATATATAAAAATCCTGACAAAATAGCAACAACAAAATTCATTTTACACTTTCCTTCACAAATAAAGCAATTGTACATCTACCGTTGAGTGCTACTAGCAGAACTCTAGTTGGCTGATGGCCCCAACTCATTTCACATGCATTTCTTAAAAAAACATCAGCATGTGGAAATTATGCCATAGTTATGTAATAACTTTGTTCAAACATTGGTGCAATGTAGTGAGAGAGTTGATTTAGCTGGGAGCATATAGAGTATGTCAGAGAAAAAAATAAATTAGTCTGCAGTCCAGCACTGCAGTAATGGCACTTTTAATTTATATAATGCTGCTGCAGAATTCTCTGACTTCTTATACCACAAACGGTTAACTAACCAATTTGGCTTCACAAATATAATAAGTTTCTTTTTTTTATTTTTATTTTTTTGCAAAAGTAAACCGCTTGTGCTTCAAATCAAATTGGCAATTGATGTGAACTTGTGTATCTTTAGGTTTGATTTATGGTTTATGCTGTTAATAAATGTTGTTTTGGCCATTTACCTCTAAGAGCACTTCATACAAAAATAATGTCAGCAATGTAAAAATATCCCAAAGATATATTCATAGGTCCATTTCATTTGTTTTCTTGTATTGTTCATTCTGAGGTATGTCATATTGCACATATGGCAGATGAATGTTTAGTCTTTCCTCTCTGACTTCAGAATGGGTGTCAGTGACAGACTGAGGCGCTCTGATGTGTTGTGATTGAGTGACTGTGGAACCACTGTCAGTCCCACTGGGTCTCAGCAGCACACAGGGACGTCTTCAAGACCATTTGTGTTACTACAGGATTGTGGATGTTTTATTTATTTATTTTTTGTGGATATTTTATTTTATGAAATTTGAATATTCGGTTACCCTTTACTTGAAGGTACCGTCATAAGAGTGACTTGACACAGTCATAACTGTTACATGTGTCATGAAACAATTATGACAGTGTCATGTCACTCTTATGACTAAGTTGTCATAATCAAGAAAACCCAAACAATGTCAACTTGTCATCTCAAAAGTCGAATGACACTTACGTTTATGACATTGACATAATATTTATGACAAGTTCATGACTGTGCTATGTCACTCTTATGACGATACCTTCAAGTAAAGTGTTACCGAATATTCTTTTAGCACTTTAGAATATGGGTTTAAGGAAAGTGGATGTATTGAGAAGATTTATTTATGGTTTTTTTTTTTTTTTTTGGAATATGGGCATTTTAAGGCATGAGGGTATTTTAATGATTGAAGCTGTGTGGCAATTTTTGATAATTTGTTTCCTCATGACCTGCAGATGTCAAGTGCCACTCAGCAGCAAGGCTGTCCCTGAGCAGAGGGTGATTCACATTACTGTAAAACTTCTCTCTTCTTCAAACCTCCAGTCAATGACTTTAGTTAGAGAGGCTTTAGAATGGTGAGATGCTGCTAAGCACTGGCATCAAGGGGTCTGACCCTGGGCTGGACAGCTCTTTCTCAACGACATGATTTGGTTATCCCATAACTTCATGGGGAAACACCCGCAAATTGTGTAAACCACCTCCATCCCAGCGATCACTGGCCCAAGAAATAATCCACGGAGACTGACATTCGGCCATTTCTCTCCCTCCTTATTTCTTGTGTTTGGTCTGTGTGTCCTACCTATAAGTTTGTAATGAGAAGTGAATCCATCAGACCACAGGTAACTAGAGAGGTGGGCCTTTTGGTCCTGATTACAGGAATCAGCACTCTCTGTACCCCTGCGCTGCTTGCCCTGCCCACCCAAGCCCCCAGTACATGCAGAACTCCGCATACACCCCCCCAGTATGGGACCAGCACTGAGAGAGCTTTCGGTGGACTCTTCAGTTCAAGCGATTTCAGGCTTCAGATAATGAAAGGCACCTGAAAGACAAGGAGAGAATACAGAGAGAAATTCAGACAGGATATGACATAATGGCAGCAAGGGGTCACATGGGTACGGTGTCAGGTCTAATATGGGAGTGCAGGGAGGATTCAGAGCTATTGTTTATCCTATTAGAGGGGCCCGGCCAGGGGCACGTGTTTCCAATCAGCAGCTGCCAGGGGCCATTTTCATCCCAGCTCCGCCTCCTCCACCCGAGCAGTGCCCGGGTATCACATCTCCCTAATTCATCACATCAAGATGTTGCTGACAGGAAATTAAGGCAATGATTGTGTATACTACTCCTTGTCAAGCTGCCTTTGTAATAGGTAATCCATTTTTGGCTCTTAAAAGGACGGGAATAGATGTGGCAGCCTGAGCTGTTTCATGCCTGGATGACCGCGGTGTGTGGATGGAGAGATGGGCCGGAGGAGACGCAGGGTTAAATATGTGCGGTGGCTGAGAGAGGGTAAAAGTAAACCATGGGGCTGCAATCAGGAGCGCTCGGTGGTGCTGACTGCGTTTATTTTACTCCGATGTAACATTAATACAGACTGAAGTGCTGCGCTTCAGTGAGCCAGCCACAAAAATCAGCCTTAACTTCACCACCTCAACGGGAAAATCAAACCAATAACTCAAAACAAAATATCTGCCAATTAACATATGAACAGTGGATAGATGCACAAGAACTCTATGTATGCTTATGCCAAGTCACCAAATGTTAGAGGTTCCAGAAAGAATCTATGGAAAATTTTGATGTGACTACAGTAAACGCGTAACAAACAGAGCAACACAAACACACAGCCAAAACCCAGTTGATTGACAGATAGACTCATACAGTGCGTTTACATGCCGTTACTGAAAATCGAATTATTGTGTAAATCCAATTATAACCGGACTTTTAAAATGCATGTAAACGCATGTTAGTTCGACTGGAATCGCACTAAATCGAAAGTCCGACTAACACACCCAGATAATGCAGTTAATAGTAGCGTTATGCCTGCATGTATACGCTTGAATCGAACCGAACTGGACTATCTGCTCTGAGCATGCTCCACATTCTTTGTGAAGGGCTTTGACCCAGAAATCTTGTGGACATGAAAACATCAAACTGCTTAGCGAGAACTCTGAGCTCTGATTAGCTAACACGTTTGAACTGAACAGTAGCAATCCTCATTTGGAAGGGTTCTGTTGCTTGAACAGTAATGCCTTGGGGTTTGTAATATGCTTAATTCTCATGATTTATGGGCTTACATGCACGTCATCCAAAAATTTTCCTTCCACTCGCCATCGGAAAAACGATACTTTCCCCCCAGTCATGACTCCTGACCCGCATCCAACATGCATGGGAAGCCCGGGAGTGCATTTCCCGAAAGCACAAATGCGAAATTACATTTTTGGACCTACAGACTGTGAATGTACGAACTATGTTAGTTGCTAGGCAACTACGCTTCTAGGAAACGCACACCGTGGTAGTAGAAAGGGCACAAAGTAGAGCATAGCGGCATTTCAGCCAAACTGCAGCTAACGCCATAACCACTGGGGATAGTGAGCATCTCAGTTGTACGAAAAGAATAGCGAACAACCCGTATTACAGAGCTGTAAAGTTGCCCATGTTCTCGTCACTCGATCTTAGACAGTCTATGCATTCAACATGCTACTAGTTGGCCGCCAATTGAGTACCCCCAGCCATGTTGTTTGTCAAATGTTTGGTCTGTGACGTAAAAAGTTAATCAGAAAAAAGATCCAACACGAACAAGCTGAAAGGCATATCGCCACCTATCGTAGCGGAGACAGGAATGCTTGGGTCAATAAATTGAGTTTCGCCCTGCACATGTATATTGGCACAAGGATAGTAGTCCATTTGCATGGCTTAATTGAGCCATTACCATAGCTCAACTTAACTGTGCATATAAACGAACTGATAGACGAGTTGGCTCAGACAGACAGACAGACAGAGAAAGACACAGACAGACACTGCTCCTCAGTAACGAGGACATGTGAAATGCAGAGGAGAAATGATCCCATTGTGTTCAATAAAGTATATCTGATCTTTTTGGCATATTGACAGATCGACATAAAAACAGCCTGGCTCAGAAAGATAGACAGACTGACAGACACACATACAGACGGACTTAAACAGCCAGACAGTCAAACTGAAAGTGATACAAACGCAAGGCAAAGGTAGATTGAATGACAGATGGACACAAAGACAGACAGACAGAGACACACTGAGTAGCACGGGGTTGGTATTGACCTTACTTTGCCCGTACTGGCTGTACTGATAGGGCGGGACGGGCTCCATGCTGTAGCCGGCAGAGCTGTAGCTGGGGGGACAGTAGGACTGTGAGCAGCTGCCTGTCATCCCACTGCTGGGTTCCAGACCGCCAGTGAGGGGGGACAGAGCATAATCACTCTGAGGCTGGTGTGGTACCCCTCCCGGGTTCAATAAGCCCATTACCTGTGAGAAACAGAGGAAGGGACAGAGAGAGAGAGATGGAGACATTGAAAAAGAGGGCAAGAGAGAGCTCACTGACTCAGCTGTGCATATTTATGAATCAATGACCACTTCTAAAGATCAAAAAACACTATTCACCATTGAGTCTGCATGCGGTGTGTTTGCATATTTATAAGTCATCTGTGTGGCCATATTGCATGTGTGTTTGTGTATGCGTGCGTGCACATGTCTGTGTGCGCGTGCATGTTTAAGAGAGGAATTCCCCTTGGAGTATGTGCAGTCAGTGTGTGTATGTGTGTGTGTGTGTGTGTGTGTGTGCGTGTGTGTGCGACTATGTTATTCACTTGAGTGTGTACACGTTAAGTATGTAGGGGGGGAAGGGGGATAGAGACTGTGGAGAGTGTGCTAAGAAATACAGATTATGCAATTTGTTTCACATGCAACGCCGAGCTCTTGTTCAAAGTCATTCTGTCCAATGACGACTTATCTTCTCAGATATAATGATAAAACAAGCCTACTTAGAAAAGGCTCCAACCACCTCACTGGGAGCTGATAAAAGTATGCAAGGCATTGATCTGCAGTTGATTAGTGGTAAGATAATCAAATTTAGAGAATTTTTTATGGCCCAGGGGTGAAGGTTGCTGCCCTACTAAAAATTCATAAAATTTATCAGCAGAATACATCTCTCAGCCTTGTAAGAGAACTAGGCTGTCTTCACTGAGAATCACGACTATAAAGCCCAAACTAGACTCCCTTAAGATGTGCCAGTTCTCCTCAAAACAGAGCAGCGTTTCCCCCGATCACTCCGAATACATAATGAAAAGCAGCTCTCCGCGTTCTGCTTATAAGTGACATATTATTCTACATCCACCCTGACAGATGGCTTCGGTTAAATCATTTCCCAACCTAAGGACAGAGGGGCTAATGTTGATTTTTAAAAGGAGTTGTGTTTCTTGACCCTGGTAACATTTTCCTAAAAATTATCTGTGTTTGGAACTCCATATTAGAACGGAAAAGTATATAGTTGCCTAAGAAAAGACTTTGAAAAGCACAGCTCTGAAATACACATTTTCCCCCTCCCTGGTTAAAATTCTACCTGAAATGGTGGTGGTGAGGTTTGATTTTGGCAGTTAAACAGGGTTTTGAGGTTTGACTCTGGCAGCTGAATATTGGGACAGATGTGGCAACCAAAATGCAGGCAGACTCAGTGAAGGCAGTGGTGCCGGGGCATATGAGAGAGAGAGTGGGGAATTGGGTGGGGGTCCGGACTATAAGAATTTTATACAAATTTTATATATATATATATATATATATATCATATTTTCTCTGCATTTATGTCTAATATAATAGTTTATAATATCAACCACTTTGCACAGATTACAAATAATGCCAATTTATTCCTGTAATGCATGAGCTTATTAAGGCTTTATAACTCACTTTTTGCCACCGACACTATAGAAAATTAATACAGTGAAGTAAGACATTTGGAAATTCAATTACCCAAATTATTAAGGAATTAAATGTAGGAACTTACGGACACCGGCATCTATATCTGCGCAAAGGAGCTTAGGCAAGTAAACCTGAGCAAGACAAAATGTTCTCAATATGTGTGCTTATGTATGAGTCCCTGTCTTTCTCTCAATCTCAGTGAGTGTACAGTATGTGTTAGTCTGTTGCTCTCTCTCTCTCTCTCTCTCTCTCTCTCTCTCTCTGTGAGTGTACAGTACATGTGTGCCCATGCGGAGAGGAGGGAATGCATTATTTCTGTCTCCCCCTGTTCTCTGTCTTGCTCTCTCTGATGAATGAGGCGCTTGACCTCCATGTGTTTCTCATTTGTTTTAGCACATGCTGGTCCTCCTGCAGAGAGCTTTCTGGGACGGAGCTCCTGTATATTTCACACCTACCCTCCCCTTCCTGCACACCCCCTCATTCCCTGCCCCACCTTCCATACTCCACCACATGCACCTGCAGGCACACAGACATGTGCAAATACATAAACACACTGAGGCATACACACGCTGCAACGCTCAGTGACTGCCTGCACACAGATTCAGAGAATGCACATCCTATGAACAATGACTCAGTCATACTAACACAAAAGCATTCATCTCAACAACACAGACAAATACACACGCGCGCACGCGCAGAACATCTGATGACACGCTGTTACACTCAATCATAAAGTGCCAAGATGTTTGCTGAAGATAATGGTTTTCTCAGAGAGCAAATCTATGGAAGCAATGTGGAACCAGAACTATGAAAGGTTCTGTTTGAGGTGCATTATGGGGCATTATTCATCCTGAGCTACAAAACAAACCTATAGCAGTGACACAATCTGTCTTAGGACTGGCAGGATGTGGCTCAGACTGATCCTGCAGATTTATCTGAATAAATGAAGTAACTGAATGGCACTTTTACTGCTGCTACTGAGGTAAATGCATATCAGTGGAGTTTTTCCTTTCCAGCCGAGAGGAACAAAACTATTCTCATACCAGCATCAGCATGTAGCTCTGGCCTCGACTGCAACACCAAAAATATTAATCTAGCATTTCCATCAAAACCCCTCAAAATAGACTGCATCCTATTTTCTATGTGAACTGGCCCATCTAATTCTATTCACTATGTACACAAAGCACTCAAGTTACAGTAAAAATATTTATAAACAAGACTAGACGCAACATAATTTGAATAGATTACGAACTGCGTTACCAAAGATTTTTTTTCTACATACTCAGCCAAAAGTATGTGTGTACTAGAAGAGGGGAAAATAGCGAAGACATTGTAGATTGCGATCAGCATCCAACGATCAGCCATAACATTATCACCGTCTGCTTAATATTGTGTAGGTCCCCCTTTTGCCAACAAAACAGCCCTGAGCCGTCAAGGCATGGACTCCGCTAGACCTCTGAAGGTGTGCCGTGGTATTTGGGACCTAGACATTTGCAGCAGATCCCTTTAGTTCTGTGATGTAAGGTGAAGCCACCATGGACTGGACTTATTTGACCAGGACAACCCATTGATGTTCCATGGCATTGAAATCTTGGGAATTTGGAAGCCAAGTCAACACCTTGGACTCGTAGTTGTGTTCCTCAAACCATTTCTGAACTATTTTTTGCGATATGTTATGGCGCATTGCCCTTCTGCATGAGGCCACCGCCGTTAGGGAATACCGTTTCCATGAGGGGGTGAACTAGGTCTGCAACAGTGTTTAGGTTGGTAATATGAATCTAAGTAACATCCACATGAACAGCGGGACCCAAGGATTCCCAGCAGAGAGTTGCTCAAAGTATCACACTGCCTCCGCTGGCTGGCTTTCTTCACATAATGCATCCTGGTGCCATGTCTTCCCCAGGTCAGCAACGGACACACACCCAGCCATCCATGTGATGCAAGAGAAAATGTGTTTCATCAGACCAGGCCACCTTCTCCGGAGGACAGCAGTCAGCATGAGCACCCTTACCAGTCTGCAGCTACGCAGCCCCATGAGAAACAAATTGTGACGCACTGTGTTCTGACACCTTTCCACCATATCCATATCATCATACTATAATTTGAGGAACGTTTGTCTGTTTGTCTGTTTGTCTGTCTGTTTGTTCCCCTACTCCTCCGAGGTCCTCTGACGGACCTTCACCAAACTTGGTGGGTCTATGTAGGTTGTCCCTGGAATTGTCCTTGAGGGGTTAGTTTTTGGAAAGGTTAAGGTCACTGGGGTCAAAGGTCTTGCATTTTTTGCAGCCACAGGTAATTCACTAGTATCAGTAATTTGAGCTGCAGAAGCTCATCAGACCACAAGGGCTAACCTTAGCTCCCCATGTGCATCACTGAGTCTTGGCCACCAATACATTTGTTGCTGGTTCACTGGTTTTCCTTTCCGTGGACCATTTTGGGTTGGTGCAAATCACTGCAGACAGGGACATCCCACCAGAGCTGCAGTTTTGGGATGCTCTGATCCAGTCGTCAAGCCATCACAATTTGGTCCCTGTCAAAGTCGCTCAACTCTTTAAGCTTAGCCATTTTTTCTGCTTCCAACACATCAATTTTGAGGATAAAGTATTCACTTTCTGCCTGATATATTCCACTCACTGACAGGTGCTGTAGTAGCGAGATAAACAATGTTATTCACTCCTCTCATTGGTCAGAATGTTAATGCTGATCAGTGTAATGCCAAATACGTAAGTAGCTTGGTTACTGGAGAGGGTATTGTCTTTAAAAAGGCATTCTTATTAAAAGTCCTCTAGCAAGAGTTCTCAACCTACCAAAAAAAAAGTTGGTCCAGTTGAAATGGAATGATCCAGTGGTTAAACTATCCACTGTGTGTATTCGCTGCCTCTTGAGGCATATGCGACTCAAGTACACTCACTGCACATAAAACTACAGTGCTCAAAACTGGGTGGGTATATTCTGTTTTCATGACACTTTCAAATGGAAAGTTGAGCGAAAAGTAAAGTTTGAACTCAGGGCGAAAAGCACAAGCCTGGACCTCAGAAGTACACTGCCTGTTCAAAAAAAAAAAAAGAAAAAAAAATATTCGCCGTTCGGATATAAGTGAACAAATACTATGGATGGATCCTTATTGCAGTGATTAATATTTTTCAGCTGGAAATAATTATTTTAACTCTAACTGATGTAGCACATTCTCATAATAAAATCAAAAGATGTATCCCTCGGTTGCAGAAAAGATGCTACAGTATTCCAAATGAGGCAGATTATTGGCCTGCATCTAGCAAAGAAAACAATGAATGGGGAAAACAAGCATGAGTAATTATTTTCACGCACAGATTGGCCGCCACAAAGTCCTGACTTTCCCCATGTTGAAAGGTACTGGGATGTGCTGGAAAACACTGAAGAGTGGCTCAACTATTTCTTTGTCAGGACTCGATCTCGAGCCAAAAGTTAACTCTGATTGAAAATAAATGTTCTGACGTTGCATGCAGATGTCAAAACAATGAACAATGAAACTGAATTTGCTCTGTAATCAAAGCTACCGGGGTTCCAACTAAATATTTGAGTGCACAGCTTTTTTTTCTCTCTCTTTTGGACAAGCAGTGTATGAGGAAATAAGAGAAAGAAAATTAGAAGTGTTCTTATATGCTCTTCCTTTTCGAAACAGAACTAACAGCTCCGGATCCTGTCAGAGAGCACGGCTGCATGTGCTACATTTTACCCCAGGCCGTATGACGCACCCTACGCTAATACTAATGCAGAGCCTTAATTAAAATTCATGGATCAGGGTGCAGCCTCGCCAGCAGCAAAAGCAGAGCACTCCTCTGCCGTTAAATCTCATTTTCTGCCTACTTCAAATTGACCTTGCTGTTGAGGTATTGCGTGATAACCGGTGATGAGTGAATAATTGGGCATAATTGTCTTTTCAGCTCTCATTTAATTCGCTCTTGCTGATCAGACATCTACAGACCCCCCCATCCCCCAATGATTGGCTCATTTAAAATCTCCATTCCGCCTTAACTTTATTGACCCGCCGTAAATGTTTTGGCCCTTCCTCCAAACACAACAAACCATCAAACTGGCCCATGTGCAACACTCCCACCCATTAGCGCTCCCTCATCTTATCACACCCAGCTATTAAAACTCCCAAAATATTGGCACTCCTACAGATTACCTCACATAGAGTTATGCTCCCAAACACAAACACTCCCATAGATTATCACACCCATGGATAAAAAACTCCAAAATATGAACACTTCCACAAATTATCACACCTAAAGATTAAAACACCCAAATATGACCACTTCTACAGATTATCACAGCTACAGATTAAAGACCCCAAACATTCACCATAACATTAATATATAATGTCATCCACTGATTAAACCTCCAAACATTGACACTCTCACAGATTATCACAACCAGAGAATGAAGCACCCAGACATAGATTAACCCAACAAAAAATGTATTAACCAGGGCTTTGAACCAGAATCTTTTCCCAATTGGTTCGTTCTGAACAGAAGCAGTATTTTAACGTTGCCGGTTTTGGGTTCGACCCCAAAATTTACGTTCTCGCACCAGTTAGAAACAAAAAATTTTGCTCCTGAACTGGTTAATATCGTTCCATGTCAGCCATAGGACTTTAAATTGGTAAGTTAAACATTAACACTTTCAAATTAGCTATTATTTCCTTTATCCCACAACAAACACTACAAATCACTAGGCCTGTGCTTTATACAACCTGCATCACTAAGTAATTATATGGCCACATTTGTTACATTATTATAGATAAATGAAGACAATAATAACTTCTGCAATGTCATTTATTGCCAAACAACAAAACAGATCCTATTTCACATTGCTCAATATATGCAAATGACAGAAACAGGACAGCCAATAGCTGCCATTGAGATCATTTAACAAATGGCCAGACCTTGTCAGGACTCAATCAGCGCATTTCACCAGCTCTTCTGGTCATTCAGTACATTTTCTAGTCGCGCAGTCAAATATTGAATTAGGGTGATTGAGCCCAAACACCGCCACGACAGAAGCTCAAGAGATGCAGAAGCCATGGGAAACAGATCCAGTCTTGTTCCTTGTTTAAGCTAAGTAAAATCGCTGAAAAACTGGCAAACACAATGGTTTTGGTTTCCTTTACATTATCGATTCAGCATTGTAAGGATGGCAAATTGGCAATATTAATGCAAAAAAAAAAAAAAAAACCAATACCAAAACTTTCCATGATGCGCAGCAATCGTTTTTTGCGATTCTCACAATTGCCATTCTGCTGTACATCGTGCCTAACAACGCTCTTTAACTGTGACTACATTCAGAATATAAAACGGATTCTCCTGGCTTATTGCTTAATGAGCCTCACAAAATAATTCATGCAAATGTTCGGCGTTTCAAGAGCTGCATGTCCACAGAATTTCTAAGGACGTATTGATATTTTAAGTCTTTGTTTATGTGCGGATGAAAACGCCTCGTAATTTTGTGGTGCAATGTATAGCAGTGCAATCGAGAACAAATTTGACGTCTCCCATTGACTTCGGTTGATTAGTCTGAGCAGCTGTTGCTAATCGGGTGAAGTAAACTGGTGAAGTCAGGTAAAGTAAACTGCGAGAGGTTTATGTTATTAAGAATTGAAAGGTGAGGTTTCAGTGGCCTTTGTGACTGCCGACTGACCACTGCTGTGTTACGCTTTTGTACCCCTGAATTGTGCTAATGGTCGAGACCTATTGCGTTTTAGTGAATAAAATTGACAGGCTACGCATAGCATTAGGCTTAATTAGGCTGATTTCTCTCTACTCTGCCCGGGCATGCCAAGGAATGACAGACAGGAAGTGAACATCTGTTGGTTATTGTAGTCCACTTGTAGCCCATTTCAACATATCAAGAACGAAAAAGATAACAGTATTAACCGGTTACCATTATTTTTTATAACCAATTCTGGTCCGGAACATTAAAAATTCTAAAGTTTCTGGTCTGGTTTCAGTTTCTAGCAAAATAGCAAAAATTTCTGGTTTTCATTTTCGTTCCGTAAATCGATTCAAAGCCCTGGTATTAACCCATAAATTAATCCTCCAACACATAATCAAAACCACAGATTAAGACTTTAACCTATCAACACTCCTATGAGTTTACTATTAGTATGAGCATGTGTGAGTGTGTGCATGTGTGAATAAGTAAGTGTGTACGTGTGTGTATGTGTATTTGTATGTGCATGTGTGCATGCATGTGTGTGTATGTGTGTACGTGCATGTGTGCATGCACATGTGTGTATGTGTACAACGTTTATGTGTGTTCATGCATGTATATGTGCGTGTGTGCGTGTGTGTGTGTGCGCATGCTTCTGTGTGCTCATAAGAGGACAAACCTGTGGGGACAGGCCGTTGCTAATGCTGGGGTTCAAGCTATTAGATGGTGCTGTTGGAGACACGAACCCCTCTGAGTACCCTGCAAATCCGTGCCGGCTGGAGGGCAGGCAGTAGGCGGGGCCTGTTTCCTGCCCTGCCCCTGAACCTCCCAGGCTGTTCTGGGACATGGAGGTGGGGGGGAGTGGCTGAGGGCGGTGGACCGTGCCTGGCTGTTCTGATACTACTGCTGGAGAAACAATAACACAGATAAATAGAGCAGCACCACCAAACTCCACCAATCAAGAGCCTAAAATACTCATTACTGGAGGAAAAACTGTAACAGCTGAAGATAACAGCATCACCAAACTCCTGCAAACCAGGGCTTTCAATCCAACACCACTACTGGAGTAAAATCACAATAACAACCCTCACCCCAGTCCCCCGGCCCACCCCCTCGCCGGGCAAACAAGAGTGTAAAAAATCAAGAGTGACTGCGAAAATAGATGGAGAAATGGTGCCAAGTCATATGAGGTAAAAAATTGTGAAAAAGCTTTCCAGGGGACTGTTACTCTTCATAACTTAGTTGGTGCAACTGTGCATCATTCTAATGCTTTGTGAACTGCTGAGTTACATGTTCATGCATTTCAGCTTTTCTATTTCATACAGTATGCAGCTTAGCTGTGTCCCCCAGCAGTAAATATTTAGGAATAATGTATAAAAAGAGTCTTTTTCTGTCTAAGTCAGGTATGGGGACAGACACAGATCCAGTCTGTGGCTGATTTGGCTTTCCTCACCTTAAATAAGATGGGCCCGACAGTCTGAAGGTGGCTCTGTATAAGAATAACGGCTTAATAACTGTAAATTACAGTAAATGTAATCAACGCAACACATTTCCATTTCCCCCATATCAGGAGTATGCTTACTGCGTTTGTTCAGAAACAAACATGCTAAGAGAGCTTTTTTACAGGGTGGATAAGTTAGGTAGGTTAGCATTAGGCAGTAGTTCGGTTTGCAGCAGTGCATGCTCACCTTGTGCGATTGATGTGGGAGGGTACGGGCTGTCTGACAGCTGATAGGGTGGCAGGGAAGACATGGCCGAAGGAGGGAAGCCGCCCGGGATCAGGTGATTAAATGCCATCAGCTGATTGGCCCCCGCTTGCTTCCTCCACCTGGCTCTTCTGTTACTGAACCACACCTGTTTGGGTGAGGAGCGAGACAAAATGTGATTTTCATTGGGAGGGAATCACTGAAATTCTGCCCCATGCTGAACCATTCCCATTCAGTTACTGAACATCAGTTCCAAAGGTATAATGAATGGTGCGATTGTTTTTTCTCATGCAAGTCTATCCACGAATTTCTGTGTATGATAATGTTTCACAGAATTTGTTTGAGAGCAAGGGCCTGTTATCGCATGAGCGAATGTATTTATTTACTGGTATGAGCGTGTGTGATTTTAATTGAGTGTAGGCATGTGCTTCTGTGTTAGATAGTGTAGAGCAGATGGATACATAGATCTGCGTGGCTGTGGCTGAAATGGCATCATTGATAGCCCTTGCATGCTTGAGGCAAACAGTGCTGCCCCATGTGACCTAGAGAAAGGGTTGTTTGTGTCTTTATAAGATCTTATTGTGCTGTCTTTGTATCTGATCCAAATGGCAAAAACAGATCTGAATCAGATAAGTATGCTGCTCTACGTTGGTATATGTGTGTGTGTGTGTGTGTGTGTGTGTGTGTGTGTGTGTGTGTCTGTGTGTGTGTGTGTGTGTGTGTGTGTGTGTGTGTGTGTGTGTGTGTGTGTGCAAAGTTAAGTGCATGTGTGTAAGCGCATGTGTGTGTGTGTGCGTGGTAGAGTCTGTTACAGTACCTGTATTCGTGTCTCGGTGAGTTTGGCACGCTGGGCGAGCTCCTTGCGGGTATAGATGACAGGGTAGTGCGTGTGTGCGTGTAAGTGTGTGTATGTTTGTGTGTGGTAGAGTGTTACAGTACCTGCACTCGTGCCTCGGTGAGTTTGGCGCGCTGGGCGAGCTCCTCGCGGGTGTAGATATCGGGGTAGTGCGTGCGCTCAAACGCTCGCTCCAGCTCCTCCAGCTGCTCCGCAGTGAAGGTGGTGCGACTTCGCCTCTGCTTCCTTTTCAGTGGTAAGTCTGGCTCTGAATCCACCTCTGAGCCCTCATCTGATTGGCTCGCAGCTTCACAAACAAACAAACAGAGGGAATTTAATTACAGTAGGTGAACACAAGACTGAATGCAGCATATACAGAATGTTGACCAGTTTATTCCTCAAAAAGTAAACACAGAGAATTTCAGGGACAGTAGTGCAGTCAAATGTTTGTGCAAAATACAATTAAAAATTCTGTACTCACAGATACATCCCATACTTCCAGACATTAAGTTTTTACATCAGTTACACTATTTAAAATACAGAACACTGTATACATCTTTATTCTGTCAAAAACCCATTGGTGCAAAAAAAAGAAAACAGCCAACTTTACGCAACCAACAAAATCTAGCCACATGTGACCCTGTCTCTTGCAAGTCTGCAATAGCTATGATTAGGTCGGCTCACTGCGCTTAAAAAATAGAGTGAAAAAAGCCAGCGAGGAAGAGAGGCAGAGAGAGGGATCGAAAGAAGGAGAGACCTCTTGACGTGTGAACGTATTTGCCTCTTTCATAGCCCTGTTTATTTTTAAATGACCTCCTCTGGGGTCCAGTGGCTTACGGTCATTGTTGTGGAATATTCTTGCTTTTAAATAATCCTCCGGACATGATTGTGAGCCAGTGGTTTGATGGGCTAGACAAAGCCCTCACAAAGGCCTAGTTTGGGCGCAGGACAGAGGGGGTCCCAACTGGCTTTGGGCTCCTTACAAATTCAGCGGTTTTTGGAGCCCAGTGAGCAGCACTAATAATCATAATAAGAAGCTGCCGTCTCGTTGCAGGTGCATACTAATCTATTTACTCAGCTTTACTTGGGAGAAAAAGCAGGCTTCTTTTAGAGCTAATTCAGCAGAAGAGGGCATGAATTGGCTGCTATAAGCTGCACACTTGGTACTGGTAGCTGGAGCAGAGGACTTAGTCCATTAAAAAATGATTAGGGTTTTCAAACCAGCGTGACAGGCCGCCATTGTCCCCATCCTCCGGCCATTCAGTGCCTCAGTGTTTCAGCGTCTGCTATGGCCTCATCTGACTGCAATCCCCCTCCTAACCCCGCCCCACCCCCACGAGCACCCCGCCACGCCCGCGTGACTCTGAAAGCAGGCTCAGGTTATGGGGAGCGGTGCTCGCCTGGCACACTGGTAATACACCGCGCGTCGCAGCTTCCGAGGATACGCGTGCTGTTAGCACACTGAGCAGCACCGATTTGGAGCGTGCGTCCCATAGGGTGGCGTAGCGTGTGTGGCACCTTAAGCCAGTGCTCTGGAGAGTGTGTACAGTGTTTTAATACTGGGCTGGGAGGGGATCTCCTCTGTTCTGTGACCACAATGAAACACAAGACACCCCAAATAGTTTGGGGTCCCTGAAGTGAAACTGATCCTCTCCGCCTTCTGCCCAGCCTTTCAGAGCACGCCACCACACAGAGGCCGAGGGCAGGGCTCATGACGCATTAAAATCTCATTGGTAAAGAGATGCGGCCCCCTGCCGCAGAAGGTTCCGCAAGCTGCACACAGCTTTTTCCATCAACCCCTTTCATAAAAACCTGGGCAGAAACCCAGCCCTGATCCACCATCCAGCAGGGTCTCAGTTCCACTGTAATTTGGCTCATGCAATTCTACTGATTACCAGCCCAACAAAATCCCTGGCTGGTGAATGAGGTGCACCCTCTCAGGGCTGGGGCAAAAACCTAGAAGATGGCTGCACTCCAGGAACAGCCTTGGGCTGCCCAGCCAAAAAGCCTGGTTCTCCCTCATGCACTCTTTAGAACTGCGCTTTTCCTCGCAGATCAATAAACGTCCTGAGCCAGGAAGGCCATAACAGAGAAAAACAAAATCCCAGGAAATATTGCAGTGAATAAGTATTTAACCCCCTCCCAATTTATTTGATTTGTGCCTGTTTGTCACACGTAACTGTTTCAGATCATCAAATTAATTGTAGTAGTAGATAAAGGTAAACTGAGTAAACACTATATGCAGTATTTAAATTAAGATTTCATTTATTGAAGGAAAAAGTCTCTCCAACCCCACCTGACCCTATATGAAAAAACAATTGTCCCCTTAGTAACTAAATAAACAAATTAAAATACATTGAATTGACAATTGGATTCAATTTTATTAGACACACCCAAGCATGATAACTGCGAGCACTGCTGAGTCTAAACAGCACTTAAATAGGACCTGGCTGGTCATCTTAAGTAAACAAAAAACAGCACATGATGCTGAGACCAAAACAAGTTGAATAGCAGATAAGAAACTAAGTCAAGAGCACATATCAGTCTAGTTGGGGTAACAAAGCAATTTCTAAGACTCTTGGACCCCAGCAAGCCATAGTGAGCACAATCATCTACAAATAGAGAAAAATTGGACCTGTAGTGAACCAATCTCGGGAGTGGTCAGTCTGCCAAAATTCTTCCAAGACCGTATCAACAACTCATCCAGGAAGTTAAAAAAAAAATCTCGACTAACATCTAAAGAACTGCAAGCCTCAGTGGTCTCAGTGAAGGTCAGTGTTCATGATTCTAAGATCAGAAAGAGACTGGGCAAAAATGGCAAATATGGGAGAGCTGCAAAGAAAAAAACCACTGCTGACTAAGACGATGGCTTGTCTCACATTTTCCGAAAAAAAAAAATAATTAAAAATTAATGACCGCCATAACTTTTGGGGGTCTAACTAATATTAACTAATGTTAATGCATAACTAATATTCTGTGAACTGATGGGCCAAAAGTGGAACTTCATGGAAAACATGGGTCCCATTACATCTGGCGTAAAGCTAACACAGCATTTCACAATGAGACCATCATTCCAACAGTCTAACATTATGGTGGGAGTGTGATGGTTAAGGGCTGCTTTGCTACTTCAGGACCAGGACCACTTGGAATGATTGATGGAACCTGCTTTCTACCAGAGTATCTTGAAGGAGAATGTCTAACCATCAGTTTGCAACCTATAGCTCAGGCGCAGTTGAGTTATGCAGCAGGACAATGATTCTAAGCATACAAGCAAGTCCACCGCTTAAATGGCTCAAAAGAAGCTAAATGAACATTTTAGAGTGGCCTGTTTTGAATCCAGCTGAGAGGCTGTGGCATGACCTTTACACATACATGAGCATCGGCCCGATGATGGGCCACTGGGCATAATTGAATTTTTCCACCATCAAATATTGTGCTACGCCGTATATATTGTTTGAAAGTTTCGGGACTCAGCATTCTAACTGTGCAAGCCATTTTATGATGCAAATATGATCGCAAAATTGTATTTATAATTGTGTTATAACAACCCTCAGTATGCAGTCCTATAGGTTCAATTGTATATCATTGTTCAGATTTATCTAAATATGTTGAAACTGATGTTCTTACCTTGGTCCAGAGATAAAAATCTGTTAAGTTTTTAATCCAAAAAACAAGTAAGCTTGGGCAAACGTCACTAAATTGGCTTTGACATAGAGGTAGTAGCGGAGCATCTTTGGAAGTTTCATTATAATTAGCTTTTTTACTCACAATGTAGTGCTGTCAATTGTACAGTAGCGCTTTGGGAACAACTAAATGCACCCACTGACTATTATGTGCTGATCTAACAGAACTTATCAGCCCTCACTCCAAGAAATGGGACAATCAAATTCTTTTAGTTTATACAAACAATCAGTCTGAAACTTTGAAAAGACAGATGCGTGTGTAACCAAATGCTTAATTTTTACGTAAAGGAATTGTTTCAATGGTTTCTCACAAGGGGGCATTCTGTCAATGAAGCAAAGGAGTCTTGGATGAGACTTTAAACACATACACAATCGTACACCATTGCAGGAAATTGGAACGATACATTGGAGTGAAAATATACCTACATATGAGGAAAGTGATGTGAAAGAGGGAAATTGTACAACTACTGCAACGGTTAGAAATATAGGAAAATTCAGACTCTCCAAAATTGTTTGTTAAATGGACAGCTTATGTTCCAAAACCCTCTAATGTGGCTGAAATTCTGCAAAGAAGAACGGGTCCAAATTCCTCTACAGCAATGTAAAAGTCAGTTATCGCATATGTTTGTTTGCAGCTGTTGGTGGTAAGGTGGGACAACCAGTAATGAGGTCTAGAATGGCACGTATTTTTCACACAGCTGATAAAAATTTAAAATAATATTTTACCTTCAATAATTGGAAAGATCATTTAAAAGTTACCAATTTTGTGTTTCTTCATATTGTCTATGTCATATTAAAATTAGTTGGACAAACATGAAACATTCAAATATGACAAATGAGTAAAAATAGAAGAAATCAGGAAGGGGCAAATACTTGTTCAAATTATTGCAAGAGAAGCATCAGGTTTGCTGAGAAATTGAAAATGAGGGTCGAGTGGCATTGGGTCTCTAATGTCCTTTTGTCAGAAAATTAAAGAACGGAAGAGGGAAGAGGGAGGGTGCAGGGGAGGTAGAGAGAGAATGCAAGGCACAGGCAGTGATAAGCTCAGATTTAAACAAGTAATTAAAACACTGGAATCACTTTGCAGAATTGATCTGTCAGCACTACAGGAGACTATAGGAGAGACTTGTAGGCCGCAGTTACAAGCATACTCTGTGGGGGCGCACAAGGGCCACAGGAGCCAGTTCACAAGTTTTTCTCAGCTTAACAAAGGTATTTATGCTGTTTAAAGTTTTATGAATATAAAGGCTGCCTCTCAAGAGTCAGGTTCATGTTGAATCAGGTGAGCACTTCAATTTTACCTTTCAATAAAATAAATAAAAACGAAACAGATGTTAACAAAAGTAAAATGAGCAGCCAATAGGAAGTGTGGAGATGTACTAGAGAGAGGTAGAATGGTCAGAAGTACTGTATGATGTTTACTGCGGGACGGGGCGGAGCAACGCTCCATTCTTCTCTTTTTTATTGAGTGACTGCTCCATCACAGCCGTAGAGTAATGGTAAATGACACTTTTACTTTTGTGGAGCCAGAATTTTTCTTTCTTTCTTCTGGGTGAGTTATTTGGCTGCCCTTTGTTTGGCTGTAAGAGGCGCCAAGGGCTGAGAGGCCATTCTGCGCATTTCCACGCTCCATCTGCGGATCCGCGGGCCCACGGCGCATTCAGGCTCCTGTCACCTGCCTGGCAGGGGTGCCGCGCACACAAAGAGGGCCCGAGAGGGGCGGGGGGCCCAGGGGGCGAGTGAGTCAGGGGGGGAAGGGTTAGCTGGAGCTCCCCAAACACAGCCAGGGGAGCACCTGAACCCTCAGGAAGGGGGTAAGCATGTGTGGGCGGAGGGGAGTATTGAGACCTGATCTTCTCATATTTAAAATAACCCCAACCCTCAATCATTCCAATTTTCTGCTGGTCACTTCTCTCGTTCTCTATACCCATCTCTCTCTCTCTCTCTCTCTCTCTGCCTCCCTCCATCTCTCTCGCTCTCTCTCTCCTTCACCTCTTTGTGAGTTTCAAAACACAAGGCCACACTATCACGAGGGACAAAAGTAACTTGAGGTCAGTCTCAGCAGTTTCCACACATGGAATGTGACCCTACGGGGGAATCGCTCTGAGAGACTGCAAGTCCTCCTGTTCATATATTTTCTGAGCTCACACGTTTTCTCATAATGACCACAGAGCTAGAGCTGTGCGTTGTTAGCACTATCGTATTAGCTCATGATAGACAAGCTCAGTAGCTGTTGCCTAAAATTACCCCGGTCCCAGCTCGCTAAGTCCACACTCTGAAAACATACAGCCACCATGTTGACCGAGAGATTGGGGGTCCCAGCTAGATGGTGCGTCTTTAGCGTACCTGACATCGAGAGACCGCCCAGTTCTGAGACTGCCCCACCCCCCAGACAACCCTTTCTCTTAGCAACAGAGCTGCTAACAACTCCCTTCTGAGAATCTGACAGCTCCAGACTCCTGAAAATGGTGCAAATGAGGTCTGACACTGTACAAGTCCCCAAACGCCCCCATTTAGCACATCCTTAACCCTGAAGACCCACCCCCCGTCCCTACACACAGCTAATCAGTCTGGAGATCCCGACTCTGACATCCCTCACACACACACACACACACACACACACACACCTGCTTTCAAGTCATCCCACATGCACAGACACACACAAACCCATTCACATAAACACAAGCACACACATACAAAATCCATACAAATACCTCATTCAGCTCCTCAGAGCCTGTCACATGCTCAAACTCATAGACAGATGCACATACTTGCACACAAATAAACACACCGTGCATTTATAAGTGTGCTCACACATATGTACACACTCACTCACATATGCACACAAACACACACACACACACACACACACACACAGCCCTTTTCTGAGTCAGAACAGAGGGATCTCAGAGTTCTTGCTAAAAACTGCAAAGCACTTTGTGATTCTCTGAGAACGGCCAGTAGTACCGACACCGAGGTTGAAAAGACCAATACAATTTTAACACCATTCGTGCACCATGGGAAGGGTTCAGTTATAACACTGGCTACACTCAACCTCAACTACTTTCACACCATTCCAATAAAAATTAAAGTACATAAATGGACGCAAATGGAAACAAAGACTGTCTGTGGATCGAGCACCAGAATCAAATAAAGCAGAATAAAAGATAAAATTACACACACGCAAACAATCCACCAAACTTTGAGGTCACCTAAAATGGCTTAAAACATACTGTTTTCAAGATGTAATAGACCAAAGCTTAAATTTTTACCAGAAAAATACATCCAAAAAAAAAAACACAATAAGTGAAACACAAGCACAGTTAATATAAACTGCATTTATCAACAGTTTACAGATTTGGCAAAAAATTTGGCTTTTTTTTTGTAATATGAAATAGATTCAATATTACCAGAAGTAGTGCCAGGCACAACAAGCCCTGCCTCGCACATACTTTCACCTACTTGTACGAAATTCAATAGGGATCTATTCTGGGTCAGCGGCAATTCCTTTACCGAATTTGGGGTGAATCTGGCCATTAGTTTTGCCGCTAGAATGTTAACAAACAAACAAACACACAAACACAGAAACAAACTAAACTGAAAACAATACCCCATCCCTCAGCCTTCAGGTGGGGCGGGGTAATAAAACTAACTATTTCCTATTATTTGGAACTTTATGATCACCTTGGCCATGCATTTCTCTTCCCAGTATTCTTCCCCCAAAAAAATGGTAAATACAAACAACCTACTAACAGTAAAAAATTCAAATCTTATATCCTTCATTTCACATCACTGATGGTCATGCAGTATTAACACTCATGTCAGTCAAGGAGACAACAATGTCAGTTACATTTTTGGAGATGAATATTGCTTACGGACAACAACAAAAGAAGAATTTCAATAAAGTATTCAGGAATACTCAACTGCTTTAAGAGCAGTTTTTCCATAATTTGTCACACAGTAAAGAGCACAGTATTGCTCTTTAAAACAAGTATTTTTAAAAAATTTTTTATTCATAAATAAACAATTTCTTAACCTTCTCCTTCCATTCATACAGTTAACCGTTCCAAGGTGCTCATTTGCATTCAAGCCGTAGCCCCACCCCTGTCATATGCAGATGTGATCCAACCACAGACTGACCAGAAAACTCAGGCTGAGTAACACTTAAACAATCACAGCCAATCATTTACAAGAAAATGTAGGTCCGAATCAGCCCAGCACCCTACATCATGGCAGCAACACATCTGTTTAACTTCTTAATGTTTTACAGATAAACCTGGCCCGTTTTACACTTCAGTAATGTACCGGCCAAGACTTCACACCCACCACAATCAAACCCCATCCCCTCCCCCTCTGAAAAAGAGGGAAAATGGGAAAAGGGTAAGTTGAGTGAAAGAGTCTTTTTGTTTTCTAGCCAGGTAATTGGAGGGAAGCGGATGGGTTTGGGTTTGGAGGGATGTGTTCCCATCTCAGATTAAACTGGAGCAAGGGTTTGGGTCCTGGGTCCAAGACAAGCCATATGTGTGCTGTTTACAGCTCCTGCCCGGGGCAGCCAGAGCAGCTCCACTGGGGGCACTTCAGCCCTTCCTATGGGGCAGTTAATGAAGAGGGTAATTGAGCTGGTGACATGTGTTCGCCAAACAAAACAAAAGGCAGGAGAGACAAATGAACAGTTTATTTGGGCAGGGAGTGCCGAGGTCTTTTCATCCCCTGGGGATGGAGACACTAAGAGACTGCATAAAACAGTCCATAGAAGCCAGCAGATGCAGATGAATAATGCCAGACTGACAGCTTCTGCCCCATCTGCAGCAGAGCAGGGCCCACTTGACTTGCTAAAGAGCCGCGACCTCTACAGCTGCTGTGTGTAGGCATACACACCCAAATGTACACACACACACACACATACACATACATGCATGACCACACAATCTCAAATACTCAAACAAGTGCGCACAGTCGCACTCATATACACACCCGTGAGCGCAAGCGCACACTCACTAACGCAAACTCATACACACAAATGTGCACTTTCACTTTAGCCGAGTAAAAATGGCTAAAGGTATGTCCCTTGTGCTCTTTTCCTAACTTAATTTTTGGGCTTAAGACACACGAGCACAGAAAGGGACAAACAGCGTTGGGGACAGATCAACACACCCAGTTGATTCAGAGGCAGAGATATGAATAGATACAGATTGGGGCTGTTCGTGTTCAGTCCTGGCTGTACTGAGCGAAGGCAGCAGCAGCGCCTCAGAAGCACCCTGCCTGGGGCAACAGCTCAGTTTAGCACAGTTACTCCCAAACTGGAATGCACAGTCCACAAAAAAGCTGTCAGGCCAGAGAAATACGGTCCTGCATTCATAGCCTCAGTGACCATCTGTAATTCACAACCTTTATCTGTGGTTAAACCATCTCAATACAACTTTACCAACCCGAAAACAAACAGCTGCTGGATTTTCTCAGAATGTATCGCAAGCATGGTTTTCTTTGATGGCATTTATTACATATTATCACTGTCATAGCAAATGTACGATCTGTTGCAAATATTTCAACCTGAAGGTCAACAAAGATAATTCAAACCATGCAATATTTTTGCCAATTTACTAAACTTTTTTTTAATGCAACTCTTACTCCCAGTATTTTATTTTCTAGTGCATCTACACAAACCTGAGCATGCTAATTGTGGCCTTTCTGTGTGTCGTACTTTTTTGAACCTTAACACTACCCATGTAATTTTATTGTTACTATAATTGCATAAGTCTTAACTCTTTTATGTTACCTTCATTTGAAATTGTTTCAGTTGAGTTTTAATTTAACGGAATCAGCAGTTAGTTGTTACCTGTCATTTTTAAGCAAACATGATTCTAACCCCACTTCCTGTTGTGCTCTTTGAGCAAGTCTGCTCTTTGACCTGGCAATCTGGGGGATAACTGCCCACTGCCCCACGCCTGACCACAGTAAGCCTGGCATTCTCACAATCTTTAAAAGATACATGATAAAAGTAATATGATTATCAACTGTCAACTGGCTATAATTATTTTCAGTCCTTCATTAACTTCCAACATTTTCATATTTTCCTCAAGCTGGCTATTATAATCTCGTGAGATTTCCCTGAGTACAACACATCTCTCTGACCATTCTTTACATTATTAAAAGTTGGAGTGAATTTAACTCTGATTATCAGCTATCTCTATACTTATCACAATATGACAACCAAATCTAAATTTATTAATGTGTCTTCAATCCATATTTTACATTTCATCTTGAAAACTAAGGTATTTATGTATGTAATTTTTACACTTTTTCATGATAAACTCACTGCAAGAAACGCCCGCGTTTGAACGCCCTCGACCTGACTTATGAAGTGTCCCAGAACAATTACACAATAACCAAAGTAGAATTCCACAGGACATACATTTACAAACACAAAAATGCCCAAAGTCCCACAAAAATTTTGGTAAATTAAAATTTTTTTCACTAATCTAGAGCCCCGTACATATATGATCGTTCCCCCAGGTATAAACCCCCTTGCTCAATTGCTTCATCAAAATCAGTCCTCGACAAAGTTTTTTTCAAAAACGCCAAAAATGCCATTTTTTCCCTCATAAATGGTCCGATCTGAAAAATTCTTTCTTGGCCTGGATTCCCTACATTACCGTGACTGTTTTGGCATGGGTAACTAGTTTATTGATGCTGACTTTAGAGGTGCAGACACGGACAGACAGACAGACAGACGACGAACTGATGACAATACTCTTCAGCCTGAAGTCGGGCCGAGGGTAAAAACTATACTTCTTAAAAACTTCTTTTTTGTTGTTGCAAATAGCAGCAAATCACGTAGAAACATTGATGTCAAGAGGTTTGAAGATGACAACCCATTGGAGTGGTGATTGATCACCTGGTCCTCGCTTGAGAATTTTAAAAAGCCGCATAACTCCTGGTTCCAGTTGCAAGCATTTCCCGGGTTAATTAGACAACATTGCTCAGTTTCAGTTCGAAGCTGTTCAAGTCAGGAGATGGACAGCTCCCTGTCTGGCTTTTTATTGTTTAACTATTTCATTTTGTGGCTTTTTTCCTTGACATCCCCCCCCCCATACACACACTCAAAAAACAACCCCCCTACATGCCTTCATTCCTGGCAGTTTTGCTTGGCTAATACTCCTAACAAATAAAGAGTGCTTTTCTTTGGGGCCTATTCTCCTTGACCTTCGCCTGCCCGTTCCCTTTCACTCACTTCAAACCGTCTTCCAGAGCGTCGTCTGAATGCGAGCCCATCAGCAGGGAGGGGTGGCCAAAGTGCGCCCCCACACCCCCACTTCAAAGATAGGCTGCATTCATTAATTGCCCTTTGAATTGATATCAGAGGGTCACAATATGGGTGCAAAAGGAGAAAGAGGCTTTAATGAAGCATAGAGTCGCCATTCATTTGTAGATAACTGTGTTTTTATGCTTGGATAGTCATGCGTTGGAAAAAAAAAAGAGGTCCAGAGAGGAGGGAGAGCAGAGGAGTAGAAGGCAGAGGGAGAGACAGTCGATGCCGTGCAGTCCGGGAAAGTAAATTTTGCTCTTGCCTGAGGGCAGGAGAGATGCGGCTCACAACTATCCTCCACATGTCAACGGCACAAAGTACTACACTGAAAACCCAAACAGTTCGACTGATGGTTCAGAGCAGACTGCATCGCACTTAAATCTGAGAAAAAAGTTAACGAACCGTGAAATTATTAATTAATTTCAGCAAGAGTGCTATTTTTAATGGTAAACGCATCACACATCACACATTTTTTTCTGCCAAACATACTTTTATCTGTGTATCTGCTCTCAATCTGGCATAATTATTAAGTGCCAGTACAGTACAATGGTTTGTAGCCAAGGTGCCTGACTCCCAGGGCCCAGTTTCAATGCCAAGTTAAGGAAATCACTTTTTGAGTGATCTATAGCTGAGTTTTAATGTTACTTCACTTCACTATGTATAACATAAAACCAACACCTTGACAGCTGAGAATTAATTACGTCCATCTGCACTTTTGAGGTTTTTGAGAAAATCGCAATTGAAAATCCTAAACTGGGTACCTTTTTTTTTTTTCTTTGGTCAGGCTGCAAAGTCTTTTTTTTTAAATGACCAGTATACTGCACTCCTAGGAATCTTTTCAGAACTCTAGCTGCCAAATTTTGAGAATTGTAACTTTTTATAGCTGTAACTTTGCAACCATTGTAACTTCAGAATTTACTGAATTACAAAGTTCTATCTGCAAATTGCATTTTCAAAAAAATAGACCACTGCCATTTATAGAAACCATTACATTTTTTGATTTTCATCAATTATTCAAGGCATTATTCAAGGCAAATACTTCTTTGTGAATTACAACTTCTCGTTCATTGACACACAACATTTGGTATAGATCCTTAAACCATTATCACACCAGCTTGATAATGTCATTAGGAGCTATACCGAAACATTATGTGTTAAATTGAAAATTGCTGTGCATAAAAGCAATCTTTGCTTAGTATGTCTTCTTCATGCAAAGAAAAGAAGAGGAAATTATTTTTAAAAATTATCAATACAACATGTTTTAGCATTTTTCATAACTCTTGTGGAATAAAGATAGTACAGAATAGAAATTTATAGAATTTATAGAAATCAGGTAAAACACGCTGAAGCAACTGAAACTTTTCAAAATAAAGCTAAAATACAATTTATCTCAGCAAATCATTACAGAACGTTACAGATTTCCCAATCGCATGACCTAGATACTGTCCTAATATTGGCCAGCAGTAGATAGACCTTTCTGATACTTAGGAGAAGCAGAAAATATGAAGTTAGACCTTTGTAACATTGACCTTTGACAGCTATCCACTGCATGTATCAACAGATCAAGTGCTCAAACTAGACCTTGTTCACCTGGAAAGCATTTGACCTATATAACTCAGTTTTGGGAACATATCCAGATAGACCATGTTAATTCTCAGCTGAAGACTTGGTAATTATTCTGGTTTACAATGAAAGGTATTAGAGTGCCCAATGTTTTAGCACAGCTAACTTTTTGTACTTTACAGTGTGAGTGGTATGGGATTCAAACCCCGTCATCTGGCAAGACGTTGTGTAAAATGTGAATAAGAAAGGATGCAATGATTTGCAAATCACTTAAACCATAAATTTTCTTGAAAATAGTATAATGGCAACATATTTGATGTTTAAACTGAGAAATTCATTCATTTATCTCTGTACCCGCGTATTCCTCACAAGGGTCACGGGGCAAGCTAGAGCCTATCCCAGCTGACTACGGGAAAAGCAGTGGTTCTCAAGTTCGGTCCTGGCGCCCCCCGGTGAATGCTGGTTTTTGTTCCACCTACAATTGCAATTCTAGGATTTTAAAAAGCTGTTACTTAGTCTAAATTAGCAGCATTCCATGTTTTGAGCAGTTATTTACCATCTGAAGTCACATTTGGATGGACATATCCATTCTGCTATGAAAAATAAAAACTCTGGAACATTTTGTACTTAATTTTCAATATTGCTAGGATTTTCTGGTGAAAACATTTTTACGCAGATCAAATTAGACTCTGAGAAAATCAATAAGCTCCAAATTAGGTTTCTGACTACAGGTGTTTTGAGTTTTTCCCAAATAACCTGCCTGAACCAAATAAAATCAACAGGAAACACAACAGGTGGGACTCCATTGTTTGCCAAGTAAATTGTTGGGTTTTGCCACCATGTGTCCAGAGTTTCACCAATGAGGAACCTTTTTTATTATTTATGTTGATTAAATGTTTGGTTAAATTGTTTCCCTCTGCCAATATTTACAATATATCTCCATGTGGATATTTGCATAAATGCACCTAATTAAAACAAATCATCAGCTTGTTATAATTTAAAGATTGCAATTGGAACAAAAACCAGCATACACAGGGGGGGGCCAGGACCGAACTTGAGAACCACTGGGGTAAAGGCAGGGACCCACCCTGGACAGGTTGCCAATCCATCGCAGGGCGCACACGCCATTCACAGACCATTCACTCTCACACTCACACCTATGGGCAATTTAGTGTCTCCAATTAACCTGATATGCATGTTTTTGGACTGTACCCGGAGAAAACCCACGCGAACACAGGGAGAACATGCAAACTCCACACAGAAAGGCCCCAGGCCAGATTCAAACCCACAACCTTCTTGCTGTGAGGCAGCAATGCTAACCACTTTGCCACCATGCCGCCTAAACTAAGAAATTATATTGTTCATTTAAAAATATCCGCTCGTTCTGAATTTGATGCCAGCACTACATTTCAAAAAAGTTGGGACGGGGGATTGTTCATCACTGTGTTGCATCATCCCATCTTTTAAAAACTCTCATGTATTTGGGAACAGAGGAGACCAAATGCTGTAGTTTTTAAAACAAATATTTCCCATTCTTGTCATGGTTATGGTTTTTGGTCATTTTTATGTTCAGGTTCTGTGTTCATGATTTTGTCTTTTATTTATTCTTTTTGGTTATTGTAATGCTCAGGTTTTCAGTTCATTCCATTTCTCAGTTCCATTGCACTTGTCACCCCTGTTTTGTGATCTAGTTGGTTCAGTCCGTCTTTGCTGTCTGCGTGCCCACTGACTTCGGGTGATTTAAATGAATTCCAGTGTTATATCGAAAGATTCCTTCGATTCTCGTTTTCTTCCTTCGTCTTTCTGTTCTGATGACTAACAAGACTAACATTTGTATTTTGTATCATAGTCTACTAGCACAACTAATCCATGTATATAAGATTACTAACTTACTAACGAGCACTCTAGTTTAAAGTGTAAAGTTGCACCGCTACTAATTTAGACTAATTCCCTCTCTGCGATTGCCCTGTTCTAATCTCCGCCTCTCAGCTGTTTCTGTCCTCTCCTGAGTTTCAGCGAGATCTCTCGCACGTGCTTAATCACTCTCCTGTGCTTGTTATCTGTGCACGTAGAACTCCTGGACCGGAGCTGTTTAAATGTCATAGGCTGTTTGTGTGATTCCCGTTCGTGTTTTGTCTTTCGCCAATTTTCGTGGTTAGGGCTTCCCTCATGTGATTCTCCCATTGTAATCAGTCTGATTCTCTATACCTGATTCCTGTATAGCATGTGACCTTCCCTGTGTGTATTTAAGCAGTCTTTTCACTCACAGCCCTCGTCAGAACGCTGATCAATATTTCTTTGTGTAGAGCGCCTCGTATGCCATTGAGTATTGTTTCTCTTCTACTAGATTGTCCAACTTTGATTCTTGCAATTGCCATTTTTGTATTGTTTTTGTCTTTCTGGATTTCGACCCATTTTTGTATGACCATGATTTCTGTGTTTGGATGACCTGTGTATGACCCTTGGCTTTGTTCATCGACTACGACTTTTTGCCTATCGTTTTTTTGCACCTCTGCTCATCTGTCTTACTGGTTCTGACCACTGCCTGTCTAATCTACACTGTTTTTGGATTTCGTACTGTGGCTTGGCAATACCTGTGTTTTTTGGCTTTGACTCAGACTCCAATAAAGGCATACGTTTTTTGGATTTCCCTCTCTTGTGTGTGGTTCCTGAATGCACCGTCATAATTCTTTCTTGATGCAGGATTTCAGTTGTCAACATTTTTTGGCCTCTTGTGTTGTATTTCCTCTTTCATAATGCGCCTGGACTGCAGGCAGGCCAGTTTCGCACCCAGACTCGTTAACTGCGGACCATGTCATTGTCATGCAGAATATGATGTTTGGCACTATCTTACAGAAATAAGCAAAACATTCCTTAGAAAAAAATATTTGGATGGCAGTAAATGTTGCTCCCAAGCTTGCATATATTATCCAGCACTACAGGTGTCTTCACTAATGTGCAAGTCACCCATGTCATGTGCACTAATGCCCATACTATCATTGATGTTGGCATTTGAACTGTGTGCTGATAATGAGCCGGATGGATCCTCTGCTTTTTAGCCCAGCATCATGCTTTTTAGCATCCATGATTCACAAAACAAAAAACAACAACAACAAAAAAAAAAATCATACGCCTGGGGGCCTGAAGCTTGTGACCATTCAACATTTGTATCCGTGTTTTCCTGCACACAGAGATTTCTCCAGATTTTACAAATTCTTAAATTATATTTTCTATCATAGAGGAAAAAATCCTAAAATTCTTCGCAATTTTACATTGAAAAACTTTATTCTTCAGTATTTAAACTATTTTCCCATGTAGGCTTCCACATAGAGGTAAATCCTTCACCATCTTTTGCGCTTATGCTACTGACCTGTGGGCTGTTAACCTGTTTAGCGGTGAGATGTTCCATCAGATGTATTTCTTTCACATAGTAAAGCTTTTCTAGTCTATTGTCGCCACTGTCCCAATTTTTTTTAACATGTCGCTGGCATCAAATCAAAAAAGAGCTGGTATTTTTCAAAAAGCAATATAATTTCTCAGTTTAAACATCTAACATTTTGTTTTTGAACTATTTTCAATAAAATTTATCGTTTAAGTGATTTGCAAATCATTCCATTCTTTTTTTTATTTACATTTTGCACAGCGTCCAAACTTTTTTGGAAATGGGGTTGTACAACTGTGTAAGAGAAACCTGCATTCTTCCTCAAAGATTAAATGGATGCAATCAGTCTTATCAACTCCAGCAAGTGAACGAATATGCTCACTTCTCACCTCCCAGCTGTTCTCGCTCCAAAAAATGATAGACATTTACAAACTAAACATGTCTAACCGCCCTCCACAAACACACACACACATGCGCACGTACACACACAAACACACACACACTCTCTCTCACAATCAAACAAACAACGAATCTCCCCCTCTTTGGCACATATCGAGTGAGCAGTCATAAAATATTCTATTGAGTTTTCTCCTTGCCTAAATAGTAGAGAGCCAGTTCTTCACTTTATTTACACAAACAAAGTCCTAGTTAGTTTCCTTGACAAAGGCAGTTAAATCTTTCTGCCCTTTCATGTTTTTTAAGCACTTGATTCCCTTTGTCCTCTGGCTATTTGCCTGAGCTGGGACAATGAAGCTGGGAGAAAAGGAGCAGATTGTTGGAATGTGCCTCAATAAACCTAATTATGACATGTTGACTGCTTTCTCCATGGCAGAGTCCAAAGATCCAGGCTTATTCAATTAGGCTTTTCAGGATTCCCTTTCAGAAATAAACTTAACCCATTTACTGTTTGTATTTCAGAGCAGTGTGTTTGCATCTGTTATAAATGGAAATCCACAAGACCAGGTTCGCACCCTTCAGCATTTCCAGCTAATCTTAATTAGCAAAATGAGGTTTAAAAGATGCACAAAAAAAAAATATGAGGGGTTTTGAGAGGTAATTAGCAGAAACTGATCTGAATATTGTGGTACAAAATAGGTTTTATTGCCCATTCATTAAAACTACCACCAGCCGGCAAGATAAGAGATATAATTGAAATGACTGCAATTTGAGGCCAAATAGACACGGTGTACGTTATCATTTTCTGCTCACCCCATGCTGTCAGTTCGCGAAATGCGCAAAGATTCAGTAGCTACATATAGCCAGTAAGAACGAAGTCACCACCGCCATGTCACAACAGGCAATATTTGAGTCGTACATTGTTTGTTAACTATATTATAGGCTATAGGCCTACATATGCATATGCATATACCTATCGAATTCAACAGGTTACGTTGTGACCCGTTGTGGTATATCCTTTTTTAAGTGGAGGGGAAATTACAGATTATTAGCTTTAGATAGTGCCTTAGCCCCGGGCGTCATTCAAACGCAGCAAATAAGTTAAGCGAGTCAGATTCAGGCCCTAAGGCAGAGAGCCACTCAGAATCTACACCATTTCCCAGACAAATAAATCTGAACAAGCAGGCTTTGATCTCAGCACTCGAGGGAGACCGACAATAGATTGTGGACAACAAGGGGCAACTCTAGTGCCCCCCTTCGCTTTATCAATATTTGGCCAGTGATACTGAAAACGGTCTTTTCAGATTTCAATTCGCAGATGTAAAACAACACAACAGCAGGGAGGGTGTGCGACGCTTCTGCAATTTGCATCTACGGAAAACAAAATCTTGCTCTACCTATAGATCATTTTCTTTATGCCAGTATTCAGCGTCATGGTCACGGGCCTATATTCCACATATTCAACACAGATTCTACGAGTCAGAATATGCTATTTTTATAAAAGCTGTAATAGATTTTTGAGGTCGTCATTTTCCATTTAATCGGATTTTCATTGGTGCTCGACCACAGCAAGACTGGATTTACAGAAACCCGTATAAGGAAAGCAAACAAAACCGAAATATCAAAGGCAAATGCTTTACTCCACTTTTCAGACATCTGCCTCTATTCAGGACCCAGTATGTTATTGCAGACGAGAATTAACTATTTAAACCTCTGAAATATTTTTTTCTGAGGTTTATAGTAGCCTGAGAAGGCTACTCGTCATGAATGGCGCTCGCCATAGTAGAAAGCCATTGCTCTATAAGAACATTAAGTGGAGGTAAGATAGGCCAAATTTCCCGGTTTATTTCACATTTCAGAATCAGGACATTAGACTATCTGCGTTCCTATAAGCCAATGTGAACAGCAACCGCCTATAAAAATTCTGACATGAGGTCAACAGCGAGTAAGTAGGCCTAATTTATAAATGCAATAATTAAAATGCGATTACATTCAGTGGGCAATTGGGCAAGTAGGCTACATATGAAGAATTTGTTTCCAAAACGCAATAACCAATAACCATTTTACTCATTTTGAGTAAATCGGCTTTTTCTATGTTGGAGCCTATTGCATTATACATAAAACACAAACTTTGACCAAGAAAAAACACACCTAATAGTATGAATTCTTAAAACTGATTTTGCACCATTTATCAATTTTTGACATTTTGGCACAATTGTGTATTGGAAACAAAACTCTTATATATACATTATATACATTGTCTGCTTATTCCACAGGCAACTTAAATTAAGCCAAGAATCTATATTTTTGACCAGTTGAAATCAGAGCCTTGACAAACTGATGAATCAAGAATCAAGAGAAGACTGCAGTTGTAAATTTGAGCAACAAGTCCCAATTGAATATCAATTAAACATTTGGTGCTGCACCCCGCGCACGTCGCACATAATCTCGTGTCGGCCATTTGCTTCTGTTACAGCTTGGAAAATAAGGCTTGAAAAAAGTTAATAACAAAAATGAGGACACAATAAGGCGACCATTTTTTAAATAGAGAAACTGAATTCCTTTTGTTCTTTTCGGCTCCCCTGGAAAAAAATAGGCGCAGATATTAAAAGAATACGCGCCGCAGGCTAGCGAGAGTGAAAGGGGCGGGGCTGGTCCCAAGATGAAAGTGGGAGGAAAAGAAGGCTCGATTTAATCCGCTTGAAGAGATTTTCAGTGTGAGGGGTGTGCATGATGGGTGAATATTGTAGCAGCGCGCATGACGAAGGGTGAATTAATGGTGACTGAAGCTCGAGGCAAGCTTGATTCTCGGGGGAAAACATTGGTGTCTATTCATCAAAGGTCCCAAATAATCCCGGCCGATCATTAAAAGTCGTTTAGCCTTGCAGAAGAAACTTAAAGAAGACCCAATCAATGTTAAAGGGGCAAGAAGAAAGCGTCACGGAATGGTTCCAGAATATCATCCCAAAACGGCTTTTATCCGTTACGGTTATTTATGTTAGCGTCTCGCATTTTTCTAGAAAGTCGATTTTTGAATATTGAATCATTGCTTAAAGATATTGACAATATTATTGCTGTCACTAACAACTGCTAGACTGCTAAGAGCTCAGTGGGTAACTTAAAATACGCAAAGGTCGATTAATAATAATAAAAAAAAAAAATAATAATAATAATAATATATTTATATCGGGTAAGTCATTTGCATTCTGCCAGTCATTAGCCATAATGGAAATTATATTTAACGAGTTCAATGTAAAACAAGTATTTTCGTATGTTTTGGCTCTTCTAAAGGATAGATATCTCATAAACTTGCTTTTTTTGGACATTTCAAAAATGAGGCCGTGATAGCCTACTTCGTGGGCTTGTAGTTCAAGAGTGTGAATTTTCGTGTGTGTGTGTGTGTGTGTGTGTGTGTGTGTGTGTGCGTGCGTGTGATGAGAGAGGGAGAGAGAGAGAGAGAGAGAGAGAGAGAGAGAGAAAGAGAGAGAGAGAGAGAGAATGGCTTCAATTGTAAGTTTGAATGGCAATCGGCATCTTTAAGCGACCTTAAAGACTCCAAAAGGAACATTTTGTCGGTGAAAACGGCCATTTTTCCAAGGCGCATAGTCTATAAAACTGGGAGAAGCGGTGGCTATTGGTGATCGCTGAATAATTCATCCCTCATTGCAAGCTCATAATGTCTTTTCTCAGCCCATTGTTGGACCGCTTTCTCTTCTTTTCTCCCTGAATTATAAAAAGGTTGCCTTCTTTTGTCAGGGCCAAGCTGCTGCTAGGTCGGGCTTTGTTCGCGCGAAGCCGAAGTGTGAGTTTCAATGGACTCTCGCGCTTTTGTCTTCCAAGTTCATCCGAAAGTGTCTGATTGTGTGCGCGGGACCTGTCTTTGTATGGGATGGAACAGTTGTACAAATGTTTGATCAACTCATTCGGAACTATTTTTTGTCTCCCCACCCCTTGCCGGTTTGTATTTTCAAAATTATGAGTGAGAGTACTTTTACAGTAGGTAATTAACATCAGACTAACCTATGATCAACGAATTTTACTTTGGTTATAACATGTTGACATTTTAGAATAATGAAATACATAAATTGCATTCAGTGAGAGTTTATTAAATTATTGCCTCATTTTTTATTGCTGTTATCATGCCGGCCTATTCAGTCAGTACATGACAATAATAACAATTAAAACATCAAGTAGGCCTACTGATCCTACAAAAACCTCAACCAACTTTCGTACTGCTACGAATAGCCTTCTATGACTAAAGACAAATCTAATTAGAAAATTCAACTTTATAACAAAATTACCCGAAATGACTAATCATATAAGCTATAAGTTTGTTTGAGAAAAATTATTTATGACTGTCAAAAAATCTCAATGCAGTTTTAGAGGATCCGTGAGAGTAAACAATTCTGACAACGTAACTGTCAGCAGGTCCGATATTGACGGCTCAAGTGATCGAGTAATCTTTCAAATTCCAACTTAGGGACACAGACGCACACACACACACACAGTCTCTCTCTCTCTCTCTCTCTCTCTCTCTCTCTCTCTCTCTCTTTTTTTCTCTCTCTCTTTCTCACACACACGCGCGCACACACACACACTGCGGAATCTCCAACCCCCACACGCCCACCTGCTAAGTGTGTTGCTGTTGCACCTCATGGGAAACTCGTGCGTTACCGTTAGATGAGGTTGATAAGAATTCCTGACAGAGCAGTTAAGGAGCCTACCACTTTAGGCACTTTTACTTAGCTTTCACTACAGGCAAAAAATAGTGGGAGCGAGCTTTCGGAATCACAACAGCGAGGAACACGATTAATTTAAACTTTCCAGTTCATGAATTTAAACCATGAAATGGGCAAACAATCCCCTGCCATGAATTGAGATCATAATACTGTTGGGTAACAGGTGGAAGATGATTTAATTTTATTAAATAAAAATAAATAAATAAATATTTAATAATAAAAATATTATTATTGATAATAACAATAATAATAATAATAATAATAATAAACTAAATACGAATAACTGTCCATTGCCTGCACGAGAACAACAGCGAAACACACTCCCTGCCAAAACCGAAAATACGTTAATCTTACCACGTATTTTCTCCTTAAATATGGGCCTCGATTGTATATCTGTTTTCTACCAGCCTATATTTTTTGCTCTGTAAGAGCAAATATTCCAGTGAGGTGGGACATTTTGTTGTACAAGTTTAGCTAAGGAGCAAATAGAATTTAATTTGTCATGCAACAGGAATTTAGAACTTGGTAATATTTCATTTCTGGGGGGAAATGGGGTTTAAGGTCTCACAAGAATACAATTCTGGTAAAGACAGCCTTTTATTGCAGTGCATAGCGTACTCGATTATTGTAGACCATCTGATCCAGATTATTTCTGCACAACTACGAGTCTCAACTCACATCTGTCTCCGAGAATCCCGTCAATGCTGTGTTTGGCCCTCCGATCATTCTCCGCCGACACCTTCTCGTCGATTTCGTCCTCCTCGTCGTCATCTTCATCTTTGCCTCCGAATTTACTCCGCATAATGCGACTTATTGAGCTCACTTTTGAAGAAGCAAAAAACATACGCCTTAAAATACAAAATTAACCGTGACAAAACCGCTTTGCGACATTCCTGCTGATCTTATCATGATATGTAGTCTGTAATGACAGCGCTCTAATTAAACGATCAAACAGACTAGATACCAAATAGATAGCTACTAATCACATATAAGACATAAAAACATAGGCATGAAATGCAATACATAAATAAATAAACACTTGTTGGTCTATTTTTAATAAGCTAATTTATTTACCAATTACTTACCGCATTCGCTTCATTGTCACAAGTTGCCCTAGTTATGTAGAATGCATCATAATTTGTAATGCTAGGCCTAGACTATACATTAATAAGATATTAATTTCCACTCTCTAAAAACTGTTCTGACCATGTTATCTGTTTGGGACATTTATTGAACCTAATCCGGTGGAAATAACATCCGTAAACTCAAGACGGTTTGGTCAGGTGGTTTGAATAAAAAATAATAATCAGTTATTTATTCTATATGTTCCATCATTAATTTGTCCTGATATATCAATAAGCAATGTTTGCGCACAGCTTTTGAAGCTATTAGCCTGCACTGCATGAAAATTATTCCAACTACAAAGAGGATGATCATGACGATGAGGATGATGACGGCAACGACGACGACGACGACGACGACGATGATGATGATGATGATGACGACGACCATGGTTATTATTTTTAGGAATCGTGATACGCATTCATTTTTGTATCAACGAAAGCGATTTTCAAGGTTTCAAAACTAATAGAAAACTTAATGCTGAATGTTGCATTTATTGGCCGCTATTGTTACTTCTGTCGTTGCGATTTGTTTTTATTGGCGGATAAAAGGAAATGACATAGCTCTACCTGAGGGAACAGTGTTTCTGTCGCAGATTCCATCTTTTAACAATTTATCCCGAATTTCCCAGCTGAACATTCCAGGATTTTCTGTCTTGTACTCTTCCATTTTCTTCTCCACATCCGGCGTTGTCACCTGCTTTAAATTACAAGACCTTGAGTTTTAGAATTAGAAATACGTATCAGACATTGTATCCTTCGATGGGCTATAAATATTTGGCCTACATTTTCCAAGAAGCAATCAAAATATCCGCCCGGAAGCCAAATAGACACCTGTTGACTGCATCACAAGCGCGCGAACGTCTTGTCTATTAATTCAGTCTGACAGTGAGATAACTTCGCAAATTGACAAATGCAGCTTTTTGAATCTGCAGACTGCCTGGAGAGAAAATTGTGGGCTACAGTCAAGGGGCCAATGAATAACCAGCCTATTTGGTAGCCTAATAGTCTGTGAGTTCCTTTACAGTCTTCGGGATTGCAACCTTCCAGCTTACCTTTGGTTTGCTCCCTCCGATCGCACCAGGCCGGATGGAACCAGTCTCCTGGTACCTGCACAGTATCTTAGAAACGCAGCCGTGAGAGACGCGCAGTTGGCGGGAGATGACGCAGGGTCGGATGCCATGGTGGGCCATTTCCACGATCTTGTGACGGATGTGATTGGGCAGAGGTCGTCCGTTAATAAATACTCCTCCAAGCTGGTTTACTCTGCCTTGACCTAACGGCGTGGAAACTGCATTTATGTTATAAAGAAAGAAAAAAATCGTTATTTTCTCATCGCGTTTTCAGACTATCTGAAAAATAGTGCAATTCTTGGATGTAATGAAATTGGCTCGAGTCAAAGGAGGACATTGTTTGTTTTATCATGCTTAATAACAAATTGCTTTGCCGGGCGTTATTCAAACGACAAAGTTTGTCCATCAAAAATGTTTTACAATTTCTCAGAGTATAAATTCACTCTAGTATCTAGCTCACGGACATTTGAACGGTAATTCAGACGTATTTCAAGAGGACATGAAGAACCCAAAAAATGTAAACATCTGCTGATGCGCTTAGCCTTTTTTAAGTTTGGCAGATGCGTACCACATGTTCAAGCAAGTTTTAACTACTAGAAAATGGGGGTGGAAATAGACGGTGCTATTAGGCTATAATAATTTTTAATCTTTTTAAGACACGTGTTTTTTGTTGTTGTTGTTGTTGTTGTTGTTGTTGTTGTTTTTCTTTGTCCAACGGAATTGCATGGCACCTGTCAGTTTGGCCAATATCGCACATTATTATCTAGCCTAAGTACAAATGCAAGAGCAATTGAGTAGCGCCAGAAATGCCGTTGAGGGCAGTTTGACAGATCTTTCATACTGTCCTTCAGGATTAGCTTATTATTATTATTATCATTATTATTATTTTTAAACCTATTATAAAATTTACCTTCCATTGGAAACCCGCTCCTGGGATAGCTCTGGGCCAGCGTGGGGCGCATCATCCTGGGTACGGCCCCCGCTAATGCCGTCATGTCTCAACAAACGCCGGCCCGTTATCTTTCCTCTCGGGAAGAAGCCGGAGCGAAACTGGATGTCTAAAACAGTGTCAGAGGAAGCGGTATCGAAAAAGTAATCCTGTAATCCAAAGTGAGGATATAGTGCTCTGATGGCGCAGATTTCTTGTCCCGGTTAAAGATGTAGGTTAGGCAAATACTCGGCTTCCAGAAAAATGTTCATCAGAGAAAACAGTTCAGGCAAACTTAAAAAATTGAGTTTCCAATGAGTTGAGCGAATCTAATAAGTAGACTGTAGCATTAGATGAACTTCGTAAGACTTGCGCAGTTGTTTTTGTTGACACAGTTTAAGTGAAGAAGGCACTTGGTAATGGTGAAACACTTATTATTTGCTGCAACACTAGCTCATTGGAGCTTCTAACCCCGTGATTGGCTATGATGACTAAGATCAGGAATGTCCTGTTTCTCAAAGTGCGCAGCTATTGGCTGGGAAGGGAAACTTTATTTTCCTGTGGTTGGATTTGAGCCCTAGGCACTGATCTGTGCTTGTGGATGTATAGGTTCGGCTTGGGAATTGCGACAATGCATTTCGGATTAATTCATTTCGGAAAAATTTCTAAATATGCATGTGCCTTTTTCAAAGTCATGTAAAAGAAATGAAGTATGAGGATGTGGCGTTATTTTCACAACTCATTACTAAAATATAGGCTGAAGATCATAATCATTTAATATATTGATAACCTTAACGCAGGGCATGAAACAGATTTAAACGCGTTTCATTGATTTGTACAGTGTGGAAACCAAGTTAGTTTGCTGTTAAAATGCCTTCATGTAGTCTTCCACGGCAAGCGTTTGACAGCCCTGAGGAATTTATAGAACAGGGTGAGTAGATTTCACCGTAGCAGTTAAATAAAAGAAATGGTGTGTCTGATTAGGGGTCGTGGAGCCACAGCAGGGTGCGGCTCCAGGAATGCAGTAAATGGCCGTCTGCACAGTGAATATGCAATTACAGGAATTGACTCTATTTATAACTTTCAGACTGCCTCAGAAACTGTCCTCTTGCCATGTCCCCCATCTTCTTTAAAGTTTGGTTGCAACGTCAACTGGAGGCGCCTCCCTCAGCCGAACTCATTCAGCGCCCCCAATCAATCAAAGGAATTGGGATCTTTCTTCGAACGGCCTTTGAATTCAAGCAAAACAAAGAATCTCTTCCTTCAGAATTCCACCGTATACGGCTCGGTCAAAGATCCCTTATATTGTGCAGCTCTCCGATGTCATTCATTTTTTGTAGCCTTTATATTGTCAGTCAGATAAATAGGCTATCGGCTAGTTTCTTCGGAAAGGAAAAGACTATGACTATGCTAAGGATATAAAATACAAACTATTTACACAGCCAAGTTATACCTGAAGAGCAGGCTAATGTGTCCAGCGTTATTTAAACTAATGGAGATTATACAAGCTTAAGTCCGAAAGGGTCTTGTCCAGGTACACTGTAAGAGTAGATTTATCACTGAATATTTTTTAAGTGGCATTTGGAGTAGCCAAGCCCGAAGAACCAAATCGTCAAAGTTTTTTTCTTTGTTTGAATACTGCTATTCTTCGCCATATAACATGACACTTTTCATAATGAAAGTTTACCAATCATTCAATTGTCCATGACTAATTCCCCTTTTGATCAGTAAAATAATAAAACAATTAAGACTGTGATTATCCCAACAAATAGTAGACCTTCATTACTGTGAGACGGTATTCCAATGAAAATAGGTTATCGGCCAACAAAACACAAGATTGCTGAACCCAAGGTGCAAGCTTGACAACCATTTACAACCATATACAGCCTGTGATTGTGAGTGGTTTTTATTTATTTATTTTTTATTCATTTATTTATTTTCAATAACCTATCAAGTTATCGCCGTCCTCCATCGTTGAAATCGAAGGTGAAGGCACACGGGAACTTGGCCAGGCTATGGTCGTAGAATAAAGATGTTTAAAGGAAGATTAAGAATCCATTAGTGCAAACTTCCCATTGGGTTTTGGGTGATTTAATTGCCATCGTAGCGCTTCAGGCACATTTCATGGTGCAAGCGGAGTGCGACAGACTCTCTGCGGTAATTACGGAGCCTCCCGACCCAGGTGCAATCTAACTGGATTAGAGGCAGCACGGTAGGTGCAGGAGCCACCTCACCGCAGGCGAATGAGAAATATTGGAGAGCTTAGTCTAGCACCGTCAGTCAGTCTTGTTTTCAGATGGACAAATTGTAATGATTGCGTCTGACAAAAAACAACAACAACAACAACAATAATAATAATAATAATAATTGGAATTGAATGTATTGAATAAAATTCGGGGCTGTAGCTATAGCCTAGCTATATACAATGAGGAAATATAAAATGACGTCCTGAATTAAGTCACGAGTGGTTTTATTTAAGCGCATTGATTGAACATACTTTTCACACAAAAAAGAAAAAACCTCGTGCTAAAAACCAAACGACTAGCGAAGGATAATTGGATATTGAAGACTATCGGGAGCGTTCATGACAATAATTTTATCATAACGTTATGCCCATTTACCTTGCTCTTAAAAGATATCAAATTTGGAAGTGATGCGAGTCAAAGCTCACATGTGATGTTGTTCGCAAGTCAGCCTCGCAGATAGATTGATGTCATTATTCTACTAAGCGTATTTTGATGGAAGAAAATTGAGGTTGTACTTTCAGATAAAGCCAGTGTGTAGCCTACTAAGGCTTGGTCTCCCAGTCGTTGTGTTAATTGATGCACTAAAATGTAAACTAATCTTGAATTTCCTGCTGAAATTGATGTGCTGCAACAGCAGACTTTCAATAAGGTGAAAGTTTTGCATCGTGTTGGTTCGCCCAGAAGCTGAGCATCAGTCCAGTCAGTTAAAAGGTCAATCGATTGCAGCCACCATTGAGGAGAGGAACAGGACAGGATGGGATGGACGAGAAGTGAAAGGTATTTTCGTTCCCAGTGATGTTTGGAGAATACATTTCGACTGACGGCACTGAGGCATCTGAGTGTAAAGCAATGTTTTAAGATGTAGACCAACCATTAAATTTGGCCAACAGTAGCCAATAAACAACTTCACTTGTGTGCATGGGCCTATAGCCTATTTTATACGTTGTTGCTTATAACTGAACCAAGTGGAAGTGAAGGGTGTTGACTTGATGCAAATACATTCTATAATATAAAATAATTTTAACCCTCTCCAGCCCAATTTATTATTTTGAGATATGAAAAATCTTTCATTCATGGAGAAATGTTCTTATACACTAGTGGCTGCAGGTGGAACTAACGTAGTATTTTTGCAATACTGAGCTGGAAGGGTAACTTTATCAAACCATTTCCCATTTGGTCTTTATATTTTATTATCAGTCATCAATTGATCTATTGTTGCAAATTTGCAACATGAGCCTGGAGAGGGTTAAAAGTATAAAAACTGAAAGTAAGCGGTTGGGTGACGTCGACAAACCTGTTGATTTGTTGATTTAAAAACTCAAGGAACTCGAAGGAACTGTACAGGCCTATGTATTTTTTTTCTATATATAATTCTTTCTTTACAGGGACATTTCGTCTACATCTCCCGGTCAAATCAAATAAATGGAATAAAAACAGAGTAAACCACGGACTGCGGCAAATTAATATATGGCTATTTATTTAGAGTAGGTTAGAGCGCAATGATTGAAGGCAGTCTTAAAAAACAATGAGCATGATAAATACAATTTTAACCTCGAATTCCACCTAAATTTAAAACAGTGCCGTTCATGCGTTGAATATTTTGTTCAATAGAGGAGGAGTGTGGAGACTCTTAATTAGGAAAGGGGCGAGTTTTCTGCCTATCGCGCCGAAAAACAAATTTTTCCCCCACTGTACGGGCTATCGTATCTGGCTCATGCCGCCCGAGCAATTTATCTGGGGTAATAGATCAGATTAATCTTGTTTCAGTACAGGAGAATTACAGTCCACAATTTCCCACAAGCATTTGCCCCCGCCTCCTTACCAGATTATAATAACACTTAAAATTCTATTTCCGATCCTACAGGTGTAAACAGCTACAGAAATCTTAACCTCAGCACCTCTCTCCGGCTAGGTTCAGATAGCCTACATATAAGAAAGACGTATCAGCTTACAATTCTTCTCCAGTTTTCACAGTTTCTATAGTTGTTTCTAACTTAGCGTGTTTCACCACCTAAATTAGGGAAAACCCGAAGTCAGAACTATTGGTACCCATGGTTCCACTTAGAATATTAAAAAAAGAATAGCTCCTCCTTGGGGTCCTTTTTTATTCCGCAATCTATCGTAATCTATGTTGAGAGAGAAATAAGTGCAGTTGTTAAGGGCAGCTTGCAGTTCCAGTCCATTTCCATACCCAATTACCTTCCTTCCTCTAATGAATTGGAGACAGTTATGTTCTTTGTTAGCTGCAGGTGCATCCACTGGATGCTTGTCAAATTTTGAGTAGGCAACATTTTTTAAGCTCTAAATCCAAGATTCTTATCTAGCCGCCTTCACTTCTAGTCAACCTTTAGATATTGTTACGAGATGCTCCAGTCAATTTCGCAGTCCCAACTAAAAAGAAGGTGACCGCGCTTTTCTGTTGCTGCCCCCAAACTATGGAGTAGCCTACTTTTAAATCAGCTCATCACGTTCAACAGCCTATTAAAACATCGGAAAAACTTATTATTGCATGCTTGCATTTGAATCCATTTAATGTTTTGCTTTTGGTAATGTCAGTTTATGCAAGTTAGTGTGTCGCTTCTCCTTTTACTTTCATTATTATTATTATTATTATTATTATTATTATTATTATTGGTCTTATATCTGATTTCTGTTTTTACTCGTCTGCATTTATATTGTTTTTACAACTGCAGCTCAGAAAAAGTTGGTATGGTATAAAAAATGAACATAAGAAGACAAAAAAGTTATTTTTATATTTACTTTGAGTGGTATTTCATAGCAGACAGCATAAACACAAGATATTTAATGTTTTGTGAGGTCATCTTTGTTTTATTTGTAAATGTACTGTATTTCTTCTATTCAGGCCTACAAAGACAATTTGGGAGGAATGCAGTTTAGGATGAGGAGGGGGAAAAAATGTGAATGGTTTCGATTTGAAACAGCTGATGTCAATAGGTAAAGAGTATGATCCAGGAAAGTGCCCCTCAAGAATAGAGATGGGCCTTTGATCACAAATTTTCCCACAAATTCGTGAGAAAATCATTGATAGGTCTGAAATTGATGTTTCTTTATGAAAGATAGGGAGAGATTAGAATATTTCACCCTCAACGTTGTATAACATAATTAATAGATTGGAGGAACCTGGAATAATTTCTGTGCATTCAGAGCAGGGTCACAAGCCCAAGATAAATACCCATGACCTGCAATCACTCTGAAGTCTCAGCAAAAGTAAAACTGTCAGACTACTATGAATAAGTGGTACAACCATGGGCTCAGGATTACTTTGGCAAACCTTTCTCAAGTGCTACGATAGTTACCTCCACAAAGGCAGTTAAAACTTTCCTGTGCAGAAAAGAAGCCTTATGTTAAGAGTCAAGATGTGGCTTTGAATTTTTATGAGCTTGGTGGGATGTGTGATAGACCACCATGCAGTGGAAATGTGTATTTTAATTAGACAAATTTATATTGAAGGCTTTCTTTGGAAGAAATAGACACCATGTGCCCTAGACCAAAGTCCAATGTGCTGTCATGGTATGGGATTATGTTAGTGCCCTTGCTGACTTGCATTTCTGAGAAGGCTCCATTAATGCTAAAATGAACACCAGGCTTTGGAGCAATACATTCTGCCTTCAAAATGACATCTTTTCCAAACCAACACAAATGTCAACAAGATGATGCAAAACCGTATTCTGCATTAGGTACAAAGACAAAGGTACATAAGAAGAGGGTGTGGGTGCTGCACTGGTCTGCCTGCAGTTCCAACATGTCCTCGATTAAAAAACATGTGGTGCTTTTTGAAACATTAAATGTGACAACAAATACCCCATACTTTTGTGCACTTTCAGACTTGTTTGAAGGATTTGTGGGACAAAATCACACCTGAAACACCACTTGGTGTCTTCAGACCCTCAATGTTAATTCACTGACTCCTTGTGCAGCACTTTGGCTCCACTTATTTTGTTTTTTTATGACCTTTAAAAACAAACCTGTCTTGATTCAACTTTAAGTGATAAGAATTTCTTATATTCTACAACAGGGATGGGCAACTCCAGTCCTGAAGGGCTGGTGTATATGCAGGTTTTTATTTCTATCAATTACCCTGACTAATTGAGTTAATTGGCTGCATACACAAATATAGATTTTTGCAATGGTTTGATCAAAGAAAAATGCTTTATGTAGGGTGACAAGAAAAGTCTTTGGCGATAATTCATGATAATTTTATAAAATGTCAGATTTCATGAATAGTTTGGCTAATTTAGATTATTAACTAATGAAAGGCCAGAGGTTGGTGTGAAAACCAGGGACAGATACAGCCCTCGTTGCCCATCCCTGTTCTACAATCTCTGTAAGTTGCATTGCATTTCACAGGCAATGTTAGTATTATTCTGTAATAATGTAGGTAGAAAAATGGTCAGAAGTGATCAAAAACAAAAAACAAAAATCCTTCCTGGAATATGCATGAATTAAATTAACTGTATGCAGTATACGCAGCATAGACACAGCATGGGACTAAAGCTTGAGTCTATTAATTGATTGTGTATGCATATAATATTGTCTTTATGTTTGCCAAAAATATGCGACTAATATTGTAGTCCAGTTGGAATAAACCCCACAACTGATTTGATTTCCTTTGAAAACATAAAAAACCCTCTGGCCTCTGGTGTTTGTAGAGTATCCTGTATAATTATGCAGGAACTCCTAAAAGTAGTATTTAGATTAAGAGAGAGAGAGAGACTCTTTCAGCAAGTCCCTTTTCATCCAGATATTTCAGGCTGCTTAGATTATCACCGTGGACCAAGACCATCTGCCCTAAAATGAACCCAGATCCCGTGCCTACATCCCCGCCCCCATGCCCCATGGTGCTCCCCTGTGCCCTCAGGTGCATCTCCAACAGATATCCTCTCACAGGGGGAGACGGTCAATCACCTGCTGGTGAGAGATTAAAATATGGGGCAGTGGATAATGGCTGAGCCACATTGGATTTCTTTTGTCAAAAGTAAAGGCACCACCGAGCAACTCAGCCTGTGATACCTTATGTGATTCTCTGCTTTCCTTTCTCCTACCCCTCACCATCTACGTCTAGCACAATCACATTAAATCATTACAGTCGCCAATCCCGGCCCTGTCTCAGTACCAAAGCATCAAGCCTTGCCTTTCTCATTTCTCTTTCCCAACTGACGTCCCCTCCCACAACCTCAATACTGCTGTATGTCTGCTTAATCATTACTTATTTGCATACACATCTTCTGTAACCTCTAAAATTAAAAATTTTTCATCTGCAGAACTAACAGGAATGTTTGTACAACTCCATCTCTAAAAAGTTGGATGCTGCGTAAAATGTCAATAAAAACAGAGAGCAAAAAATTGCAAATCACTTTAACCTTAACATGTAATTAAAATTAGTACAAAAACAATACAACAAAAAACAAAAACAACATCAAGTGTTGAAACTGATAAATTTCATCTTTTTCTTTTTGATATCATGTCAAAAAAGTCGGGATGGAGCAACAAAAGAATGCAAAAGTTATGAGATAACAAAAAAAATACTGTATATATATATATATGTACACTTGATGGAACATCTCACAGCTTCAGGTTAATTGGTTACAGGCCATTGGGTTGATTGGGTACAAAAAGTCTTTTAGAGGTAAAGATGGTAAGAGTTTCACCACTCTGAGAAAGACTGCATGGGAAAACGGTTCAATAATTTAAGAACAACATTTCTCAATGTAAAATTGCAAAGAATTTGGGGGTTTCAGGCTCTTTGGTGCATAATATCATAATAAGATTTACAGAGAAATCTCTGTACTCAAGGGACAAGGCCGCAAAGTAATTTTAAATGGCCATGATCTTCAGGCCCTCAGGCAGCGCTCCATTAAAAATGAACAGGATTCTGTGGTGGAAATCAATGCATGGGCTCAGGAACACTTCAAAAAATCAGCACCAGAAAAGAAAGTTTATTGCTGCATCCACAGAGGCAAGTTAGAACTGCCATGTAAAGATCAAACCGTGTATAACCATGATACACAGTCGCTGTCGTCTTCTCTGGGCTCAATCTCATTTAAGATCGACTGAGGCAAACCAGAAAACTGTTATGTGCTCTGACCAGTCAAAATGTGAAATTCTACATGAAAATCATAGATGCCGCAGCCTCCGGGCTGAAGAGGAAAGAGACCATCCAGCTTGTTTTCAGCATACAAATCAATAGCCATCATCCATGATAGTATGGGAGTGCATGAGTGCACATGGAATGAGTAACTTCCTCAACTGTGAAGACACCATTAATGTTGAATGATATATACAGGTTTTGGAGCAACATATACTGCCATCCTGATATCTGTTTCAGGGAAAGCTTTATTTATTTCAGCAGGACAATGCAAAATACCACATTTGGCATGTATCACAACAACATGGCTCTGAAGGAAAAAAGTCTGGGTGCTAAAACGGCCTGCCTGCAGTCCTGACCTTTCACCCAATGAAAATATTTGGCGTGTTATGAAACAAAAAGATTGACAAAGGAGGCCATAAATTATTGTGCACCTGAAATCCTACATCAATCAAGAAAGGGAAAACATTTTGTTTCCAAAACTACAGCAGTTGGCACGCTCAATTACCAAATTCTTACAGTGCTGTTAATTGAAGAGGTGGTGACACACATGCCCTGTTCCAAGATTTTTTTTTTTTTTATTGTGTCACAGGCACATTTATATACAGAATGCACATATATTTTTTCAAAAATTTCTCCATTTCAATATCTGATGTGCTGTCTTTGAGCTGTTTTCAATTAGATATAGCTGATATAATCTGCAAATCATTGCATTCTGCTTACATTTACATTTTATACAATATCTGAAGTTTTTTATTTTATTTTATTCACCTTTTTTGAGGTTTCATCAATGTCATTATTCAGCAATTTGCGGGAATTTATGTGTGACCTAACGCCTCTTCTACGCATAATCAGATGAGGCCTTTGCAAATCTATACTGAAGGATTGTACATAGCAAACAGGACAGGGCTCTAAGCTTTGCAGTTGGAGGTGCTGATGATTTTTACCACTGCAACCATAAGCTTAGTTCATTTTTTTTAAGCCACAAAGTCAAACGCCAGGTAATTTACAGTCATACTGAGAAATGAAAGCCACAGCTGGAAGATTTAACGCCATACAGAGCAGCACTGCGGCGTTCTGCGCAAAGCATCCATAACGGCAGAAGTGAAGCAACATCATATTATTTGCAAATAACAAAGCGAGTGTATTTTATAGCCACTAGAGGGAGACAACATATGACCATAAAATGTGTGGTTAAAAACATTCCAGACTCGGTGAGAATGGAAGTAAGCGATAGATGTGCATACGTCATTAATGCCTGCAGCATCACATTCTATGAACTACTCATAACCAAATTAATAGTCCACATTGTACTGTCCTGCGTAATGGCTCTCTTCATTTGGATTAATAAAAGTGTCACATCTCCTGTCTCTGATAACCTCTGCACATTTCTGGCTCTCAGTGCTTAGTTCCAGTTTTGTTTCCTTGATTGATTCCAATCACTGAATAATGGTCTTTTCATCATCCTAATCCTCGTGTGCATTCCCTTCTCCTTTCCCAAACCTGCAGCTCAGTTGCACTGGTTGTCCCTGTATATTGAGTTTGAGTTTATCTTTGTCATGGCCAGATACTCTTGCTCTACTTTGCACTTGAAGCTTGCTCTCCTGTTTATTTCTCATTCCCTGGTATCCCTAGCTCCTTGAGCTGCCTCAGTCCCATGCGTTTTTCAGAGTTGCCCCTCTCTTGCGTTCGCCTCACCCTGCTCCACAATCGCCTCACCCTGCTCCACACCCTGCCTCCCCACCCCTGCACCCCTTGAACTGATCTTCGGCATTTGACGCTGGCCACGCTCTGCTCGCCCCCCCAGGATCCTTGTTGCTGTCGCCCAATTTGTGCTGGTCCTTGGACCAAAAGCAGTCTACCTATTTTACTCTGTACTGGCTTGTACTGAAACTTGGACAGATATAAAGCTCTGGTTTCCCCTATACCTGGTTTTGCACCTGACTCCTTTGCCTCAGACAATCCTGACATAGAAGATTAGTTCATCACCACCAACTCACATTTAGTAATTTTGTGGCCAGGCAAAAACAAACTGTGGCACTGTTGTCAAAAGGTTTTTTTTTTCTGAAACAAATTACCAGTGGGATTGGTTCCATTAAGGCCAACCATATCAGCTGCCATAAGTCCTTTAACCCATTTATGCCTAGCGTCCTCACATGAGGACTGTTAAGAAAAAGTGTCCTGTTTGAATGACTATTAGAGTGGTATTTTGAAGTATAATAACATAAAAAAGTAAAAAAAGAAAATTCAGGCATAAATGGGTTAAAAACCAGTGCGTTAATGCCATAGTGAATTGGCAACTTTGTCAGGTGAAGAACAGGCTCCTATTTTGTTTTGTAATACTGCCACCTCCTTCTGTCCTTTGAGAACCTTTCCCCAGTGTAGGCAGCGGTTCAAGGGGTTCTATGATGATCGGCGAAGAAAAAAGTAAAACTAGCATCAAGCAGGTGGGAAACCAAATCAACTGGGGGTGGGGGGAGCATCAACCTGTGAACCTGTGACGCCAGCGGAGGACACAGCTGTCTCAACACTCCACACTCCGAATGTGGAGAGGTTTGAGGGGAGATAAGTCCATTCATGAGGTAATGCATTTTGTATGAGGAGATGCAGGCAATTTGAACCATACATAAAATGGCACAGATGGTAATACAACAAAGGCGAAACTCAAGTTGATTGTGCATCTATTTGCTTCTCTCACACAAAGAAAATATTCAAGAGTAAAAATATCACTTCACCATTGCCCTTCCTATTAGATGCCTACACCATTTTGTAGGAATCATTAATATGGTACATAACAAAAGTGAAATTAACTAGAGGCTCTAGAAAGCCTGAATCGTTCACCTGGATCTATTCACCAGCTCACTTTCAAGACTCTATTGTCATCGATAGCCAAGGGTTACAATCTGATCCTTCCCCTCCAAAATCCTTGGCTAAGATGACCGTATGAATGTACTGAGTATGACTGTGATCCATGCAGATGTGTTACTTAATTTGGTTAAACAAACTCAGCTACACTGTGCTAACAAGAATGTTACAGATTCCGTTAAAATGTCCCCTATTTCAACTTAGTTACAAGGGACATAGCCGCTCCCTGTCTGCGTCAAACAAATAAACTATGTTTGATGAAGAACCATTGAAAAATACAAGTTCCACTGAGTCTACAAGGTAGTCACTACTAAGATAGGTTTCCATGACCTTAAGCCCTTCATAATTAATGTATACCTTAATGGGGCTAAGAAGAGCTTCCCGTTCAGTGCGAGTTTTGATCCGTGCAGGAGGCTGGATGGTGCCCTCTTATTGTTTTGGATGTCTGGTGGCCAGGAATGTTGTCTCATGGGCATTTCCCTGACATCCCTTCTGTACTACCTTGCTATAGTCAAATACAAGAAAAATCATCATACTCAATGTTTAAGGCCAATAACTCCCAAAAAAACTTGATGTATTTTTTACTACTTCAATATCAAACGAGATGCAATGCCATTCCAAGTCATCATTCCAGATAACCTTGCTGTCTTCCTTTATTCCTGCCAGCAAAGCACAATTATTCATTACCCACGATGCACACATTACACTATACATTAATTTAACCGTATAAAGTTTTGAGTGTGTGCCTGTGTGACAGTATAGACTTACTGCATTGCAAAGCTTTGCATATGTAGTGTTAGTAGGCACACAAACTCACACACACAGACACGCATGCACACAAGCAAGTACGTAAACACGCGCGCGCGCGCACACACACACACAGGCTGATTATATTTGATCATCTGACTCCTTGCAAGGCCTGTCTAGTGTATTCTAGGGATATGTATAATAATACAAATAAATATGCTTAAAACATCATGATAATAATCCATTCACATTAACACTTCATACCATTATTATGATCCCATTATTTGATTACGCAACATCGCAATTAATACTGAAAATGTTCTATGTGTCAATTTATGCTATAAATGTGTTCATATGCCTCACAGTCACGGGGACAACTCTGCCCAAACCTGCTGTGTGCTAATATTGGATCTACCTCAAGATTAAGCTAAACATAAGACTGCGCAAAAATATGATGACATTTTATTCTGTCAATTCAATATAAAAATATAATGCAAAACATTCAGTTGCCAAGTTTTATTACAAAAAAGTCTTTATTTATCTTTATAAAAGTTTATTTAAGTCTTTTTTTTTCTTACTTTTGACGGAGAAAAATATGACAATTCTCAACTCAGATTATGTTGACTTTCACCACAAAAACAGATTGTTGACTTCAGAACGGGAAGTCAAGAAACATAACCATTCAATTTTTCAGGTTGTATCTCTGGTTTTGGAGACAAACAGTAGTCAAAAGTGTGTGGAAATTCTCATAGTGAAGCGAATTTGAATACAATACCCTCAAACGGAAGCTGAGTGTCTCTTCTATCAGGTCATACTAACCAATTAATTCTAACTTCCAGTAAAATGTCAGATAGTGCATTTAAAAATGTCCCTTCTCAATGTATGTCAATGAGGTTTCAGTTTAGGTTTAGTGTATGAACAAAGTAGTAACTTACCTAAGTGACTAGTTGCCCAGTTCTACTCAACTCATATTTTTATGTGACATTAAAAACAAAGATCTTTAATAAACCACCAAAAAGCTAGTAAAAGTTAAGAAATTGAAGATTTTTCAGGTTCTCTTTATTACTCAAGTTTGTGTGCAAACATCACAGATTTTTTTTCACAGCTTAATGTGCATATTAGACGTGCTACCCTCACAACAATTATATTTTTGCAACCAAAAAGGCATTTCCTTTGTAGAAGCATTCAGCCATCACACCAATGGATGGACTAAACATGAAAATAGCTGTTTGGCTTTGTGGAAAGACAGCTCTTCTATCTACATTACTACTGACTACTTGATTTGCTCCATAATAAGTTTGTTCACCATTAACTTTTATTTCAATGTGTCAGTAGTGCATAGTTCAGTGCACTCAACAGGGGATATAAGCATGTCTACAGCATTCATCTCCAAAAGACAAGACAGTTTAGGCATATAAGCCTTGAGATACAGAATTACTACAATACTGCTTTATAAATTCTCTCTCTCTCTCTCTCTCTCTCTCTCTCTCTCTCTCTCTCTCTCTCTTCTTTATATATAAACACTGAGCGTCAGCGTTCAATTGTGTAGTCAACTATAGACCTCTTACAAAGGGTGGATGAATGGACGGACCGGAAACAAATCTGTAAATCTGTAACGTACATTACTAGGCCTACTGTAGGGCGGAAAGTGCCTGCATCCCTCATTTCCGATCTGAAGTCGAAGTAACATAAGAAATCAACAGGGGGCGCAAATCGTATATCTACCTCTCCTTAAATCAAGAGAGTTACACACATTCTGCAGCTCATTTCTCAAAAACCAATGTGAGGGCTATTTGTGTGTGATGGAAAATGCTGGACGGAGAGAGAAAATAATTGAAAATAAACGTTCACATTTTTGTGTGAGTAAAGAAATGGAGTGCAAAACAATTACAAATATACAGGCAATGCTTCTTGGGGGTAATGTAGGCCTAATCCCTCAACCAGCATAAATCAAGCATGTTTGACGTAACATAATAATCTCCTGTTTTACGATTGAAATGGACTAATTTAATAAATATAATAAATAAACGTTCAATATAAACACACGCAGCAATATCATACACAGAACACAGATAATTTTTTTAAGTCCAATAGTGAATACGCGATTATGTTCACACTGACAAGGACAAATGATTTTATTTGCATGTTTCTTGATTATTTCACGTGGGGGTATCAAAATTTACACAGTAGGCTAAACGACATTCTACACAGACCTATAAGTGTTTAGGCTATAATTTATACGTATATAAAACGACCTGTCTTGCTTCAAAGTGTATAACCTGTATATAATTACAAAAGCTGTCCGCCTTTTTATCCGATTCGCATGATTAGGCGTCCAGATGCGACAGTATAATGAGCACCCCTGCGCGCTGCAAGATTGAAGTGTTGGAGATGCGAGGCCAGTAACGCACAAATTCCACAAAAGAGGGTCGTTAGGCGCTCCGTCTGTTGGAGTTTGCTGTCGTCGACCGGCCGGTCTCGTGCTCTGGTCTGTATTTCAACCAACAAATCAACCACGTGACGACTACAGAAAACATGGCCAAAATGCTCGCTACCGATAAGCAAATGGGGCCCGCTGGTGATGGAGGATTGTTGTGATTTTGCACAAAGATAAGGCCCATGAACAGCAAGACTAACATTGACAAAAATGAAAAAATAACGCAGACGCAACCCGTGGTCAGAGCAACTCGCTTGCAGTTTTGACAGCTCTCATAACGCACAGAATCTTGTGAAACGGTGGTCGCAGTAGATACGGTAGTTGAGGGGGAAGCCTGGCTCAGAGCCGGTCCAGTCGTATCCTCCCGTCGCAGGGCAATGAGAGCGGGATGAAGAGGAGGTGGATATGGGGGCAAGCTGTCCTGCGGAAGAGGGTCCGAATCGATGTAAAAGGGAAAAGCATCTGTCACTTTGGTGTTGTTCGGCAGATTGTGTATCTGGTAGTCCGGCACTGGAGTCCTGTGGCGACACACCGGGCAGCTGATGCGCCACGGCCGGTCATCGCGGAGGTGCAGAGTGTGCAGGCACTCCTCACAAAACGTGTGCAAGCATTCCAAAATCTTTGGTGCGCGGCGACCAAGGTCGAAATAATTGTAGCAAATTTTACATTCATACTCCTCAAAAGGAAAAGCCACGGCAGCCTGCGTTTCGTTTCCGCTGTCTGCTACAAGAGCTTCTGCCATGTCATCTTTGGCTGGTCACACGCTCACACAAAAGACCTTCTAGACGAGTGATGACGATGTGGTCTGCGCTGTGTTCCCGACTGCGCCATCCCCCCTTTGTTTACATTACATTGTGATTAAAAAAATAAAGAAAACCCGCAATATATCTCCTTCTTGATTTAATCAGTCGTCCTCCTCTTTATGTGATCCTCCAGTTTAATGCCAACGAGACTGTTATGCCTCTATGTGGAAAAGTGATGATGTAATGGGAGTGATTTCCGCGCGAGTGTTTATCCGTGCGTGGATCTCGAAGACAGCCCGCAGAGAGGAAAAGAAACACGAGTCCTCACTGCTTACGAGTTCTCAAGCGCAGCTCCGACCTCCTCTGGTAGCGCGACAATACTGCTTAAATAGTTGTGGAGGGCAGGAAGGACAGACGAGACAAAAATATTAAAAAGAAAGGATCCTCTCGTGAAATCGGTAGTGCCACAGACGACAGCACACATTCTATTGAATGCAAGTCTGCTTAATAAGACAAAGCTTTAGTTTCCGACTAAGCGTAAAGTTGAAGAGATGCTCTTCTTTAAGTGTAACTGTATTATATTGTTCAAAATCATAAATAACCGAGACATCGGGGCAGAATGGTGGACTGGAATTAAATATGAAGGCTTCCTAGCAGGTAAGTTCAGTGAGGACATTTATTTAGCTACAGAACAAAGTAACAACATTCACTTGGATTGCTCAAATAAGCACTGCAGCTTCATGAACTATCCTGCCGCAAATGTCTTGTACTGTGCCTCACAAAGAACTCTTTTCAGGAATGTTTAACATTGTAGAGAAATGATTGTATCCCTTAATTTCAGCCACGGAGGCCAGTGCAATATCAGCTTTTTCTGCAAAATAAGAAAATATGCAGTGAGCACCATAATTCATTGGACAGTGACACTTTTTTTTGGTTCTGAACTCTTGCAATTTGACTTTGAAACAATTTAACACATATTAGGGTAACATGCACACTGTCAGATAAGGTCTGACAATATTGGGGGGGAATGCAGACACTTTAACTTAACGTAAAATAAATTAACAATTCTTAGCATTTGGCTGCATATACTTTGCTTGCAATGACTGCTCCAAGTCTGTGATGTTGGGTATACCCTAATGATGTTCTGGCCGGCCTGCACTGCAGCCATTTTAATTTTTTTGTTAGGTTTAGGGATTTTATTGTTGCTAAGTCTCCTATCCAGCATGTAATATACAAATTCAGTTGGTTCAGAGTCGGCGATTTGCTGGGCCAGTAGAACCAAAATAGGCCTATCAAAAAATGTATTCCTGTTCAATGAATTGTGGTGCTCATTATAGATGGATTTAAATATGAAATGAAATAAAAGCTAATTTTATGCATTTTTTTCCCCCTCAGTTTCATAAAGTGATCTAAAATCAAAATGGCTTACTTATTCTGTGTTCAGCTCAATTGTTCAATCTCGCTCTAAAACTGCATTGATTGACATATATCTTCCGTCAAGTATTTAATGAGAAAACATTTCCTTCCCTCACCCCTCGTTCCCAAACCTATTCTCAGCATTAGCAATTCTTTACTCTTAGCTATACCTGTGCTAAACCTAAACAACAGCCTCGACTGACTTAATGACACACTGAGTGAAATGGTAATTGGCTTTGAATGCTAACATTTAGGCAAAAGAAAAACTGTTATGACAGTGCGGTTAAACGAAGATATGGCATTACCTTTTACTTTATGCCTTACTTCACATGCAAAGGTTCAAATGAGGTGTGGTGAGTGGAGCAAAGAGGAAAAGTATGTAATTCGGGGCACGAACAGCATCAGTACATTCACACAGTACTCACTCACACAGATAGCAGGATTATACTCAATGGGGCCACTTTCAAAGCCAGGCTGTTGATACATATATGGGTCACTCCATACTAAACGGTACAATTCACTGTGTTGTATAAGAATGGTCAATAAAAAAATTTCTAGGAGAATTAAATTATTTGCATTGTTCATATTAATTCACTCTTGGATTAAAGACATACAAAAGAAAAAAATCGGAGTCATCGGTCCAACAACACAGATGAATAAGTGGTTTCCTGATGTCAGCCAAGGCATTGTGAAGGACACATATTGTAACAAAATTTGGCAGCCAACTTCATGAAATGGTCATGACATGTCTGTTGATACTTCGAAAGAAAGTGAACTGAAATATTGCAGAGAAATACCCATAATAACGGTTTCAATTGTCTGCACTAAATTATCGGGACGCATCTGCTCAGAAATGCAATTTGAAATGACCATCGTGGGCGTAACCAGTCGCGTCCTCACTAGTTATGTCCATCCCTGTGGGTCAATTCGCATAATATATTCAAATTGCGTAAAGATGACCTCAGCAAAATAAGGTACTCACTTCCAACATCAAAATTTCACAAGGCGTCAGATTATCATATATACCCTGCTTTTAAAAATAATGAAAATTTTTCTGTGTCCTAAAATTGTATTACTACCATAAAAACATAAACAGTCTGCGCACTATCACCACAGACTGTATGAAAAGATGGACGCAGCACCCTAGTCTGAGAAGTGAGGCCAATGGGAAATTGAATTCCATGTAATGGCCAGCAGTTGGCGTCGATGGTTGCAGAATTGGAGCAGGTGTATTCGAGTTTTCATCACCATTGTAAAACATTTGTACAATTTAGTATGGAATGAGCCATAAATAATGCTTCATTTTCTGTCCTCTGCACTCCCTACAGCCATGCAGGAGTCCACTGTTTCTTCACCTCTGTAAGGCACTTTAATGAGTGTCCAAGTCCCCACCAGATTCAGTCGAGAGTTGAGAGAACTGGAGGATTACCCATGGCAGTTAATGGGACCAGTAATAATTGAAAATGAAGAATAATTACAGTAACCTGTCATATCAAATGATACACCGTATGAGCTTTAATGCCTGTTTTTTAATCTCTTTTTTTAAACCAGTGCTCAAATGATGGTTGGGTGGAAAAATACAAGTTATTAGCCGTTGAGAACCAGGCGAGACGGGTTTTTATGTGGTGAGTGGTGAGAATCTTAAAACACTAGCTGTTGGAATTATTTGAACAGTCAAAATCAGGTTTTTATTGTTTTTTGGGGTTTTTTTCGGTTGAGAAAAGTTCAAGATCTAGAGGTTTTTGACCCATTGCAAGAATACTTGCCACTGATAAATTCACTAGGGTTTTCCAGATCACAGGAGAATTTCCCATACACACCTCGCATGTGTGTATGACGGGCTTTATGACAGCTCGTTGGTGACACCTCTGCCGGGTAACGCACCTGAGATTACAACTCCACAGCTGTGAGTCACGCTCATTGTCGTTGAGGCGGCGCAGCACAGCAAGTGCCCACTCGCTCATCCATGTGTCATATATTTTAATGGCGCAATGTTTAAATTAATTGCATACCTGCAAGATTCCGAGTTGGTCGCCAAATTTCAAATAATATGCGGCCTGATTGCGGTCGAGGACGAATATCAGCGCTCTGATGACAAGGAGTACTTGGCGAATGGTAGTAGAAATCCTGACGTGATATGCAAGTCGGCACTGGGTCTCAGGCGGTGTGGAAACTGGCATGTAAACGGAAAGCTGATTGGCGCAGAAGAAAAGAACAGTAAATCAGACTACAAACGGGAGCTGAATGGTTACAATGTTGACGTAAGTTAACTATATTTCATCGGCTGGCTTCATGAAACGTGTATTATTTTGGACAATATCAACGTTGCAAAAATAAGTCTCACCTGATTGCACGATAAATGCCTCATAACAGGCTTTTCTTGTTTCTCGACCTGCCTTAAAATGTAGAGAAGTATCGATGTAGGCACGTCCGTAGGTGGTTCGTTTAATTTTAGAACGTGATTCTTTAAGCGTTTTGCATCACAAACGCAATCAAGGGTCCAAGATCAACACTAACCTGACCCTGTTTGAATGCACATTGTTTGCATTGTTGAATGCAAAGCTACACAGGTATTGTGATTTATGATTGAATGCAAGGCGACGCATGTACAGCCTTTTACCTCAAACGGATCTGGGTATCGTTTCCCAAAAGTAGTTCGTCTATTCACAGTCACTGGGCCCAACCATGTAAGTTAGCATCTGTGATTTGGGGAAACGGCGCTGGTGATCTGGTGTTGGACGGCGCTCTTTTTTCACCTTCTCTTCGGAGGCCTTGTCGGGACGGCGGTTCCAGTTCCCTCCCACATTCCACAGATTTGAATGACAGGCTATTTGGAGATTGTAAATTGTATTGCTAAGAGACTGACACGATATGACCTCACAAGAAAGTGGCACATGTGCCCTGCACATAAACGGCCAATCAGTGCCCTGTTCCAGTTCATAAACGTGTTGCCATCCGTACCTCACTTGCCCTAGCCACTAACACGGGGGAGAATGTGCCATTAAACCAAAAATGCATGTGGAGAGGCAAGGTAACTATTTGTATTTATTTATTTATTTATTCATTTATTTATTTTAATTGGACGGAAGTTTGTGAGAGAACGCCGATCACTGAAACGCTTCTTGCTTCGGGAATTTCATTCGGATTGGAAAACGGATGACTGCCTAACCAGAAAAAATCTTCAAACTAGAGGGGACTCAGAGCGCATACTTCAGCGTGCGGGTTTTGATCCACTAGCACTTATAATCAGCTGCAGATTCCGGATCTGTATCCAGATCGGTCTGGAAATTTAATCACCTCTTCCCATTCACACAGTGCAACTTCTCATAAAATTTCCAGGTAATTCGTTGAATAGGTTTGCAGACAGACACGCACGCGCGTGCGCTCACACACTCAAACGCATATGTACGCACGCGCGTGCAGGCACAAGTTATCTCAATACTTAATGGTGGAGGTAATCAGTCGGAAACTAGAGGGTACTCAGGGGTGCATATGTTTGCCAGCAGGTTTTGATCAACTTGCTCTTATCTGCTGCAGAGTCTAGATCTGTTTCAGGATCAGTCTGGAAATTCAATCACCTCTTTCCATTAATACGGTCCAACTTCCCATAATTTTTTTCGGGAATCTGTTGCATGGTTTTTGAGTACTCTTACTGACAAACACACGCGCACGCGCACACACACACACAAACATACACACACACACACACACGAATCACTGAGTCTCCAAAGGGCCCAACTCCAATGAATTAGAGATCTGCACATCTTCTAACAAATAGGGGAACTTCCTTGTAATTTCAGCCAAAAGTGTCCCAATGACACTCTCTTGTAAAGAAATAAACTAAAGTGGGTCATAACGTATGGGCAAAAAAAAAAAAAAGCATTTTCCCCTGTCTTTAAAAAGAGTGTTTCTTGGAGTTGAGCCATTTGGAAACTCAAGCATTCATGTGCAAGTGATCACCATACCTGCTGGCGAAGGTAATAATAAATGCGAGTTTACTGGTGCTATTGCTTTCTCACTCCTTTTTGCTTCCAGTTGGAATGCAACGATCTGGCTTGGTAGGCTTGCAAATTTTAAGTAGGTCTAGTTATGAATTCTCTTAATAAAATGCGCAAGCTTATATAGAGATGATTGAATAGTGCACTGCTCAAAAAAATAAAGGGAACACTTAAACAAGACAATGTAACTCCAAGTCAATCGCACTTCTTTGAAATCAAACTGTCCACTTAGGAAGCAACACTGATTGACAATCAATTTCACATGCAGTTGTGCAAATGGAATAGAAAAGAGGTGGAAATTATAGGCAATTAGCAAGACACCCCCAATAAAGGAGTGGTTCTGCAAGTGGTGACCACAGACCACTTCTCAGTTCCTATGCTTTCTGGCTGATGTTTTGGTCACTTTTGGATGCTGGCGGTGCTTTCACTCTAGTGGCAGCATGAGACGGACTCTACAACCCACACAAGTGGCTCAGGTAGTGCAGCTCATTCAGGATGGCACATCAATGTGAGCTGTGGCAAGAAGGTTTGCTCTGTTTGCCAGCGTAGTGTCTAGAGCATGGAGGCACTACCCGAAGACAGGCCAGTACATCAGGAGACGTGGAGGAGGCCGTAGGAGGGCAACAACCCAGCAGCAGGACCGCTACCTCCGCCTTTGTCCAAGGAGGAACAGGAGGAGCACTGCCAGAGCCCTGCAAAATGACCTCCAGCAGGCCACATGTGTATGTGTCTGCTCAAATGGTCAGAAACCGACTCTATGAACATGGTATGAGGGCCCGACGTCCACAGGTGGGGGTTGTGCTTACAGCCCAACACCGTGCAGGACATTTGGCATTTGCCAGAGAACACCAAGATTGGCAAATTCGCCACTAGCGCCCTGTGCTCTTCACAGATGAAAGCAGGTTCACACTGACCACATGTGGCAGACGTGACAGAGTCTGGAGATGCCGTGGAGAACGTTCTGCTGCCTGCAACATCCTCCAGCATGACCGGTTTGGCAGTGGGTCAGTAATGGCGTGGGGTGGCATTTCTTTGGGGGGCCACACAGCCCTCCATGTGCTCGCCAGAGGTAGCCTGATTGCCATTAGGTACTGAGATGAGATCCTCAGACCCCTTGTGAGACCATATGCTGGTGTGGTTGGCCCTGCGTTCCTCCTAATGCAAGACAATGCTAGACCTCATGTGGCTGGAGTGTGTCAGCAGTTTCACCAAGTCGAAGGCATTGATGCTATGGACTGGCCCGCCCATTCCCCAGAACTGAATCCAATTAAACACATCTGGGACATCATGTCTCACTCCATCTACCAACGCCACGTTGCACCACAGACTGTCCAGGAGTTGGAGGATGCTTTAGTCCAGGTCTGGGAGGAGATCCCTCAGGAGACCATCCGCCTCCTCATCAGGAGCATTCACAGGCATTGTAGGGAGGTCATACAGGCACGTGGAGGCCACACGCACTACTGAGCCTCATTTTGACTTGTTTTAAGGACATTACATCAAAGTTGGATCAGCCTGTAGTGTGTTTTTCCTCTTTAAGTTTGAGTGTGACTTCAAATCCAGACCTCCATGGGTTAAAAAATTTGATTTCCATTGATAATTTTTGTGATTTTGTTGTCAGCACATTCAACTATGTAAAGGACAAAGTATTTACTAAGAATATTTCATTCAGATCTAGGATGTGTTATTTTAGTGTTGCCTTTATTTTTTTTTTTTTGAGCAGTATATATAGGTTATTATTTTGTTGAAAAAAGCTTAACCAGTTTGAAAGTCAAACATTCAAAGATTGGCCTATTCCTTCACGTCATTAGATAGATAGACAGACAGGAGGAGTTAAATATTAATGTAAATGAAATGGAAACCTTTTTACACAATGAAGTGAGACGCGATTGCGCAGTGGTTAAGTAAGTTAGTCTTGAATTGCGATCAAAAGGTCCTGAGTTCAAGTCCTTGCCGTGTCTTTCACGGTGTGCTCTTAGGCAAAACACTTCAGTCCCACACTGCCTCACTCCAGACAGGTGTATAATTGGGTACCAGCAAATTGTCAGGGAAACCTGACTAAGAGCTTGAGGAGTACCTGCGATGGGCTGGCATCCCATCCTGGAGGAATGCCAATGCTCCTAGTTGCTTCATGCCACCAAAATCGGGGTTAAGTGCTGACCTGATTGGCCAGAAGGCTCGGAAAAGACTTACTTACACAGTAAAGACAACAAGATCCAATAAATGAGTCTCGTGTGGACAGATCTGAATTGCAATTAATGTAAAGCCTCACCACCACCTACGTCTATTAGGCAACAGATAAAAATGGTGAAGCATGGTCTGGGAATCCAAGTTCTACACTGGGTATCGGATAATTCTACAGAACATTCAACGCACTAGCCCACAGAACTTCCTCATAAATCAATGATAAAGAGCACCTCAACCACACTATAGTTTGTTTAAATGATTTTTGACCGCAGTCACCGTTGGCATACATGTATACATACATACATACATACATACATACATTCGTGCATCCTTATTGTAAACAATTTCAATTTCTTTCTGCCTTTCTATGTCTAATTTTGCAAAGTACTGTTTGAAAATGCTGCAGTTTTTTACTGTTGCTGGCTGCAACCAAACCACTGGTCAGGTAAGCTGACTGCTCTTGCATACTGAGAACTTTGAGTGTGTTCACCGGATTTGTCGTCTGAAAACCCACTGACAAAATACAATGAAAGGAAAGCCGCAAAATTCACTAAGTGAAAAAATTTGCATTTGGAAACAATACTAGTAAGTGGAAAGAAAAATGAAGTGAAAAGAGTAGTACATCGGTAATAAGCTGAAGCAAGGTGAGCTTGCGAGTTGGACTGAATGACATGACCTCATAGGACAAAAACATTTCTGCTGGAGACAACTACTCACCAAAGTTCTACCATTAAAGTGAATGGGAGATTCTCTGGCGAGCATAGTTGGGCTGAACGGCCTGTTCTCGCCATTTATATTATGTTATGTTCACAGTTGGAATGAATCAAAAAGTTTTAAAATTGTATCTTTTTTTTTTTCAGTTCAAAGTTTAGAAATCTGAAAAATGGAAATTTTCTTAAAGTGAGAGTTTGAAAGGACTCTGTAGGTAAAGTAGTTTGATTTGTTGTATTACGTGTGTAATAATAATAATAATAATATTAAATAATAATAATAATGATGATAACTGAGCCCTGACCCTAGATCAGGGATGGGCAACTCCGGTCCTGGAGGGCTGGTGTGTATGCTGGTTTTTATTTCTATCAATTACCCTTACTAATAGAGTTAATTGGTTGCATACACAATTATAGATTTGTGCAAAGATTTGATCAAAGAAAAATGCTTTATGTAGGGAGACAGGAACAGTCTTTGTTGGTTATTCCTGATAATTTAAAGAAATGAGCCATCAATGTCAGATTTCATGAATAGTTTGGCAAACTTAGATAATCAACTAATTAAAGCCCAGAGGTTGGTGTGAAAACCAGGAACAGATATGACCCTCTTTGCCCATCCCTGCCCTAGATCACGCAATGCAAATCCATGCAGTCTGCTCTGTCATATAAACCTTTTGCGTTTGCTGCCCTCCCAAGGGGCAGAGGGTCCTGAAACTGTGTTGCAAAGCTAAGACCTACCATCCAAATCTGCACAGAGTTTGCTTACAAGTTCTGTAGGCAACTGTGATTTGTAAATACTCATGCAAAAATGATGTTATCCCCTTGGGTTTAAAAATGTACAATCTTCAAACAGGCTGATGTATCAAAATTCCTTTGATAACCTTTTCCTTTTTAAATCACGAGAGTCTGTTGATACAATGTGCAAAGTTTCATGAAGATTGGACTCACAACCTATTAGGAGTTTCAAAAAGTAAGTTTCACATATCTAGCAAATTTGCTGAAAGAATTTTGGGTAGAAATGGGTCAGGCCTTTACCAGCAAATTCTTGAATGTGCAATACACAATATGGGAGTTATTGGCTAAAACATCCTTACCTTGATTTCATGCTCTGACACATCCACATGAACCGTCCACTGATGCAGCTAAAATGGATAAATAGTCTTCCTTGTTTGAGTTTGGGGTTTTGTGGGTACCATCTAATAAAGCTGCCAATTGAGGACCTGTAAGGTACCTTTTTCTCAAACTAGGTCCTCATAGGTTTTTATCCTCCTTCCAGTTATGTATTGGGGGCCGCTATTTTTTATTCTGTCTGGGTTAGAGCCAGTTTGTACTCTTCAGTGAGAGGAGTGGAGCCACCCTTGTTGGAAAGTTTCATAGCAATTTCTTACGTGGAATAGTTTTCATTTCTCAAAACAACTACAGACTGACAATTTTGAGGCAGTAGTCAAACTCACAAAAGCTAATGTCTCAAGTACTCAAGTATCCCAAAGAAACCCAGTTTTATTACTTCCTTAAACTACACGGTGGCTCTCAACAATGCAAATATACAATCGATTTCACCCTGGCTTTCTAATGATGAACAGGTGGTGCCAGGTATAATATACCCTGCTTAAAGCTGCTTTCAAACTGGATGCGAAACAAATTTTTCGTAGGACAGATTAGGCCTATGTCAATGTAAAGACATGTCTTTGAATTGACTTTGAATGTAATCTGTCGTGCGAAAAATTTGTTTCGCGTCCGGTGTGAAAGCAGCTAATGGGAGATGTTTTAAACTATTTTCAGTTTTTTGGTGACCTTGACCATGACTCAGTTTGGTCCAAAATCAGGTAATCCTTGGACTATTGCACTCCTTTACTGAAAATTTTGTGTCGTTTTATTTAACTGTTTTATGTTCTTCCTGCTGACAAATATACACGCACACAAACAAATGCTGCCAAAAACAATCTTTCTTTATATTTAGATAGGGTATTTAGCCTTTTGTAATAGTCAATTACAAGATTAACCATGTCTCGATAGTAGTTCTGATCAATTTAATGTTATTTTAATTGAAACGAATGGTGATTTGTTTTCAAAAACAAGGGAATTTCTCAGTGATTCCAAATTTGGATCGGTATTGCACATCAGAGAGAGAGTATACACCAGCAGGAGGAGGCAGAGAGATTGAAAGCTGCTACGAGTCAGCGCAAATGAGAACTGTGTGAGTGTGTAATGTAATTTTGTGAGTGGGTAACAGTTCATTACTCTGAGTTGTGTGATAGAGTTTGTAAATGTGTGTTTAATGGGTGCCATTGTCAAACACTGTAAAATAGTCTTGTATCTTTTGTCTTTGTGTAGGACCAATTTGCCATTACCTTACCTACTTGTCCCTACTCTAGGCTCCCCCTGGCCCCCATTATCTGGTCAGGAATGTGCCTCTGCATTACCTGTTCCTGGTGTCTGCAGCCTTGGGACGGGAAGTCTTCTACATCTCTTTCCTGCCCTGTATCCACTGGAACCTGGACCCCTTCCTGTGCCGTCGGCTGGTCAACATGTGGACTGTGAGTTTATCTGTCAACCCAAATGCATATCCTGTCCCTCTCCTGCTCCATCTTCTCTCTTTACCAATGATCCTGTAGGGGCGCTTTGTCTCCTGATTTTTGACGTGCTCTTACTGCAAGTGCGTGTTTTAAGTTACTTATTAAATAAAAAGTTTGCCCGCCTTGTTTCTATGGCGTAAACTAGCATCTAAGTCAAGGGATGTTCCATACAAAAACTAAAAGACTGGAGTTTCAGAACCCATCTCTGAAGAGTTGACAACAACTTTCTAGAGGTTGCAGTTGAGCTCCCAATTTCGACACGCCAGCTACCTAGCATGGTCGGACTGTAATATTCTGTCCAGAGGATGTGTTGGACAAAACCCACGCTTTACATGAAGCACAACATGCACAGCATGTCTTCTTTGTTTGCTCACCGCCGCTGATCGATTGCGTTTCACATGAGATAGAGGCAGAAAAGCCGCTGACATTATGCAGTGTGCTGTAAACCTGTGATGTTATGCACGGGGAGCTGGTTTGATGGTTGTGAGGTGTTGTGGTGCACTGCATGAAATGGCTGTGGGATTTCATGCCCCAGGTGCTGCAGAGCACAGCTGGTGCTCTGCTAATTAGCGAGTAATTAAAGTGCTGCGAGGTGCTGACTCCATAGGATCACACATCTTTTCACTGCGATGTGACCGTTTGCTAGTACAACCCAGTTTCCAACAAGAGCAACGCAGAGCGTGGCATATGCCCCTGCCTGTATGTTGATCAAGGGCATATTGAGATGGCTGCTGTGGCGGCCATATTAGACATGGCAAGACGCTGATTTTTGAAAGGAACCTTCTTCTAGCCACTCCCAATATACCATTAAGAAATGGCATCAATCCGACAAGGGATTCTATAGTTATCCCACGGAAACGAAAAGTGAACGGACGACGGACGACAGACGGACATGGTGTGGACATAATGCCCCCTTTCCTCTTTGGAGGGCGGGGGCATAGAAAAAAAGTTGGGATGCTGCATAAATTGAAAATAAAAGTAATGCAATGATTTGCAAGTAACTTAAACTGTATATTTAACCCTTAGAGTGCTGAAATAAATGCTCAAAAAATTATAAATTAAATTATCTTGCGCTGTTGAAAACCTATCATGTGGCAACTTGTTTATAGGAGCTCCCCTGTGGGAGGCGCAAAGTCCTAATCTCGCCCATGGCACCAAAATGGCTGGAGCTGGCCCTGCTCTACATAAACACTATACCAGACCTCATGCAATTTATACAAAAAAAAAACAAACATGTACACACCGTGTATAACTGAATGATTTTGTCATCCACAAAAGAACAATATTAACAGGAGCAGTCTGTTGTGCAGAGAACATTTTTTGAACCGAAATACTTTATTTCAGAGAAGTCAGTATATGGCTACAGGTTTCAGGAACTTTCAGGAAATGTGTACTTGCGTATTTAAGGTGATATTCATGACACACAAGGAAGCTAATGAAAATGTATAAAATAATATTTAGAATTTGAATATTGTGGGATGAGTACATTGCTCTTGTTGATAGAGAAGTTGAAGTGAATTCATTCAAAAGAAGCAGGAACTAACTGCCGAAGGCTTCTATCCGGGAGAGACAGGAATTGTAACTGATTGTCTGTTTTGTGGTGTTGAGTGCAGAAGGGACCATTGAGAATAAATCAGCATAAATTGGGAAATACAATATCTAAACTTGCGTGATCAGTGTTTGAAACCTTTATGAGGGGGAATGTGCTATAGGAAATTCATCCACGTGTGGATGGGCTGTAGCAGTGGTTTATACAGTATGTGTGAATGCGTTATAATTCTTATGGTCCAGACCAGGAATCGAGGGTAGAGTTAGATGTCTCCTGCGATCTGGAAAAACCTGGTAAGTTTATCAGTTTATCTTTTTCCCTTGAAAAAGAGATTTCAATCTCAACGGGACTTCCCTGGTTAAATAAGGGTTAAATAAAATAAAATTTAAAAAAAAGATCTCGCAACTGAACAAAAATTTTAGGTTTTGGACTTTTCCTATCAGAAAAAAAGATAGAAACTTGATTTTGAAAGTTCAAATGACACTAATAGCTAATGTTTTAAGATTTTCACCACTTTTAATTCCTGCAAATGAAGGTTAAACTCAGTTTCTACCGAAAGTGACACACACACTAGGTTTTTCCAGATCACAGGAGACGTACAATTCAACTGGTTATTTATTGACAGCTTTACAGTAATGACGGGGGCGGAACAACCCAGGGGAGACTGAGAGACCGTTCAGCACAGGTGTAATAGGCTTTGCTTGGGCTACTGTCACTAGCCAGTGGCTCTGTGGGATTCTGCCAGATGTTGTGTGTCTTCGCCAGCAGTGAACTGCTCAGTGTTGAGGAGGAGTTTGAGAGGATCACAGTCCCACTCCTGGACCCTGATTAGGACTGGAACATTGTTCTTGAAAACTGGAGTTGATGAACAGGCTTGAATTACTAAACTTGAACTCGGTCCCGACTCTGGACCCTGATTAGGATTGGAAGTCAGTTTGAATCAACTAAATTACAGTAAAGGTTACAGAGAGATTTGGCTGTCACTAAAGTACGAGTTGCATCTGACAAAGATGAAGAAGTATTACTAACATACATATGACTTGGATTTCAGTACGACTGCGACTTTGCAATCCAGCAATTTGCACATAAACTAGAGGGCTTAAATACTCGTCACTCGCACTTTAGGAGACAACGGCGTAACAAGATTCAGCAGAGCTGAAGTCAGGAGAGACACGCAACACGTAAATCAATCACAACACCCAAACTCTTTACAGACTCGCAAGCTACGGAATTGTAAAGAGACGCACGAGGAATTCACAGGAGAGTTGTGACAATAACATTGTTTTATATAATTCTATATAACTGATTCGCTACTGTGTCAGTGCCTTATTAGGTGGGCGTTTTACAGCAGCCTTGTCTAAGATGTGATGTCCTATAGCAGAGTTTTACAAGTGTTGGTGTGTTATAGCAATGTGTTATAGACACAGAATTGCTGCTATATCAGTGTTTTATATGGTGGGTGTGCTAGAGTAAACTTCCTTATCCCTTCAAACCCTATAGGCCGGTTTAGCAGCGGCAAAGACGTGCAATAACCCAAATGCCGGAAAACCCGCCTCCCAACATGTGACAATTGGTTGTCATGTGGCCTTGTTTACGATCAGGTGGTTTCAACATCATAGTAAGCTGTTTTTCTGCATAGTTGGGGGGGTCACGACCCCTTTATATAATGCCGGGTTCAAAGGGTTAAGATGGGACGTGCTATATCAGTGTTTTATAAGGCTGGATATGCAGCAGCACTGTTTTAGATGTCCTGCAAAACAGCGGTCTCATGACACGCCTGTGACTTATGGTCCCAACCCCACCATCTGAACTCACCACAGAGCGACAAGGATGTCTGAATGATAAATAGTTGAAATTCTCAGGGTCTTTCCCTCGGGGAATAAAATGTAGAGGGGACAGTACTGTCTTTGTCCCGCCACAATGGGAGCCTGTGTCCTCCAGAGTAGTTGTCCAAGGTGGGTTTTCCTGGGCACCATCTGAGCATCTCAAACTCCACATTGTCTCAGAGTCTATCACAGAGCCAGTGTACTCAATGGGTCACAGTGATTGGGCTGAATATGCCTGTGTTTACAAAAGATGCACAGATCGACTTAATGTGCAAATAAGAGTGCGTGTGTGCATCTGAGTCTATTTAAAGAAGACGTTGTGCGCTTTGTGTTTTGGGAGGCAGTGATTTATTAGAATTCATTATTGGTGCAGATCTGCGCGAAGCTCAGTAACTCAACTGCAACTCCCTGTGAGCCATTCATCTTGTACTCGTAAGCTGACGGTGTGTGTCTCTTTCTTTGGATGGGTGCTTGAGTTGAGTGTACTGCATGTGCGTAAAATGAATGTACTGGGAGTATTTGTTCTGCAAATGTGTCAAGGTGCACATGTAATAGAGTGCGCCGTGTCACATTAATTACTCCGAGTACCCGTGCATTGCTGATACATAACAATTTTAGCACCTTTTTTTTGGTGTCTGTGCCTTAATTTGCGCCCCTGGGCCTCAAGCTACAACAGATAGCCTCACTTATACACTGGGGATAGGACTCCCTGTTCCGCCGGCCAGGGGCTCACATTTCACAGCCTGACCTTTTATTGGAGGCCGCTCGATGCGACCCAAGCTCTACTCAGGGGGGTCACAGTGACCCCTCGATTCTGGAACATGGATCATGCCTGACCCCTTACATTCACACAGCGCTAGAGGCATATTCATCATGTAATAATCCAAGGCATGGTCCTTTGGAGAGGAGAATGAGTTCTAATTCTTTGTAGTGGGGACACAGATCTGCGGAGGCCCAGGATGGGGTCAGAACGGAGCTCTCTGCCTCCAGCTATGTTCAAACAGCATGTCCATTTAATGGTCTCGGGCAGATTATGTTGTGGAGAGAGACTCGGGGGACTGAGACACGTGTTTATGCAGAGGACAGGTGTGTTTGAGTCCCACAATGGTGTAGTCATCTAACTTTCATTGAGGGCTGGTACTGCATTGGTACTGAAAATATCATTTCTTCTGGCACCATAATTACTGACTGTCGTTCTTCGCTCCATCACTGCTGCTGCATGCTTTCTGTTGGCATATATGCTTGGAGAACCATAGTGTGCAGCAGGATAAAAAAATATTTTGTTGATTTCTCTCTTTCTCTCTCTCTTCTCTCTGCTCCATAGCATACCGTATATAAACACAAGGGTATATTTCTATGCGTTAACCTTTTTTTTTTTACAATGGCAACATTGACACTTGTTGAAGAAGTCGCTCTCTCAGCAATCCAGAGCCACGATAATAACTGGCCTATCACCTTCATTTCTGACAAAGAATCACACAGTGCAAGACAGCGAGTCTAGCCGCAGACAGCAATTTCTCTCAAGCCAATGTTAGTAAGTGAGGAGAACAGTTGTTGTTCATTTTAATACCATTAAAAATGCTCATGTTTGAATGATTTGATTCATGTCAACATCAACCCAGGTCTTCTACATATCAATTATTTCCACAGATATTCGAAGGATGTAAAACCAATGTTTCTCTCTTCTGTTTCTTATTAATTGAACATAACTGTTGTCCTTAACAAACCCATTTAAAAGTTCAGGATCTCCTGCATGGCACCAAAGGAAGCGGCTGGTAATTACTTATGCTGCAGGGGTGTTGCACTTGCTGTCGATGCAGCGGAAATAACCTGGGCTGCACAGCCAGCTCAGGAGCCAGATACAGGGGATTTGAAACATGGCAGCCTTACTGCTCATAACAGTCCCAAATGAAGTGCATTGTATGTTTAATATGAATTAGCACAGCTACTTACACCTGTCCACTAACAGGGGGTTAGGGAATCATGCTACAGCTGAGCCGTAGCCCTGCATGGTTTAGATGTTCCTCTTCTCTAACAAACCTGTTTCCAATGATTGCCTCGTTATCAAGCAGTTTTCAAGCTAGAATCATGAAGATCTGGGACATGTTCAAGATCGCGGGGTCTAACACTAGGTCCTGCGAGGGTAGGACCCGCATGATTTGAATAACTCACAAGTTCTCACACGGTTTCCCACATGGCTGCCTACTAGGGTTTGCATCAAATTCCATTAAAAAACAACCTGTGCGGAAGTGGATGTCATATTGAAAAGCAAGACGAGACTGGTCGCCTTAGTTCTCGCTCGTCTATGCAAGACCAAATGTAGTCCAATCGTTCAAGATACAAGAACTCGCAGGTTCTGACTTTACCTCGCGATCATGAACATGTCCCAGGTTTGTTAAAGCTGAGACACATTTAAAATGTGCAGAGCTGCAGCACTCCAGAAACTGGGTTCCCCACCCTTGCTCTAACTCGAGGAGGGAATTGGCTTTGGAGATGCACACGTATTACTCCCAATTTGAACCTTTATGCACTCTCATCTTTCACTGCAAGGTGGTGATGTACATCGGCCAGGTATTGAAAGATACGCTGAAGATGCCCCGCCCTCTGTCTCCCCCTGTGGTGAAGCTGGAGACGCGTGTGGATGCGGAATATGGAATGCCCTCCACCCACGCCATGGGCGCCACCGCTATCTTCTTCACCTTCCTCTTCAGCGCCACCCAAAGGTTCCAGGTGGGTCAGGTTCTCAGGTGCAAGCGATGTAGCTGGGGGCTGCGGGTTTTCGGGGGGTCTGGTATGCCCACTCAGGCCCCAGGCTCAGTGTTGGGCTCCCTCCCATGTGATTAGCTTAAAGAGACGGTGCATGACAACATGACTGTCGCCCAAGAGGAAGATGATGTCATGGGATGAGTCATCCTCAATCAGTCAGATCACCAGACTGGGGAAGAGTGTCAGGCAGAACCCTGCCTTTCCAGAATTCTGGTTCTCGAAGAAGAAAAGCAGGGAAGGGAAAACAAAAAGGCCTATACAGCTCATGTGATGTGTCCTTACCTAAACTGAGGTCAAAGGTGGCAAGTCATTCAACTGGTGCAGGTTGCTACCAAATACCACGAGTTTGCATCTAACTAGCTCACTATGATCTCTTGGAATTCGGTAGCTTGCTGGGGTGAAAGGTTTGCTGAGTTTAGCCTATTTTGAGGTACAATTTGAATATTTATACAAAAGGTACAATGAAGCCAGGTATGGTGAGGCTTTCCTCCGCTGCAGTGACAGCCAATCATGTCTGCCTAACTTATTGGGGCTAGGAGTCACAAGCTTTTATTGAACTGACACATATATTAAAAATTACATGTTTCAATTATTTATTTATTTATTTTCATAATGAAAAAAAATATGGCATAATTACCTAGGCAGCCTCACATTTGGATATATGCCCCAGGCCTGGAGATTTGACGCTACAGCTTTGCTGATGTCAGTGATTACAGGGTAGAGTTAATACACTGGTGTCAGTTTTGACAGGATTGAGTTGATATACTGATGTCAGGGATTACTGGGTTTATATTCTGGTGTCAGTGGTTACAGGATGGCGTTAATACATTGGTTTCAGTGGTTTCGCAGTACATTTAATGGTGTCATATGAGAAGAATTTATATTTTGGCATGTGAGGATTCCAGACAGGGTTAAAACACCTTGTCAATGGTTATGAAAAGGTGTAAATGCATGGTATCAGTGGGTCAGTTTGTGATTTCCTGTTCTGCTTTTTGGCTGTGAGTTTGAATATTTTTCACGATGTGGTAAAAGAGACACAGGCACCCACTGTAAGCAGGTGAGATCAAGCAGACAAGGTATGCAGCTTAACCTGTTCTCAAAAATAGAAATAGCGCACCTTTCTTGCACATTATTTTCTGAAGCATAAGTGCTTCTGCTTTGTTTGAGTGTGTACACTTGGATGAATTGAAATGATGTGGTGACAGGCGCACAAAAATGCCGTTATGGGTGTGCGTTTGTCTGAGAGAAAACGGGAAGAGCTGGTGTTTGGGTGTGCATGTTTGTGTGCGCACGTGAGGGAGAGAAAAGGCTTGGATGATGGGGTATGCGTGTGCGCGACTGCGCGTGTGACTGCGTTAGCCAGCAGAGGCCTGCAGGGGTGAAAGGCCAGGCCAGTGCATCACAGAGAGAAGTCTGCTGTCAGTCACAGCTCGGCCCTGTGCACAGCCTGCAGCCTCAGATCCATTGTGAGAGCAGTCCTATTCATTCTCTTCATTAACTTCCCCTCAATGCATTCAGCTGCACTGGCAGCGAAAGGCTGGAGGAAGGACTCGGCGAGTCTTCGCTCAGCTTCACGCTCCCATTCAAATGCATCAGCAAAATAACAGAGAGAAAGGAAGGGCTGGAGAGAAATAGACACAAAGAGAGATGGATGGACAGAGATGTTACACGTGAACGAGAATGAATGAAATGGTGCCGTCAATACATCAACCTGTGAGTGAGGGTGTCCTGAGAGAGGCGCCGTTGATGTAAGGACAGAAACAGGAGAAAAAAAGAGGGGGGGAATGATGGATGGTCCAGTTTTCTGTCAGAAAAAGTGTGTGGAATTTAAAGTGATGACATCATTGTAGCTGAAGAATTTAGTTTCGCAATCTAATTCACCACTGTGAGTCTCCTGTCCGCATACCTATAAGGGAACATCTGTATCTGTGCGTGTCCACAATCATATACTGATCACATTCCTGTAAGTAAACGCATGCATTTTTGAGTGTGTGTTTGTTTGCACGTGTGTTTGCGCATGCGCTATGATATCCGTGTTAAGTGTGACTGGGTGTGGCGTGGTCTCTGTGTGTCCTCTAGTTTCAGTTTGAGCAGGGACTGCTGTTGGCGGCATCGCTGTCTCTCCTGGTGTGCCTCAGCCGTGTGTACACAGGCATGCACTCTGTTCTGGTGAGTGAAACTCAAGCCAACCGCCAAACACACACAATCTCACTGCAAACACAAAAACTCAGTACCCCCGATGCACCACAGAACACACTACACGCAGTCAAAAATGTTATGCTCATTGCTAATATTGACACTCCGCCCAATGTTGGGACATTTAAATTTTTTGCAACTGCAGACCACTCAGTCCACACTATAACCTCACACACACAGTGGCTTCACATCAGTTTACTTCCAGTATCCTGAGAATTCCACCTTGAAGCCCTAATACATTTCTAAGGACTGTTCTCTCTGTTCATATAGGATGTTATTGGTGGAGCCCTGATTTCGGCTGTTCTGATGCTCCTTACCTACCCCGCATGGGACACTTTTGACCGGCTGCAATTGACAAGCCCGCTGTCCCCTGTGGTGTCATTGGTGTTGCCCTTTCTCCTGAGCTTCAATTACCCTGAGCTGGACCATTACAGCACCACGCGGGGGGACACCACCATCATACTGGCAGCGGGAGCAGGGTGCTCTGTGGGGTACTGGATAAACGAGCAGCTTGGGGAGACCTTCGAGCCCAAGGGGGATTTCCCCATCCCGCTCCCACCATTGACGTGGGCCGCACTGTTTTTGGGGTGCGGTCGCTGCCTACTGGGTTTGGCTTTGCTGCTGGGAGCAAGGGAGGTGATGAAGAGAGTGAGCCTGTGGGCACTGTGCAGCTGGCACCGGGTGAGTGCCAGCAATGCCCAGACACGGAGGCGCAGGGAGATTGAAGTGCCCTACAAATTCACCACCTACACCACCATTAGTATCGTGAACACTGTCCTGCTGAACAGAGCCTTCCAGCTTGTTGGACTCCTCTGAGAGAGGTGTTCCCTTTCATTCACAGAACCAGAATCACAACTGCCCGAGCTCTCTGTCCTTTTCACCTCCGAAAGCAAAACTATTTAAAGGGGGCCAGTTACAATTCACCATATTTTGTGTCTTATATCCAGTGCTACAATGAAAGATGTTCAAATTAATTGTGGCCAGTCTCAAATAATGAGGTAAACATTATGTTTCAATAATCCCAGGGAGGAAAATAACCTCAGGTTTCCTACAGCTCTGAAACACTCCCCTACTAAGGTTTTTTCAACTCCAGCTACAATATACCATCATAATATGACGGATTTCTTTATATGGTCATGTGCTGGCACCGGATAAAGTCACTGGAAAAGGCTGACTTTTATTCTAGCGAAAATACTATAAGTGCTTAGTTGTCGACTGCAGCCGTCAGCATTGTGTTAAATGTCTTCATTTTCTGCCAGCGTCAGATGATATTAAGAAGCGGTGGCAAGGATTCATTTTCAAGAAGAATCTGTTGCTAGCTAGGTTAGAATTTCTGATTTCTGCAAAAACTGAAACTGGATCCCTAGGGCAATGTTGGTTAAACGCTGCGTTTGGTAGAGGACCCTGTCCAGATGACTTTCAGCTCACACCTCCAGAAAAGCTTTTCCCACATTTCAGGGGAGGTTGGGGGAATTGAGTCCACGTGGACCCTGTCCAATGTCTCCATTGTGGAAATGGCTGCCTTGAGCTCCGGCCTGAAGGTTGTTGGTGCTAGTCGTGGCGCGACCCAAGGATCCCTCAGTGGACACCAACGGTGAGGGAGGCCATTGAGCTGAAGAAGGTGGCCTTTAGGGCTTGGTTAGCTGTGGACAATCCTGACTCTGCAGACTGGTAGTGACAGGCTATAAGGAATGCAACCGTGGTGGTTGCAGAGGCAAAAAGTTGGGCTTGGGAGGAGTTTGGGGAGGTTATGGAGAAGGACTTTCGGGTGGCATTAAAGAGGTTCTGGAAAAGCATCAGGCGACTCAGGGAGGGGAGGCAGGGCTTCCCCCAGGCTGTTTTCAGCAGGGGTGGGGAAATTCTGACCTCTACTGGGGATATTGTTTGGCGGTGGAAGGAGCACTTTGAGGAACTCCTGACCCAGCAGTCATGCCCTCCATTGAGGAGGCTGAGATGCAAGACTCTACCGATTTCCCTGGTGGAAGTCACTGAGTTAGTCAAAAAGCTGTGCAATGGCAAGTCAGCGAGGATAGATGAGATTCATTCTGAGACGCTGAAGGCTCTGGATGTTGTTGGGCTGTCATGGATGACACACCTGTTCAACAAGTTGCGTGGATGTCAGGTTCAGTACCCTTGGACTGACAGACAGGGGTGGTGGTTTCCATTTTTTAAAAAGGGGGACTGGAAGGTGTACTCCAACTACAGGGGGATCACATTGCTCAGCCTCCCAGGAAATGCTTATGCCACGGTGCGGGAAAGGAGACTTCACCCAAATTTCATACCTCGGATTCAGGAGGAGCAAAGCGGATTCCGTTCTGGCCCTGGAACACTGGACCCTCTTTTTACCCTTGCATGGAAACTGGAGGGGTCATGGGAGTTGGCCCATCTAGTCTACATGTGTTTTGTGGATTGGAAAGGGCTTATGACCGTGTCCCATGAGGTATCCTGTGGGGGGTGCTGCGGGAATATGGGGCTCCGGGGCCATTAGTTTGAGCCATCCGATCCCTGTACAACCAAAGCCGGAGATATGTCCATTCATTTCCAGTCGGTGTCGGACTCTGCCAGTGGTGTTCCTAGTCTCCTGTTTTGTTCATGATTTTCATGGACAAGATATGAAGGTGCAGCCGAGGCTTAGAGGGCGTCCAATTTGGTGGTCTCTGCGTTGCATCTCTGCTGTTTGCAGATGATGTCATGTTGGCTTCATCTGCCATTTTAGACCTCTAGTGCACACTGGAGCAGTTCACAGCTGAATGTGAAGTGGTCGGAATGAGGATCAGCACCTCCAAATCTGAGGCTATGGTCCTCTGCAGGAAAAGGGTAGATTGTCCTCTCCGAGTGGGGTTGTTACCCTAAGTGGAGGAGTTCGAGTATTGGGGTCTTGTTCTTGAGTGATGGTCAGATGAAGCGCGAGATTGACAGGCGGAGATCCTTTGCAGCTGATGCAAATGTATAAAACGTGTGTCCCTGAGTTTTCAGATAAATTGCTGAGACCGTCTTCGCCATCAAGCTCATGATGTATAGTCAGAAAGTTACTGATTTTTTTCTTGAAAAGTGACTAAAGGTAACTTAAATCTCTCAGCAACTTTTCTTCAACCCATGGGACCTTTTTGGTCTAGGTCAAGGAAAAGTGGGGAGGAAAGGACAAATACCACCTGTGTAAAGGAGCAATACGTAATATATTCACTGTACTAATTTATACAACAACCATGATATATCATCAGAGGTTAAGGAAAGATGCTAAGTCTATAAACTGGCTTTTTAGACAACAATGGTACAGCCGTTATTTTCTCTTTGAAATTTCTGTTCTGTCCCAGAACATTTGTTTACGTTTTGGCTTGTGGAAGTTTGCCGTCTTAAAACTGACGTTATATTTTCTAAGTGATCAGTCAAATACTGCAAGTTAGCTATGGACTTGTTTTAATAGGCTCATCTCAAGCCGTGCTGCTTTTTTCATTGTTTGGGTTTATACAGTGACCATGTTAACCGAATGTTTATGAAAAATTTTTAAAAAAGGTTCGCCGTGCATCTTACCGCAAAAGTCAGCTGCATCAGGAGCTAAACAGCTCAAGGACAACAAATGTAGAGAGGAACAAAGGAGACTGGAGCACACTGATAAATTAACAGCCTTTATGATGCAAACAGACTAACGTTTCGACACCATTATGCCTGCATCGGAGTCACTTTATAAGAATGTTACAGAAGATGAAGCCTCTTGCTGAGCGCAGTTTCACTTATGAAATGGGTTAGCGTTTGTAATAAATATGGGTATATATTGATTCAATTAAAATTGATTAGGCTTGTGCTAGGTCGTGTTAAGGTCAGCGTCCTCAAACAGGCAATCCCATGAGCTTTGAGTCCAGGAAGGAGAGGCGGGGCGAGACCACTCCAATAATTTTAATTTGGACTGCAGTATCCACTTTAAACAATTGCAGTCAGTTACATGTTGTTCTTTTTTGAGATGCCCCCAAAGTGTTAAACTTCAGGGGTAACTGCATGTTTGTGAATACAACTTCCATTGTAGCCTGCAGACGTTACCTGTCCTTTCTCATTGAGTACTTAAATAGCTAGCTTCTGCACCAGAAGCTGGGGGACTTTGACGTGGTTGTTCTCCGTTGACACGGAGCCGGTGGCTCTGCTCACTGGCTAATCAGTGTAGTGCTCATTTCATGGAGGGAATTCCCACTCAGAACAACCCGTTTTTCATTGGTACAGGAATGACAGTAATCACACGGCCAAGAAATCGTGTTGTGCAAAAAGGCTTATAAACATCCCTCCTAGATGTCCAAGAATATTATAACTTGAGAAAACAGAGGAATAATAAGTATTACAATTCTAAACCAAAACACCCATTTCAGGAAACGTCCAGGACCTGAATGAACGTGGCAAAAGGGAAAGGAGTCCCAGGAGAAAAAAAAAACTGATCTGTGGATAAAGTTTCAAAATATTGTGGTCAAACAGCATAAAATATGATCAAGCAAAAGCTGATATGCACAATTTAGATTGTAATTCACATATGATGTCTACGTGTAGCTACAAACTACATTTTAATAAAGAAAAAAAGCACCAAGTCTGCTTGATGGCTGGGCTTCATCCTTATTGACAGAGTTAAAGCTCATCGACTGTACCGACTGCTTTGCTCACGAGTTCACTGATGTTTCGACAGTCCTGCTCAGAGGGATTTGGCTTGTAGTCGGTCTCCATAGCTACAGACTCATTCACAGGTGAGTGTGAATGAGATTATTCACTCACATACAAACATGATGTGCCTTTCATGGTGTACATGCAAGGTTTCAGAAAATTTAAGTCATTGAAGTCATGCTAGCACATGAAAAGTAACCATTTAAAAATACTACAATAGGAACAAAACATTATCAGAGCACAAGAACAGGAAGCTTGGCAACAGCAATAATAACCAGTATTTTTCTGTTTGCTCAACCATCAATGAGGCAAACCAAAATATGCCAAAGAATCCATATCATGCATTTCCAGAGCAACAAGCACAAAAAAATCTAATAGATGACAAATACCTCACTAGCTAGCCTCACCATGAACCAAGAGATACAGTGATAATGTGTACAAGTGAGCTGACTAACAGGAAGAGAACACCATTCCCAGTGTCAAGCAGAAAAATACAGTACCCCGCATCAGTCACCCACATCCCACAGTAGTTTTTGCCAGTCAGTGAGTGAAGAATCTGCTCTGACTGACTTCTAGTGTGTACTGAATCTCAGCCAAAAGGTGGAGAGTGGCTTCTCTCCCAGAGTGCCCCTGGCCTTGTTGCCATGACAATGCCAGTTGAGGGCGAAGGGCAAAAAGGCAGGATGTACAAGCAGCCAGTCAGGGGGAAAAAAGCTCACAAAAAGAGGAAAATATTAATCAGCAAGTCACACACAGCGTTATTTGTCTCCATGAGTAACTTTATTCATGTACATCAATACAGCCATTTAAAACTCCCATACATACACAGGCTTTTACTTCATATTGATTTAAGTTAATGTGTATAAAACTGAATTACTGAGCAGAACACCAGACTGATCAGAGTATCCATACATGAAGACACCCATTGGACCATGACTAATAATGGTGCAGTGGTCGACCCAGCTGCACAGAGGATGAGAAAGATGGTTCCAGAAGCACGTTCTGTGGCCAAGCGTGGAGGAAGGGAGAGGGCAGGAGAGAGAGCAGGTAGGAGAGACAGGGGGCTGGTCTGAGCCAAAATATGAGCTCTGAAGTACGAAGCTCTAGTAGGGCGGGGCCAGCAGGTATGGGCAAGAGGGTAGCACCAGCATGGGTCACAGGAATGGCTCAATGTCAATGTCGAGGGCGGAGCAAGGCATGGTGAGCTCAAAGCGGGTGATGACATCCGGATGAAGGACCCCGAGGTGGCCAATGCTCTGCCCGCGAGCGAATATTTCTGCGCAGCGTCCTGGGAAGTAAGTAGAGTCTGACAAAAAAAGAGAAGGAGAGGGTAAGCAGGAGACTGGCTGTGACTCAGAATGTAGGCTGCAGCAGAGCCAGGCTGAATTCCTCAGCTGCTTTTACATCAAGGGCCATTCCAATGTGAAAGCTTTCAAATACAGGCAAGAAATGCAGCTGTCATTCTCTGAGGCCGTATATATCCCACAATCCTGAGCAGACGCTGGGACAGAGTGTTCATTTAAAAAAAAAAAAGGTTAATAGCACAGTTAAAGCAGCTCTAGTGGAATTTGTTATGAAAGTAAAAATATTATGTGTAAAATAGAACCATTGATGTGTACTTCTCAATGCATGATACCAGAGACAGTTCATCAAGGTCAAAATCCTACTACAGGCAAGGACAAACACATAAGAAAAATGTTTTCAGAGAGCAGCGTTGAACTGGTAGCTACAATATTCTAATGTGATAGATTTCTTTATATGATTATCTGCTGGCACAGGATAAAGTCCCTGAATAAGGCTGACTTTTATTCTGGCAAAAACACTATTAGTGCTTGGTTGTCGATTGCAACCACTGGAATTAGGTTGAATGTCTTCATTTTCTGCCGGTGTCAGTAAATATGAAGAAATGATGGCTTGGATTGATTTTCAGTGGGAATCTGTTGCTAGCAAGGTGAGCATTTCTGAATTCCGCTAATATTTAATTTGAATCCCAAGAGTAATGTTGGTTAGACCTGTTTGGCTTCTAAAGCCATGACATCATTTTCAAAACTACAGCCTGTCAACGTGAAATCTGTGGAATGGTTAAAAAACCGGAGTATGTGTAAACTTCTGACGAAAACTTTTTAGTAAGTACATATAACTTGATAATATGAAGTATTGGTTGATATCACTGTTAGATCGAACTCGCTTGCCATACCAAGAACTGAATAAATGCAAAAATCAAAAATCACTTCTCAATTTCTGATCCTGGCTTGTTCAACCCCACTCAGCCCAAGGCCCCGCTGCTGGGTATTCACTATGGAGAGAAGGGCCACTCCGAATCAGACAGGGCTTAACACAGAAATGAAAGAGCTCCTTGCCCAAATGTCGGCTCACAGGTGTCCTGCGCTGTCAGCCTCTGAGAGCCTCAGTACCAGGGAGAGGGGAGTCACTCATGTCACTCAGCGTGTCACTAGAAGAGTCCCAGCAGGTCACTGCACTGCTCATCCATCTCTCACAGGAAGCATTTTTCACCTCTCCTTCCACCACTACCACATCAGCAGCCCAGCCATGAACTATACACCACACTGGCCTTCGCCACACCTGTCCCTGCCTGGGGGCAGCACCAAGCATGACCCCGAGTCAGGCCAAGCTGTGAGCGAACCTCCACAGACTCAGTCGGATCAGGCATCATTACTGTGGCAACTTTACACCTGGCCAGTGGCACTATTGACAGCCCCATTACGAACACTCACATTCAGTATTTCAATGCTCCCGAGTCAGCTAGCTCAAGCTTTCTCTGTAAACTGGAGGGCTGGTAGCCAGCTGCCTCAGCAAGAGTATGTAGGCGAGCTACAGGTTCCGCAGGGGCGAAATCGCTCCTCTCCATTATTCAAACCAGCAGTGCCACTGAAATAAATGCATAAGAGCTGGTACTAGAGATGGTCACCATAGTAAAACTGAAGTCACCCTGGTGCAGTGGCCAATCTATGGCACTGACAGTAACAGTCACAGCCAATGACCACAAATCAGGCCAGTAGGACATATGAAAAGCTGTCCTTAAAGGGTACATAACATGATGGGCAGTGATATGAGCAAAGGTCTCATCAACGTCACATCTAATATATCTTCCATCATTTTTTATTAGCTAAATTCAAAAATGAAATTAACAAGGACAAAAGACCTCTAGACTCGTGCTCTCCGTTCAATGGCACAATGAGAAAATTAAATCATTTCCTTACACAGATAAAGTTAGGAATATTTTTCGTACGCAGACTCCAAAATAGCTAAACAAATATCATTCTTCGGCATCAGCTCCAAAATTTCCTTGTGGCGCACCTCAAGTAGAAACAGAAACAATGTGTCCAGGAGTTTTTAATAACCATTCTGTGTTCACCAAAACTGCACATGAAGATCACTGATAATTAACAGGAAACGGGAAACAAACTGGACTGGCCTGCCATTCTTGCCAAAAACAAGGCCCATGATGTAAGCAGTTCTTTGCCCTTGTTATATCAACGTCAATTACTTACGTCTGCACTGATACTGCCTTTGATGTGTGGCAACGTGGTTTCAATTATCTCATAAATCTGTTCATTCGCGTAACTTCAGCCTCACTCTCAAAAGCACACAAAATGAGTTCCCTCCAGAATTACTGACTCTTCGTAGTTTTCAAAAATGCTGACATGAATGCATGCAAATCAGAGAGCGACCTGCTTTTTGATTAAACCTCAGCCCAGGTAGATGTTTGAGAACGTGATTGAGTTCCTCATCCAAGTCATGGTGAGCTCCACACAGGAAAACAACTCCCACCTCATTCGTCTACCAGCCTGACCGCTGAACCTCAGGCAGCTTATCCAGAATACAGCTTCTACCCTCTTCAGCCTGCCAGTGTTCTCTGCCACAACACAACAGCTGGGATGACACCTCTGGCTGCCAGCAGACAGACTCAATTTTCCCAGTACTGGCCTATGCTGCAGCCAACAGGTCAGCCTCTTCCTCACAGCAGGAAGTAATTACTCAATATAAACCAGCTTGACCACTCCAGTCTGTCGCAACTCCTCCCCTGTAGGCAAATGGCTCTTGTTCATCCTGAGAACAGAGCTAATCTCCAGTGGTGAAATGACCTCCCCATTCCCCCCAAACAGCTCAGAGATCTTCCACTACTGTCTGAAAACTCGCGTCTTCAGAGAGAACCTGAGGTAGCTCTTGGACAGCTTTTCTCCGGAACTCATCTCCACCATCGTCATCCTGATTCTCCATCACCTTTCGCTGCAATGTTATACTAGAACTCCTTTCATAACAAGTGGACACGTTGCGGTTTTTGTGCTCATTTTCCAGTAGATTTGGTTTGCATTTACCATCGAGTTTATGTTTTACTGTCCATTTATTGAAATAAACTCGATCCTCATAATCATTGTACCTCATCTGTTCTACATGGCACAGACGTTCCAACGACCTTCTGCATGCACTGAATTTACATCACTTTGGATAAACGAGACAACAAAATTAATTAAATGTAACAATAACCACCACCATTTTAAAGGAAAACAATACTACTCCATCTGGAACATCTGATTCTAAAATAAATCTTCAATCGTAAAACTGAGTTGACTCTAAAATTTGCCTCTCACACACTTAACTGAAGCAGAACATGCTATAAACAGCCAATAAAACCAAAGTGCTTACACACAAAAATTTGGATAACTTTAAAGATAAGCATTTAACAAGCACTAGTCCGAGGACAAACTGCCGACTAAATTTTGAACCAAAAACAATCCCAACCCATGAAATGGCACACAGTACCCTTTGTAGGCCTTACCCTCTGCAGCTTGAATGTGGTACCCCTCCCCCTGCCCGGGTTTGACGTCCAGAAGCTGCATGACCCGGTCCAGGAGGCCGTGGATCACCTCAAACCCGGGACTCTTGTTGTAGTAGACAGCACAAAGGCGCCGGTTGTTTTTGGCACCTACATCTGAGAACAGGGTAGCAAATAAACTTTATACACATGCAGTGACAGAAATAAGTGTGCAAACACACACACATATGCACGCGCACACACTCATAGATACGTGCACATAGACACACATGCACAGATAGTCATACCTCGGGTATCCTCCTTCAGCACCACATCGGAGATTTCAAAGAGCTTCAGAGGCAGGGGCATTTTCCGGTTTGCTGCCATCGTCTTCAGCAGGCCTGAGAGAAGGGTAGTGCGCGCCACCTGTGGGCAATGAAAATTAATGCAGCAGCTGCAATATCCACCGTCTCAGAGAGCAGCAGCACCCTCTTGTGGAAAAGACCACGTTAGTGATGCTTTACTTACGTAAAAATTTTTTTTTTAATTTAAAAAAGGGTCATACCCTGTGCTGTCTCCTAAGGCAGAAGAAATGACGTTATCTTATTCTACACAAACAAAACATAACATGATTTGGTTGCAAACTACATTTTGTCACCTGGAACTCAGCAGTTTTTGGATTGGCAATGTGCACAGCTCTGGTTTCGGTGATGTTTTTCCCCAGTTTATCAGCAATGTCTTCCTGGGAGCACTACAGACAGAGCATACATAATTATCACTTTATTACATACAATTCCCCCTCACACCTGCAATTCTGTCACTTCCCAATCCCCCCACGCCTGTGTTTCAATCACTCACCAATCCCCCTCACACCTGTATTTCTATCAGTAACCAATACCCTTCACACCAGCATTTCAATTGCCCCCAACACCCATCATTTACGAATTAGTCCCCCACTCCCCCCCCCCAAAACACGCACGTGCCCACATACACACACGCATGCACACACACACACACACACACACAATTACAGCAATTAATCATCATGTTAAAACAATCTGTCACATTTTCCCACATCAATTAAACAAACTAAAGTGTCAATGCAGACACTAGTACATATGAGTGAGTAAATGGTAAAATGGTCAGTACCAGAGCGAAGGTGAGCGCCTCAGTGAAACCAGCAGCAGCGAGCTCATGCCTCAGGAGCTCCGTCAGCTTATTCAGAGGCAGCTACACACACACAGCGAAATATGTGGTTAATACACATCATAATTCGGTTACATGGCTATATAATTGATTAAATATGTAGAAATATTAATAGCTGCCGTCATGCTCTTACACAGCACTATACAGCAGGAGGTGGGTATTCATTTCTGTGAGAGTACCCACAGGGAGTTGAGTTGAGCATTTAGTCGAAAAAGTACGCAGTCAGCCTGAAAACAACTGGGTGCAGATTACAGGTCAAACAGATTTGGCAGATAGGACGTCTTGCAGCGAATTAAAAAATAGCCCCGTAAAGCCGGTGTTACCCCTCAGCCCCTGGATTGCTTGGCATTAATATGAATTGACAAGGCGTTTTCAAGTTGTCCTGCGGAATAAAAAATTCAAGATGGCAGCAGTGGCGGCCATACTGGACATTGGAGTACCATCAAATTTGATGTACTTCAGTAAGTACGCGAGACAAAGCAACAGAGCAAAAACGGCGTAGATTGACGAAGGCATTTTGAAGTTATTGTGCGGAGTACAATATTAAAGATGGCGGCTGTGACGGCCATACTGAGCATCCAAGCGCTGTCAAAAATCGATAGGCGTCCATATGTACACAAGACCAAGTGACGCAGCAAAAATAGCGTTGATTGACGAAGGCGTTTAAGTTATCGTGCGGAATACAAACGTTTACGGGATGGACAGACGGATGGACGAACAGACTTTGCACGTGACAATACCCTGCTGCCCATAAGTCGGGGCTGAGGGGCAATTAGGCCTCATTCTCCCCCGACACTGATTCAAGAGCATAGGAGAGGGACGAGGTCTCTCACCTGGTTGGCCACTGTGTAGGCGCGTGGTGTGGTGCGGACTATGTTGTTGAAACCGTAAGCGATGGCAGCGTCCTCCATGATGTCACAGGCGTGGATGACATCAGAGCGTGTAGGTGGGACCTCCACCTGGATCTGCCCGTCCTCCTGCACCTCCGAGCGCAGACACATCCGCGTGAGGAGCTGTGCGATGTCCTCCGCCGATTCACTAAAGCGATATGCTAGTTTATTACATTACACTCAGCTAGCATACTGGCACAATAATTTATATTCATATTGCCCATTGCACTCATGTAGCATAATGTACACTGCATTAATTTTGCAGTCTTTTTTCTGTATTACATTCTATTTGCTGGTGTATCAGCCCACAACGTTACATTCTTTTAGGACAAATGTTAGCTAATCATAACCCATTGGCTATGCTAGCTTGCTAGCGCATTACATTATATTCAGCTGGCCTGCTTACACATTATATGTTACTGCATTACATTACGGTCATTTAGCATGTTAGCATATGATATGACATATATACAGAAGAACTTTTATATTATTTATAGGATGTGATTTCTGACCCAATGATAATGTACTTTGGCACTGTGATAATGATGAAATAATTGATCTTGTTTAGCCAACACGTAACCGAATGTGCAATAAAACCAGTCTTTCGTTAATTCCATTTTGTTCTTAAACTTTGATCGGGTCTGAAATCACACTGGAAATAATATATCCAGAACTAAAATCCGTAATTATATTTAGCAGAAACTGTAATTTGAAGCCGCTTACAATGGTGGCAGTACAAATTGTTATGCAACAGGATAAAAGATTAAGGTGATTGCAGATTGCAGCAGAGGATTTTTTTGCACTTACGAGATTCCAACTTTCTGGTTGATGAAATCTGCTGTCAGTGACTCAGTCCTGTAGGCCAGCTCCTGAGGAAAGGGTGGAACAAGGCGACTGTATGAGCTAATGATGAAGCAAAAATATAGAGGACCGTTAAACGCAGACACAGGAGGAGGGCAGGTTGGGAATGTTTGGAATTGCGGGGAAGGGGAGAGGCTGAATTCTCAGGTTTGCACCAGCCCTGTTGGGGGGCTGGACACATACTGGATATACGCAGGTTCTGCCATCAGGATAGACAACTTCAGCTCCCTCCACACTGAAAAAAAGAAACAGGTTCATTTTAAAACTGAATGCAGAAAAGCACACAGAAAAGAAAAACAAAAAAAGTCAGCTTCTTTATATGCAACTTACATAAATGGCTGTTCACAGTATTCACTGAACATTGTGACAATCGTGTCCAGCACAATTTTAGCCTGAAAGAACAAAAATATAAATTCCAGAAAATCACTAAAGCTCATAGAAAAAGATTATAACACTTATGTTTAATATAATGGAAGTTATAACAGGTCATGGGCAAGTTAAAAGGGCTACAGCACATTGTGGTTATATACAGTATATCTTATTTGTATTCATACAATAGTGCATTATCACAGGTTGTTGCATTGTAAAACATTTGGCAATAGTACAAAAATTCTCCTTGCAGAGGGCGCAGTAACTGTAATACCTTTGTAAGATCGGTTGCTGTGCATTCAATGAAGATATTTCTGGTGTTCAGGGAGATTTTAGAGTGCTCTCCTGTCACAAATCAGTTACAGATCAGATGCATGTCAACACGAACACTTCAAAAAATCCCTTTAACACCCCCAAATTCAGTTTTTCAGAGCAATTGATGTGCAAACGCAAATGTTCCAAATGTCAGCACAGTGCAAATATTTAAATGTTTAACGGTAAAATATTTATGCGTTTTCAAAAAAATCGTTCCCGTGTGGACAGGCCCTTAAAAGAGTCTCACTAGTTTTACATACAAACACAGTTCAGTGAGGTAGCAACCAATTCAGAGAAGGAAACGGAGCAACCAATTCGGAGAAGGTCTAAGCAAGTTGTTCAAGGAGAGCCCTCACCATTAATAATGGGAGGCATGGACAGGACGATGCCGTTGCTGTCATAGATAATGGGGTACACTGGCTTCTCCTCAATAATGTGGAGGTAATGTCTCAGGTGGCTGTCACTCTGAAATATACAGTGTAAATATACATTTGTCAAGCATTGCAGAGGTACTTTGCACTTCAGTAAGAAAAAGCTGCACAATTCATACACTCTATGAAGTTAATACACCGAGGAAAGCTTACATATCCTGATCCTTTAAGTGCACTGTCAAAGCCAACATCAACCGTCATCATCAGTACTGTTAACAGTAATTACTGGTCATTAAAGAGTTTTGCTGACGTCAGTTTCCACCAGCAAAATCTCAATGCATTTCATGATGCTTTCACCTAAGACACTAACAAATGTCTAAGGCACAGAATGTTAGTGCTGGAATTTAACCCTGTGAATAGTAAGTTTTTCCAGAATGTTCTCATTATGTGTAAGTGTTATAGAACTCTGCTGCTTTTTACTATATACACAGCACTTAATGTTACATCAGCATTAAAATGTTCAGTTCAGGCCCACCTGTCCTGCATGTTTTAGATCTCTCCCTGCACCAGCACAGGTGTATCAAAAGATCAGTTTATTAATCACCCCCTAAAGCTGATTGATGACAATCTGATCATTTGAATCAGCTGAACTGGGGCAGTGAGAGATCTAACACAAACATGCAGGACAGGTGGGCCTCCAGAAGAGGTTTGGGAAGCACTGCATTAGACAAAAAACAGGCTCACCCTGTACAGGTTCATCATCTCCACAGCTGTGAACTCCTGGCTCTGGTTCAGAGGCTTGAAGCGGATTTCAGAGGGGGGTTTGGCCGTGTAGGTGAAGGGGCCAGATATGGTGTCCAGGTCATGAGTCCCAATGGCCACAAGAGTTCTTTTCCTGCAAAATCCTCACAGTTAGGCCCAGGGATCAAACTCAGCATCAACCACCACTCAAATGATGGCAAAATATGCAAGTGGCTGGTAGATTTGCTTCATTCACCAGCCAAAAAAAAAAAAACGATAGTAATCTATTGAGAGGCTGAAAAAATGTTTAAATTCACAAGCCATTTGGCCAGAGGACAAGCCAGCACTGTACACAGAACGTTCTAGAATACAGCTGACCTGCAGACATTCTGGTGCAGCTTCTCCTGCAGCTCGATGAAGCTTTCGTAGCGCTCCTGCGTGAAGCTGATATTGCGCAGGACTGCAGCGACAGCATGAGGGCGCACTGCAGCTGTCTGCAGCAGGTCAGAGAGAAACAACCCAGCGTCAGTCCCAACATTTCATACAATAACGCAGATTCAGCTTCGTCAGTCCAGCATGAACCATAATAAACCAGCATTGATCACCCCAAGTAAGCATTAGCCATCAGCACAGAAGGGGAATTTTACTTCAAGCTGGATTCAGCAAACATCTACAGCAAAAAGTGAAGATGTACCTCCTCAGTGATGACCAATCTCTGAGGCTCCCCGTCAGACGCACATACCCTGCTGTATCTGGGAGCCTCTGCCCTGTTCACACACATCCATGACAGAAACAGCCTGAGTCAACATGGATTTCTTTTGTCGGCTTTATAAAAACAGGGCTTAAGTTCTAAGGTCAAAAACCACAGAATTTCATCCACAGTGAGAAGAATGATAAAATGGTTTGGAGGCTCTGCAACACACGTTTTTGGTGACAATGTTTTATAAAGCTTTGTGGTTTATGAAACAGTAAGGAATAAAGGTCATGGTCAGGTGCGAATTATGGGTTATGTGAGAAAGTGAGATATGAAATATCAATTGTAACACCACAGTGCTAAGATTAAGTCAATGTGGATAACAGGTTATGGGCAAGTGTGGATCAGAGCTTACAGGTCAAACTGAGTTAGCATTATGGGTTAGAGCTGGTCAAAGAACATGGTAGAGCATTGGTCACAGGACAGTGTATAATATGGGTGAATAGGCAGTAAGGGTCAGTGTCCACTGTGAGTTAGAATGAAGGGTGTGGCAGCACAGGTACCTCTCCTTAAAGACCTGCAGACCTCTGACCAGCCCCTCCAGGCAGAGCAGGTCGTAGCGGTTCGCAGGCACATCGATCTTATATAGAATCACATCAGAGGCACCCTCAGCTTTCACATCGCCCTGCTCGCGACTGATGATGTCTTTCTCTGAGGTCTGGAACGGAGCACACGAGCCCCATGTAACTCCCCCAACCAAATCAGACAGACTCAGTCTTAGCTTCCCAAGTAACAGAATGCCAATCACTCTTCTCAATCACGCGCACAGGTCTGAGACAATTACTTACAATCTCATCCAGCTCCAGCCCAAACTCAAAACAGAGCTCATCGAATTCTTCATCAGCTGAAAGACAGAGGCATCACAGCTGAGAGCAAGTGCTAGAAATGGATGTACAAGCTCACACTCACATACGCTGCTGTAGTGCTATAACTTGCAGTCTGAAAACTTAACTGGCCCAGATACAGTCAGTATCAGCGCAACCTGCGACTGCTTTAAATATTGTGACGTAGGCTTATTTTGACATGTTGGGTAAAGAAAAATCATCAGCCGAAGTGTGGGCACCACCTATGCAAGAACCAAAAATGATCATAACGCGCACGACCAAGATTATTATTCCTCAGGAGCCGACACAAGCCCTGAATGTCATCACAATCAGGCTAGTTAAAAAGTAAAACTAACGTAAAGTAAAAAGAGAAATGATGCAATCACTGTGAAACCCATACACCCATACAGTAATGAGCACTAGCTCACCGACTAAATGGCAACTTCAATCATCAGTCTTTGGTGACATAACTGGTGCATTATAAATAACCACACTTCATAGTTTTTACGTATAAACTGTTTTCATATCCATAAGGTTGCGTCAAAACGCGCCCACTTTCAATGAAACGTTTCATTTGGACAGATGTGACACGTTAGCTTAGCAACAGATACTCATCTATCATTCATTCAGGACTAGGAACAACCCTTGAAGCAATGAGAGATTGGCTTTTTCAGACACAATCTATTATTTCGTTTCAAATATTACTATGCCAGGCATCTTACTGTATTCCCTGCCCAAAGCTTGAAACAGAAGATCCCGTCTCACACTGACAGTCGGCATGGTTGTCGGCGTTTTAAGCTTCCCTTGATTTTCTCTGCCTGCGAAGGACCCCAGCAAACCGGTAAGGTTGACCAACAAACTGCCTGATCTTGCTTTAATCAATTGAAGTTTTTAAATCTGCTCAGATCTGACATTTTATTCATAAATAACCAAAATAGCGCCCCACAAACATTATTTGTTTATTTATCTCTGATCTCTGAATGATCTCTGAATGCAGCAAGACAAAGGACGTGTAACACAACGCAGGATAACCGAGTTAGCTGACTACACCAGATCCCCCAAATTTGCATCATGCTGATGTAAGCTGCTGTTCTCGGTTTTACTCTCTAGGGGGTGTCAAATCTTATCTGAGAAGGGTCTGAGCAGTTGCTGACTTGCTGCTTTTTGTTACAAACCAACCCTAACACACCGAACTCTTCTTATAGTCCAAGAGCCAGTGAGAGTTTAATCAGCAATGTGAGCCCGAAAGGCTTAAGTCATTTTGTGGGTGTGGGTCACGGCAATGGGGATCCCGCGACTGTGGGATACAGCAGGGGGCGCCACCAAAAGTACCCCCAAAATGACGCAAGACAGCCCTTGACGCCCAACCAATATTTTTTATTCCTGAATGGAGTCATTTTGATGCGCGTTTTACAAAATTCTGACATGAGATTGCAGATTTTTTGGATAAGTGTGCTTAAGAAGCATGCTAATTCCTGCTAATTAGCTTCTGATTAGCTCATAAACTAGTTATTTGAGCCCATCGACAAAACCTTTGCCAAAATGTCAGATTTGGTTGCCCAAACAAGGAAAAGTTACTTAAGAATGTATAAAATGCAGGAATCCTTATTTAAGAAGAGGTCAACGTTCAACTATTTTCATATTTTCAACCAAAGGCTAATGAAAAAGTTCTAATTTAGCAATTGTTTGACTGTTTTGTATCAAAGAGAGTGCAAAATGACAGACTTGCTGAAATGGATACTGTAATAATAATATGATGATCTGAATGCGAGGTGTTGACATATGCAAGCTTTGGGTGCCTTCTCAGGATGTGACTTATACATCTGCCTTTGTGAGAAAAGGGAAGGCGAGACCATATGTGATACTGCAGAAAAGCAAAGACATCCAACATGCATTTGCTAAGCTTGGGTCACAGAGCAAGGTGAGCAACAGCACAGACAAAGCACTCCAGACATTCACTACGACAATCTATGGTGCAAAATCGAGGGACAGCCGACTTGATCTCAATTGATTCGGCTTTAAGGCATTTGAGAAGGCCTTTGATCCAAAGACCTGCTCCAGGAATCCCTTGGACAAGCTGAAAGGATTGTATGCAAGTGGACTCCCTCCATGCGAATAGGAGCTATTTTCCATGTGAGGCAGTTTGCCTTTGTTGTTAAAATGTGGGCGAATGCAGACAAGTCAGAGATCTGCCAGCACCCGTCAGAATATGACAGCTGGGAAGTTGCTGAAGATAGCTACAGTATAGTGTGGTTTCAGTGTCCACAACTGCCATATGCTTTGGTCCCCACAAAAGAGGCTAAGCAAAAGACCAGGCTGTGAAAATGACCATGATGAGCTTAGTCTATCAGCTGATGATGACTGGGAGCTGAGTTTAGAGATGAAAGTTGATATCATTGCATGGTCGTTGTCTTTAGATACACTTAGCTACATGTACATGGCCACGTCTCAATCCTGATCCAATAGGATGTTTTAAGACTTGTTTTAATGCCAAGGCCATGGACAATCCAGTTAGCAGATTTGAGACTTGTGTTTTGTGTTATGAAGAATCCGATCTCAATATCTGTCATTCATGTTCATGTTATGATGTTTACTTTCCAGTAACTTGTTCAGACTTTGCAATGTTCCACAGCTATTCATTCCAAATACCATTTATTTAATTCTTAAGCCATCCATCCATTCTCTCTACTGCTCTCTAGGGTCATGGGGGAGCTGGAACCTATCCCAGCTGATTCTGGGCAAAAGGCAAGGACCCACCCTGGACAACTCGCCAATCTATTGTAGGGTACACGCACCATTTGCTCTCACACTCATACCTATAGCAATTCAGGCTACGTTCAGACAGCAGGTCTTGATGCACAATTTGGATTTTTTGGAAAAATCCTATTTTTTTGTGTGCTTGTTCCTATTACACATTATATACCACTTCTATCAGTTCTGAGTATGAACTGAATGCAACCCTGAAGTGACCCTAATGCACAGAACAGGTCCTGAGGTAATAAATGACCACGCAGGCACGCACTGTTTGTTGACGAAAGTAAATATGAAGGTATCTCGTCTCGGCATTTCAGTGACATAAAGGTCAGATAAATGTGACCTGGCCGTTCAGACAGCAGTTGCATTGCAAAATATCAGATATGTATTGGATTTAGGCCCACATATGAAAGCGGCCTGGGTCGAATTTAAAAAAATCGTATTTGTGCTGTTCAAACTCTAACAGATCGAATACAGGTCACATATTGGAAAAAAAAAAAAAAGATTTGGGCCACATTTGCCTGCTGTCTGAACGTAGCCTTAGTGTCTCCAATTAGGCTGATGTGCATGTCTTTGGACTGCAGGAGAAAACTGGAGTACCCAGAGGACACACAAGCAATCACAGGGAGAACATGCAAACTCCACTCAGAGGTCCCATGACCAGATTCAAACCCACAACCTTCTTGCTGTGAAACAGTAGTGCTAACCACTGCACCACCATTATTAAGCAGTTGATTGAGTTTTCAATTTTGGTGAACACCCAGAAAAATAAAATGGGAAAATTAATGATGAATCCTGCAGGCGTACGTGTGTTAAAATAAGCACAATCAGTGCATGGGTTCAGTGAGTGCATATACAGTATCCAAATTCGGTGTCATTAAAATGAGAACACCGGCATATACAGTATCCAAATACGGTGTTATTAAAATGAGAACACCGGATAACATCTGCTCTTAAAAATAACCTCTGTTCTTAATTGTGAATTATAATTCCTGACAACAAAAGGTCCAATTTGTGATATGTTTTGTGCATGGGCATCAATTGCTAATTACAGCTAAATTAGATAATTAGGCCAAAAAGGGCTATATTTCCAAACGATATTTAGCATTTTCCCCAACAGGAAGCATTCAGATTATCATATTGGGACAGCATCCATTTCAGCAAGTCTAACTGTCATTCTGGGCCCTCTTTGATACAAAATGGTCAGACAATAATTAACACCTTTTAATGAGCCACGAATTGAAAATATGAAAAAAGTTGAACTTTGACCTCTTCTTAAATAGGGAATCCTGGATTTATACATTCTTAAGTAACTGTTATTTGTTTGGGCTAGCAAATCCTACATTTTGGCACAGGTTTTGTTGATGAGCTCAAATAGCTAATTAAGAAGCTAATTAATATGCTTCTTAATTACACTTATCCAAAAAATCTGTTCTTAAGATGGAATTTTGTAAGAAGTACTTCAACATTACTCCATTCATGAAAAAATATTGATTGGGCATTAACTGCTAATTTGAGTAATTTTTGGGTGTATTTTAGTTGCGCCCCCTGCTGTATCCCACAGTAGTGAAACCTAAGAATCCCCATTCCTATAACCCACACCCACAAGCTATATGTTCCACGCCTCAAACCTTTCGGGCTCAAATTGCTAATTAAACTCTCACGGGCTCCTGGACCATTTTATAGGCATTTATTGAGCTCTTTAATTACTTCATTTGTTGAAAAAGGTGTGGTAGTGGTGGGAGGAAGGAGAATTGCAACATTTCGCAGTTAAAGGGTAAATTTCAGTTTTCTTATTTGATATTGATTGAATAGTGACTGAAGGGCCAATTGCTGTTTTTACACTGGGCCAGGTGGGGTTGGGTATCTTTTTTTTTCAGTGAATAAAAGCTCCATCTGAAAACAGAAATTTTTGTTTATTTGGATTATACTTGGATTATATTTGGATTTGTATAACCTGAAAATTACTAAGTAACTTTTCAACCTTCATAAAATATTTTCATAACTTTTGTGATGATACATCGACTTACAACTAGTTGAATGTCACCTCTGTCATGGCTTGAGGGGGTCTGTATCGCTTTCACTGGCACTTAGCAACTTTGAGGAGGGGGGCAGGAACCCTGCCACACAAAAAGACTACAAATGTGCTGACTGCTTTACGGCATACGTCACTTTCCCCTCTCCCCATTCGTTACAAAGACGGAAGTCGATGCGAACGCCTACGCGCAATTACTGCTATCATGGCAGAAGCTGCAAAACAACCAAAGAAGCGAAAAGTTGTGTCCGAGGAGACAAAAACATAAGAAAAAGGGAGGCTACCCGAATAAAAGGACAGTCAAGAATCAACATTGGCCCGGCTTTCACTCGCTGGCGTGAGCTCGAAGACGAGGAGGGATTTCCGACCGATGCTGCCTTGGCTCTGTTCCTGCTGGACTAGTAAGTAGCTTTCGATGCTCAAATCAAAATGATAATGCTAATGTTAGCTATCGGAAATTTGCGTGGTAGCAATAAATAACTACCAGCTTGATAGTTCGCAATTCCACACCGACCAACCACGCAACAAACTCAAAAATACTGTATATATTTAAAAAAAAAACAAAAAAAAAAACAGTGCGATGACTGCCAATCGCAAACATAAAGTTTGAGTAAAATATGTCGGTACCTACTGTGGAAAGATCAGTCATACTAAATCATTGTGATATTATCGTGTCAATTTTTATGTACGTGACAGTAGTTTCTGGTGATTGTTATGTAATAGTTTCAGAGAAAAACGGGATTCTTATCGTGTTTTTGTTGAGTTGTGATTGCAGAAGAAGTCAAACTGCGTTGCTTGCTTTAAATAATCAGTAAAACAAAACCCATGTGCAATCTGCATTGAGTTATGACTTTTCATAGTCATGCTTGTCAATAGCACCTTGCGCTGAGTGTAGCTGGTCCTCATGGGAAATGTGGTTCTCCTTCAGGCAAAACACTACCGCTTTAGTCCACCGGCGCCGCCAAAATCAACCAAAACTGAAAGTTCTTAAGTACTGCTTTAAGTATAATAAGTATGGAAAAATGGAAAAAAAAAATCAGGACGGGGCAAATACCTTTACACAGCACTGCAGGCAAACCTCAAAAAGAGTTGGTTCAACTGACACAAAACTGGGTGAGCAAGTTTAGAGCAAGAAGCCATAACTGCTTGATGGAGCAGTTGCACCTCTCACAGGCACTATGGCAATCATGCTGGCAAAGGCTGAACAAAGGAAGAAAAACAATGCACGAAAAGAACAGCACAAATTCCCTTTTTTTAACTCCTTTTATGTTTATTCTATTTGAAAGAAACTAAGTTTCTCACTTCTTTGACACTGCTGAGCCATGATATCTGAGCAGACCATATTTTTTTAATGTTTGATTTTTCAAACTTTATTCAATGTTATTGGATGGTTAAAAATAATTTTAAAAAATGGTAACATCCTGATGTGTCACCCTAATTTTGCAACTTATCGCTGAAACGGCAAATTAACATCACCTTGGTTTGTTTGATTGCTGTGAAAATCAAGGGGGCTGCCAAGCTGTCACAGAATTACAGTCCCATTACATTTTGGGTTGTAACTCTACAACTAAATAAGATAAAATCAAGTATGATATGTCATATTGAAGGTATTAACTTGTTCTTTAATATTAGTAAGTGAAAATGTATTTTTTAAGAAATTTTCATTGAAGAAACAAACAAAAACTACTCCGTAACAGAATTACACAAAATTGACGTGGTTTTTTAAATGTTGTGTTTAACTATCCAGAAAGTGATGTTCCTGTCATAGTTAAGCTATGAAACTTCAATATGTTCATATTTAAGGTGTTTTTTGTTAATAATGTAAGTTATAGAAACAAATATTGACTTAAACCTGCTTTATGGGCAAGAAATTTCAAAAAGTCAATGTCACGGAATTACATGAGGCAAATTGTCACGGAATGACAACAATAGTATTAATTAGTTTCAATGTATTTATTTCGATATATTTTAAATGTATAAACAATTATTTACATTTTTACACTTTAGCAGTATATTACAATGAGTTTTCCACTTATAATGACCAATTATAATACATACTTCAACATTTTTTTAAAATCTCCATGTCAACATTGGCTTGGCAGCCCCCTCAAGATATTTTTTACTGTACACCTTTAGTTTTGTTTTATGTAGCCTGATATGTCTAAAAAAAAAGCTTAAAAACTCATTTTGTTCTTGATGCTGCATTGATACAAGCACCAAGGCATTCTATTTACCATCAGGCCATAAAAACAGACTCATCAAAAGTGTCCCTGACTCTTTAAACTACTTTGGCGCCCTTTATCTTATTTGAAATAAAAAGTTAAAACAAAACCAAGCATATTTATAACTGTTTATGACACACTTGGTGTGTACTGCTGCTCACTTAGGGCACCAAGATATCTTAAATATTTCGATTTGTGTTTTATATAGTCCAACCTGTAAGATCTAAAAGTCCACGACTACATGTGCATAAGAAGTGTTCTCTTTCCTTTTCATTCTCTACTTAAACTTTGTGTCAAATATGATTCAAACTTCATGGGTCTGACTATTTCAAGACTGCTGTCCTTCGAGAGGCGCAAAAATTTTCTCTATATTTTTCATTTCGTGTGGATAAGCCAAACCATATGATTGGCAGGGGTCAACAAGTGCATGAATATAATGCATTAAAACTTCCCTTAAACCCTAAGTATTATATGCCCAAACTTCACGAGTCTTTAGAAATTGAAGTTGGCCCAAACATGCAGTTTCTGATTCTTCTGAGACTGCTCTTCGAAAAATGTATCAAGACATCACCCTTCCCGAGGTCAATGGCGTGCTTCTTTTCGAGCTAGCATGCTTATGTGGGCTTCAGGTGTCAAGATTTTGGGGAGATTGTTTGTTTTATTTCTTTGTTCTGTGTGGGATGCAGTTCTATTTTTATTTGTTTTTTGGTCAAACCAATTGGTTTTGGCCTCTCCGCTATTAAATTCATTTCCAGGTGTCTGCCTTACCAGAGCTGGTTAATTGATGATTCACAGCACCTGTACTCAGTCTATATATGCGGAAGTGGCACTCCATCCCGGCTTGACTGTCATCTATACATGAGAGCCGGGAACAGCTTGAGGGTATTGGCTGTTGGCATGTTTGTGAAGTCTTCGCATTTAATATTGAGAAAGGATCTTCAAGGATATTTTGCGTTAGTTATTCTCCTTATTTTCTTCCTTTGCGTGCACCCGATTTTAGTGTCGCGTGGGAAGGTTATTCCCCTTTGAGTAATTCTTTAACGTAACATGAGTGGCCGAACAGGCCATTCAACCCAACTAGGCTCACCAGTTTTTACCCTCAGCCCGACTTCAGGCCGAAGGGTATTGTCATCAGTTCGTCGTCTGTCTGTCTGTCTGTCCGTGTGTGCACCTCTAAAGTCATCATCAATAAACTAGTTACCCATGCCAAAACATTCGCGGTAATGTAGGGAATCCAGGCCAGGAAAGAATTTTTCAGATCGGACCATTTTTTGGGGGAAAAATGGCATTTTTGGCATTTGGCTAGGGGGTTTTATACCTGGGGGAACGATCATATATGTGCGGGGCTCTAGATTAGTGAAAAAAATTTTAATTTTCCAAAATTTTTGTGGGACTTTGGGCATTTTTGTATTTGTAAATGTATGTCCTGTGGAATTCTACTTTGGTTATTGTGTAATTGTTCTGGGACACTTCATAAGTCAGGCCGAGTGTGTTCAAACGCGGGCGTTTCTTGTCTATTTTTCTATTTCTGTTGTGAATATATCACTTCAGATACTCATGAACTCAATGGTATCTAGCTTTAAGTCAAGACTGCTCTTGAAAATTCCCAAGGTTTCTGCCTCAGCAATATGGTCAGGCAAGCCATTCCACATTGAAATTACTCTTCGGGTGAAAAAATATTTCCTAATATCAGTACTAAATTTAAATAATTTTGAATATTATTTTTTTGTTACAGAGACATTAGCCAACCCCTAGGCCTTGAATATATTTATGGCCAATATATTCTAATTTAAACCAAAATTAATTAGCATTTCCACTATGATATTCAGGAGACCTCCAAATGTTCGGCTTGTTAGTGCACAATATCTTAACTCAAGAGGATGCTTAAGCTTAGCCCACACCAACAGTGTATTTAAACCTTAATCAAGGTCTAGATGTGTGTGACACCACATATAAGGACATATTGTTGAATTGTACATTTCATAGTTTTTGGTCGTCTAGTGCGTAAAGAACACACTCACTGGATGATCAGGACCCCACACCAGGTGATGTCAGATTTAAAATATTGAACAATTTTAATATTTCTGACTTGAAATCAATGCCGCCCCGAATGAGCATATCTGGCCAAATCAGATACAATCATAACATACCTCACATCACAGGAGTATCAAGCAAGATAATTCGTAGAACCATAAAAAAATCGGACTCGGCCTAAGATTGTGGGAAGGGAGCAATCAGCCCTAATGTCAGCTGAATTGCACTTTGATGAGAAACGAGCTATAGAATGATTTGCTGTAAACTTTGTGAATCTATAATGTGTGGCATTTCTGCAGTGCATAGTTTGCAGGACTGTTTTTCAGAATGACCTCGAATGTAGAACGGCTTGACGCCCAACATCTAGTGATGGTGAGGCAAAGTGTCTCGTCACCAGCAGCCAGTGAGCATTAAAGTTAAGTCGTCAATAGTCAATACTGCCCATATCCATGATTCATCTCTGTATGAAGTTAAAATAAGAAGGCTTATTGAGAATATATTACCAAGTGCTCATGCTCTGTGGAATTTACAGTGCAAATCCTTGGGCTAACAACATACAAAGCAAGCAGTAACGGGCGGAATCTCAACATTGATTTCCAAATGTAAATTCTTAACGGCAAGCGGCTGCTCTTGTATATTGTAAGGGCCTGGCTGTGTTTTGTGGCTGGAGGCAGGAGCGAAGCGTTGCTCACAGAGATGAGTTTTCAGTTTGTGATGGAAATTGAAGAGTAAGAACTCTGTAGGGAGGGCATTGCACCACTAGGAATTTGGGGAATTGTGTACACATCAGCAGAAGCTGCACCTCTGGGAGCCTTGTCATCCGTGCTTCAAACTACATACAAGCAGTAGAATAGGCATAGGAGGGAGTGATGTGTAAAAACCTGCCAGGCTGTGCATGTGCTGTCCATAGCTGTCCTGAAGATGAAGTTTCCCTATCGTTGTCAATTCTTCTTGGTCAGAAGCCCAAAACTGTCTTGTGCCTTTTAACAGTAATATTTTTTGCTGAGTGAAAACTGTGACACATGGCGTTTCCATTCTGGTTCTCCAGAACTGGTGTTCCCACATATCTCTGGCTGTGCCTGGGGCTCAGATACAATCGGTTTTAGCTCCAGGTTACAAACTTGGCAAACAGGTTACAATAGCACTAGAAACCCACTTTTGCATCCTGAAAAAAATCACTCAGTGGTTTTTCATGTTTTTCTTGATCCGTCCTGTTCTTCCTTGCGCTCAAAAGTTTAAAAGCTTTTTTTTCAATTCTCTTTCAATCAAGTTTATCGTGCTTTACTCCTTTTTGAAGTCCATGCACATCTCTGTTCCATTTTTAAAATCATCCACAATTTACACTTTGCATCTTGCTCACTCTGATGCTTTTCCAAGTCATGGCTGAGGCCATTGTGTTGCACTGTTTTTTTTTTTTTTTAGCTAAAGAGCCTACTTTGGGGACTGAGCTTGAATGTTCTGGCACTTTTTTGTTCGGCTTTTAAAATGTTGTTTTTTTTTCTGTATAGAGATCTCTTAAAGCCAGGGGTTCCAAACTCAGTCCTGGAGGCCCCTTGTGTATGCTGGTTTTTTTTCTATCCTCACGTGCAATTGAATAATTTTAACAAGCTATTAATTTTCAAACTTTGTGCTTTTCATGTAGGATTACCTGAATTTCATCACATCAGAAATAGCATTGCATGATATGCTCAATTACATTTCTGTGCACATGCAGTGTTCATTGCAAACATATAAGTACATAAAAGGAGGCAAATAGTCTCTGATAAAATAGTGACTAATCTGAATCAATGAGCTGCTAATCAGAGGAAGTTCAGGCACCTGACCACCAATTGTAGCCATCTGATAGATAATGAATAATTCAGAGACAAAGTAAATAATGAGGAAAAGCTGTAAAACAAAGATGATTAAGAAAAAAAAATAATGCCAACCAGGTTGGGAGCTTTTTACCTCAGTGGTTAATGTTACTTCTTTTTTAATTCTGTATGTAGTTCTTTGCCATTTTGCAAGAGCACAATATGTAGTTGGGCATTACAAATATATTCCTTGTGGTATTGCATTTTTTCTGGAATGAAATTGATCAAAAAGATACATAATAAATCTAAAAATGAAAAGCATGTCGCTACTCAACATAACTAGCAGCTTGATCAATTTATTTTATCGCAGTATTAGTTGGAACAAAATCCCTCAAATCTGGAGTTCCCACGGTCCCAGTTTGGAATTTATTCGTTAAATATGAGCCCTCGCGTGAGTTAGAAAGTTATGGCGGAACGCTTGACGTTTTGTCATCTTGATAATATGTAGTTTCATACTTCAGTACTGGGTCTTAGCCTCAGGGCTGTTCTTCTTTACTGAATTTTTGGGCATTTTCAGCCTGAATGTTCTTCCTAAAAGCATTCTTTTAAAAAAGAGTGTACATGAGTACAGCTGTCACAGTGCAGTGTTCATGACATCTGTCACCTAAGACTCTCCACTGACCGCGAGTTACCCAATCATATCAACTTGCGGACGTCAAGAGCCTGCCCCCAGCACGCGCCACCGCTAGAAACCCAATCGCGAATAGATGAACTGCTTCGGCGTTCAAATACCTTGACGACTGCGCTGTCACTTCCGGCAGGAGGGAGTCCTTTGCTGGAATTAAATTACCGGCATTATACTGGCTTGAAGATTGCGCAGATACAACGACGGAATACGGACCAAAGCGCCACTTTGTTGTGTGCATCATTCACACTTGGCGCAGGTACAGATGATATAGCCAAGATTGAGGTGAGTGAGCATTTGCCGCTTTGGGTTGTTTACTTACGCGCAGAATAGGACTATGATGCTGCAGATGTGCCGCGATGCTGAAATTGCGCACTGCAAACGAGTTGGCAGTAACTGCAGGGATAGAGCGTCTCCGCTGGTTTCTTGGCTAACACATCGCATTAGAGCTTTCCGAAAGTGGTTGCTATTCTGTCCGGAACATCTTGATGCGCAGCATTGCTTAATGCGAAGCCTATTTGTGGTTGTGGACGTTCGCCGAGGAACTTCAATACGGCTTAGGTTCACAATATGGTTTGCTTTTGGTAACTCTGCCATGAAATTCGCCTGCTGATTTTCATAAGCGAATTAGAAATGCCGAATTCATACTTAAATGATTTAGTCCTATTTATAGATTAGCTAATTGGCGTCATAATACCGTTGCTAAGAATTTAGCGAACACGACTCCCTGCAGTATGCCTCTTATTTGTCAAGTAACATATCGAGCAGATGCCAAAATAGTTGTTAGCTTATCTAATAAAAAATCTGGATGATTAAAATGCGCTTACTTAAATTCCAATATGCAATGTTCAATTCTAGCCTTTGGAAATATTAACTCAGATTGACAGTGATGAAGACATTTTACCTGGTTCCCTCAATTCCAGCGCGTCTGAAGCCGCTTTCACACTGGACGCGAAAGGAATTTTTCGCACGACAGATTACATTAAAAGTCAATGCAAAAACGCGAATACACGCGTTTTTGCGTCTTTTCATTGACTTTGAATGTCATCTGTCGTGCGAAAAATCCCTTTCGCGTCCAGTGTGAAAGCAGCGTTACCGGAGCGGTGGTGCTGTCGGCTCGCAGGGGAGCCCTAGCAGTCTGACTGAAGTGGGGATTATTGAACACCGATGTCCAATCCGACATCTCAAGCTTATCAGTGCAGCCCGTGCAGTAGAGCGTCCTCCAGTTGTAAACAGTCTACATGTAGCCTACTATAGCTGCGCGCACATTAGATAATGGGCGCAGGTACCCTGTCCTGGAAAGGAAGAAACCTCACAGGAATCTGAAATTATCTGATTGATTTTTTTCGCCTCATCTATGGTATGGATTCAGGCGTAGTCATATTATTTTAGGACTTAAGTCTGGCTATACGGAGGTAATATTATGTTTGATCCAATGTACCGGAAGGATAAAACCGTAATCTTGTGCTAATGGATGCTGTAGTAGCGTTGTGTTGATGCAACGAGGTGGAATATAATGTTGATACATCCAGAGATAGCATTGTATTTATTTGATGGAATAATAGCGCCGCGTCCATTGACTCAATGTGTGATAAATGAACACGGTACCGTATCGCTGTTGGATACAATGACGGTGTTGTGCCAACGGTTGCAGCGTTGGGAGAGGTATGCGCAGTTTTGTGCTTGTTCATGTCTGTTTCACCACTAGGGTGCATTAGTCCGAAGATGACAGCCTCCCCTTCAGTCAGCAGTGCAGCTCTTCTCTTTAAATGCAGCTTTGTGGGAAAACAGAGACTTGGTCTACGCCTAATGTACACCAAGCAAGGTTTTGAAAAGACTTTTCAAGACATAAACATTGACACCCTCTTACATCTGAAGACTATTAGTTACTGTGTTTTTGCTCTCGGGCCATAAGATTTCATAAAGATATCCAATGATATTACACAGTTGAATTAATTGGAGACGGGAAAAAAATAAGACTCAAGACAGCTCAGATTGAGTTCGATGATCACCTTGCTTTTAGGGACCCCAACCCTGTCCCAGGAGATCTATTGTACTCTGGGTTTTTACTATAATCTTTATAAAGCGCTCCTCACCCTTAAAGGTCCCCTATTATGCCACCAGGCGCAGTACTAATTAGCCATTTATGAGCCAGTTCAAAATCTACCCTTCCTGACATCACAAGGGGGAATGAGGACCTAGAATAATGAAATCCGATTGACTGCTTGGCTGAAGTTGATCAATTCTTCTTGCCTTGGGTTACTTCCCCATGTGATGTCAAGAGGGGAAAGATTTTGAAATGGCTTTTAATGGCTAATTGGCTGTACTCTTGGTGACCTAATAGGGGACCTTTGCGGTGGGGATCCTGTTCAGCTACTATTTAAGAGTCAGGTGCACCAGGTAAAGGTTGCAATTAATGCATACAGGATCGAGGAACTCCAAGAATAGGGTTATTGACCACTGCCTCAACCAAATGACCGATAAACGCATCGCAACTCTAGAAACACATGATTTTATCCTGACATGGGGAAATTCTCCTGAAACTGTGCATGATATGAATACTTCTGCTTATTTTCAATTATTTTCTTTTCTTTCTTTTTACTTTTTGTGATTTTTGTATATCCAAAATAATTGCAACAAGTAGACATGGTCAACAACAACATCCGCCAAATGCCTGAATCGCGCGCACCTCATTTTCAAACTCCATCAAGGCCTTGATGGTCTGAAGCTACACACCAAGTTGTGGTCTGAGAAAAGCTTTCCCCTTTTCGGACGGACGGACGGACGGACCCACGGACGGACAGAGCTCAAACTTATATCCCCCTCACACTTTGTGGCGGGGGATAATAAGTACTATTTATTTCACTGGGTATGCTTCTTCTGAATGTCTGTTAGTCTTTTCATTTATTCCCTTCAAATGAGTTTGTGATTCTTCCTTATCGCCATATATTGATAATTGCGATCTCACATTTAAAGTGCGTGCTTGCGTCTGTGCGCCCGTCTGTCCGTCCGTGCATCCGTCCGAGAGAAAGGGGACAACTTTTCTCAGCAACTATTACAGATAGGACAACCAAATTTGGTGTGTAGCTTCAGACCATAAAGGCCTTAATGGAGTTCGAAAATAAGAAGCACACGATTTGCGGGGGATGTTGTTAACCATGTCGACTTGTTTTTTTTTTTTATTTCCTGACTGGGAAATGGGTGACGCTGATTGATTGTGTCCGCTCAGATTAGCCTAGCACCATGCAAGGCTGTTGTAATTTGTGATGTCATGCCATTAACAGTAGCTGTTTAACACGCGAGCTTCTGCACACGCGTGCCCACACAAATGCATGTTGTCATAAAGGTTCTTGGTTGAGTGCAACAGTGTTTGGCGATGAGGGGGTGCTGCTGCTGCCATGCTAATTCTGAGTTTTCTGCAGGGTAGTGGAATGCAGCTGTAAGACAAAAGCTGTATTGACTGAAGGAAGCGTCCTTCCTCTTTACTGCTATTCAGTCCTTATTGAGCCACATGCTCCAATCAGAGATTAGTCCCTTATAAAACTCAAGTGTGGCCAGATTACATTGTAGAAAGCATTCTGTGTCCTATCGTGTTATACACACACACACACACTCTCAACAGCTCTGTGCATTATTGTGAAAATACACTTCTGTTCCCATATACGTTATTCTGATTTCTCAATGTCTCGTCCTTCCTAATTATGATGCAGGATTGGCTATTTTGCACCATGTTCACATGGTATTTACACTGTATTCACGACATGCTGTCGCGTGTGCGTGTGTGTGTGTTTGCACACTGTCCAGTTAAGCCCATGGCATCTAAAACGAGCTCATGGCAAGAGGAGTAGGGCACATGCCAGGGAATAGAGCTCATGGCATGGGGAGTAGGGCTCATGGTTTTGGGAATACATCACGGCGCACAGGGAATAGGGTTTGTGGCAAAGGGAAAGGGGTTCAGGGAATATGGAATGGGCTCAGGAGATGTGAAATACAGCTTAGGGCACAGGGTATAGGGCTCAGGACATAGGAAATGGAGCTCATTGGATGAGCTGAAAGAGTAGAATCCACCTGCAGCTTTATGGAGCCCTCTCTGTGCAACCGACACCCGGCACTGATGGAGATGTGTGCAGCAGATTATGGGCTTTATCGGCTCTGACATCATCTATGGGGCTTTTACTGGGTTATCTGTCATTTCCTCCTGCTGTAATGGTCATCGAAGACTGGCTCAGTGGGACTGTCATTGGCTCTTAACTCAGGACATGATGGGTAAGCTTTCATTTCAGTGTCTAAAGCCTGCCTGCCTTTCCCTCTGGTCCACCACTCTCGGGAGGGAACTTTCCCACTGGAATATGTTGGCCAATTCATCAGTCTGCACACTAATCCATTTGACAGAGTGTGTGATGTTTAATGTTAACGTCATTGAATGTAGAACATATAAGGGGATTTTTTTGGTGAATGTCATGCTCATCATCCCCTGAGAGCCGGAATTGCAAAGTCCTAATTGACTTGGTTGAATAACAAAGGATGTCATTGCTGCATTTTAAATCATATTGGGGGTCCTGAGATTAAATTACCCCTTATGACTGTAAAGCGCTTTGAGTATCTATGAGAAGGTGCAATATAAATTCATTCATTCAGTCATTCAGTCATTCATTCAGTCATTCATAAGATCCAATTTGTGAGACGGATACCTCACACTTGCCCCCTAGTTGTACATGCATAAACACTGCCTGGCCAAAAATGTTTCCATGTGAATTTAAATAAGCAAGAGCCAGTGATTGAATCATTTTTTTGTAATGATTCATATTTTTCCTCTGGCAACAATTCTACTCACACTGAACTGATACGTGACTTCTCACTTCTTAGACAAACAAGTAGGAAAATCATCTCAGTCATGGAAAATATCTTGGTGTGTTTCAAGGGAGGGAAATTACTGGCCTGTATCAAGCAAATAAAACAACTAAGGAGTTTGCTGAAATAACTGTAATTGGGCTAAGAGCCATCTGTCCAACCGGAACGATGGTAGTGAACAATCAACTTTGCGGAAGAAATGGGTCAGAATTAAATCAAGAATGATTGTGATCAGGGATCATTTAAATGCTTGATGAGGTCTCATTGAAAAAATCAACAGACCTTGTGGCTACTGGGCTGGGTGGGGGGGGATGGCGGCAATATCCTGATTTCTTCTGTTTTTGCTAATTCATTGTAAAATGCTTGAGATGATTGAACTAATTTTAATGTAAGATTTGACTTAACTCAAAATAAAGCTTAAATGATCTGACCGAACAGCTGGTTGCTCCACCCTTGCCGGTAACAACTGCAATAAGACATTTGCGATAATTGGCAATAAGACTACTTCGTTGTGAAGGGATTTTTAGCCCACTTGTCTTTGGAAAGTTGTTGTAATTCTGCTACACTGGAGGATTTTCGAGCATGGCATGCCTTTTTAAGGTCATGCCACTGCATCTCAATGGGATTGAGGTCAGAATTTTGATTAGGCAACTCCAAAGCCTTCATTATTTGCACCATTCAGAATTGAACTTACTTGTGCGCGTCAGATCATTGTCCTGCTTCATAACACAACCGCCCTTGAGCTTTGGATCAAGAACTGACACCTGGATATTCCCTTTCAGGATTTTTCGGTAGATGGAAGAATTCAGGGTTCCATCAATTATGGCAAGTCACCCAGGCCCTGTTATGCATCCAGACACAAACCGCGCCCCTTATTTACACCCGCTACCATATATGGTGAAATGACTGTTTTTGTTCTGAATTACCTTTCACCCAGTTGAGGATTGTGAGTTTATGTGGAAATCGGCTCCATGGCCGTAAGCAGTTACGTCTTTACTTGGTAAAAGAACCGCAAACTGCTACATGTTCTCACTCTTTCACTGCGCACTCCACTCACACACACTTATTCACTCACTCTGTGCTCGCTCATTATGCTCACTCATCCTCTCACCCACTGCACTCAGTCACTCGCTCACTACCCGTTTTAGTGTAAAGGTCAATGAGAGTCAAAGGGTATTAAGTCTGAATGCAGGTGAGATTCAAAAGAGATTCCAATTGAAGACAGGTGAGAGATTTGAATGGATTCAGAGTGACGACAGGTGAGGGAATCCAAGGGGTCTCCGAGTGATTACATGTGATAATCGTAGGCATTTTGAAGTGTTCATGGGAGTTTACTGGTATTTAAGACATTTTTTTTTTCACCAGTACTCACTTCTGTCTAGGTTAAGAAATTTAATTTGCGACATTTTTATGATTTAATTGTGTGAATAGAACTTTAATTTATATAATTGTATGATATAAATGTTTTATAATTTATTTATAATTTAAACAACAATTCAGACAGATGATACTCTAAAATTATAATTAGTTACGTTATGAGAGTATGTTCTATTTGGAGTGTGTGTGTGTGTGTGAGTGAGAGGGAATGTCTTTCAGAGCTGTCAGTTGTATGCGTATTGGAGCTGTGTGTGAATGTTCATCAGTGCATGTGTGTTATTTTTTACGTACGCCAAGGGCGTAATAAAATCGCCTCGGTTTTTTTGTCTGTCTGTCTGTGTGTCTGTCTTTCTGTCTCTCCAAATGGAAATGGATAACGTAAAAACTGATGAACCGATTTCCATGAAAATTCACGTACATAAAGATCTTATAACTCGGAAGACCCAATTAAAATTTTGGTGTTGATCCGAATCCGGATCATGAGTCGGCAGACGTCAGAAATCTCTGATTGCTGTTGTTATCAGTGTGTTTCTTTGTTTCCTCTCTGCAGGAGCACAGCACAGCACTTACCAGGGGGAACCACCTCATCCTGCCCTGTGTGCACGCGGAGGCTTAAAGACTGACGGACCGGCAGGGAGCAGAGCGGACAGGGTGGCCGTGGAGACGGCGCGGGAATGAGGCTGAAGGAGGATGTGAATCCGCTGCTGCTGCAGGTCTTCCGCTCTGTGGTCTGGGTCTACTCCTTCATCACCTACCTGCCCTGGTACCTGCTTTCAGGACCCAGCCAACCCTCACGCGGCCGGCGGGCCCAGGGCGTGTCCGTCAGCGGGAAGCCTTCGGGTCCTTACCGCGCGGTTAACAGTCAGCAGGGGCTGGCGTGCAGCCTTTACCCTGACTGCCACACTTTGGACAGCGTGTTTCGCTATGCGAGCGAGCGCTTCCCCAACAGGGACTGTCTGGGAACCCGAGAGGTCCTCAGAGAAGAGGACGAAAGCCAACCCAATGGCAAGGTGTTTAAGAAGGTAAGAGAGCAGGGGCTACTACTTTAGTACTGTGAGCTCTAGCTTTAGTATAATCTAATTTAGTGCCAAGGCTGTAGCCTCAGTACTGGGGGCTTTAGAACCACTTCTAAAGAATATTGCTACAGAACTTGGGGCTGTAATTTCAGCATTAGTGGTTTTTGCCGGAGTACTAGGGGCTGTAGTCTTGGCACCAGGGACTGCAGTTTTAGAACAGGGATTTAATTACGCTAGAAAATTATTGGTTCAGCACTCACGGCGGTAGCTTCAGTACTTGTGGTTGTGGTTATAGTTTTAAGGCCTGTAGCTCAGAGGTCTTCACGGGTCCAATTTGACGGACCCGAACCCAAATGGACCCGTGAAAATTGGACCCGGAGCCGACTGGCCCCGAGCTATTATTGTAAATATGAGTTCCGAGCCGAAATGGACCCGGGAAAATTGGACCCGGACCCGACTGGCCCCGAGCTATTTTTGTAAATATGAGTTCCGAACCCTTAAAAACCCGTGGACCCGAAATGCCCGAGTTGCTTTATGATTGAATACAAGTTGTCTAGCGTTAAATAAGCCTTGTTTTTATTAGCTAAAGTAACTACTTTCTGTTTCTCACCTAAACGTAGTCTTATAACTGGCTCCCCGGCTGCGGCCGCTGCCAGCCCTCCGGCCATAACGTGATGTAAACAGAAATAAATCCGCGTCGTCATTTTCTTGTTTAGATGGTCATGTACTGTGATCCTTCTTCTTAGCCATTGCTAACGCTAATCCAGTAGAACATATTTCCTCTTGTTTAATTTAACATTATAATTTTCGAGTTTCCATTGTGCTGTGCAGAGCGTAACGTTACCTTGGTAACAACGCGCTATGGCAACTCGGTTGTTTAACCATTTTGAACCATTAACCATAACGTTACGTTAATAAACAAACTTTTTAAACTGCCTCGAATCCTGACCTATCTACTTTAGCTGGAACCTTCATCTTTGACGCAAGTCACGCGGGCTGGTCGTAGCCAGTCGTAGCCTCGCATTGGAGTTTGGAAGGGGCGAAAGGGGAGGGCGGCGGTTATTGACAGCTGTGACCGCCAATCGCCGGGTCCTCTCGGGTACTGTAGGACCCGGCCTTTCACAATAAGAGCCCCGAGACCCAAGACAAACTCCACCGGTTCCGACCCGGACCCGGAGTCGCTTCTTGTGAGTGGACCTGAAACCCGAGCCGGGTCGGGTCGGAACCTCGGGTTTTCGGGTTGTCGGTTTTTTCCGAAGACCTCTAGTGTAGCTTAAGGAATAGGATATAGCTTTAGCTGCACGGTATAGCTTTACAGCTTTAGCTGTAGTTTAAATACTTTGGACTATACTTTCAGTACCTTGGACTGCACCTTTGAATGAGTGAACATTGCATTTCTAGTTTAGCGCCCTTTCATGGGTGCTCTGTTTTACAGTCATATGATGTACTGTCGTCTCCCCACCAATGTGCAGCCCCCACCTGGATGATGCGACGGCAGCCATTTTGCACCAGAACGCTCACTACCGATCAGCTTGAGGTGGAGAGGGAGAGGCCAAATTGCTTAGCCAATTGGATCAGGGGCAGGTTGAAAGAGCCAGGTTGGGAATTCAGCCATGACACTGGGGAACCCCCTACTCTCGTCGAGGGGTGTCATAGGATCTTTTTGTCCTCAGCGAGTCAGGACCTTTGCTTCAGGCCTTGCTTGAAAGATGGCGTCTTCTTCAGCTCAGAGTCTACATCACTATAGTGGGGCATTGGGAATAATTTCACCCGAAGAAAGATTGCCACCTACTGGCCCACCAACGCTACATCCAGCAGGAACTTATTTTTCCTTGGTGGTCTCTCAACCAATTGCTAAGCCCACACCTGCTGAGCTTCAGCAAAGCAGCTGGAGCAGATTGAGTAGTGGTATGTCTGTTATAATAAGAGAAGCTTTAGCTTCAGTACCAGGGGCTGTCACCTCAGTAACAGGAGCTGAAACCTCAGTACCAGGCCTGTGTTTGGGTAGCAGTGGCTGTAGCTACAGCACCAAGAGCTCAAGCTTTAGCGCCAGCACCTGCAGCTTTAGCAGCAGGGACTGAAGTTTTCATGCCAGAGCCTGCCATATCAGTACTGGGGCGTGTTTAGCTACATATTTACAGTATGTATCTTGTAACTGCACTTCAGCGTGCCTGCGCGTGTGTCCATATATGTGCGTGTTTTTATGTGTGCATCCGTGTACTTGTGCATGCACTTATGTGGCATGCCTGTATGTGCATGTGTAAGTGTACAGGCGATGACTTTGAGCTGTGACTGTGCAGGATTTCTGAATGTCTCTAGTGGCAGGGATTATGATGAGAGTCTGTAAGCAGCTTGTCTCTCAGGCTTGGCTGAAGACAGAATGCCTCTGCTGTTTGGCAGACTGGGCTGAAACGCATGGTGCATGGCTGATCGTGCTCTCCATTGATGGATAAAGCACTTCATAAACTCTACTTACTCCTACCTTCTTGCTCAATACAGAATTCCATTTTGAAATGGGTATTTTGTAAGCGCTGCCTTTTTTCAATGTGTGTAATGCTCTCCAGCTAAAGTGGTAATCTTATTATTGAATTTAATTCCTGGAATTGCTTTATTTCTTTGAATGTTGAATTCTGGCTTGTGGTCTCGTGGCATTCAGCATTTGGAAACACTTCTGGAATGTTTCTTGACTTTTCTAATGCCACCCAGGAGTCTGAAACATTAACAAACATAGGATGAGTTTACCAACTCGTACCACTACTGTGTACCTTTAGAGTGAGTGCACTAATATTAATCAAGTGAACTGGTAAATTACAACAGTCTACTAATGCATTTCACAAGACTTATGATCTAGGCAATGAGTAACATATCTCCGTGATGAGGTTAACCTTTGAATTTTTTCAAATGCTGGATTTATCTCAAAATGTGAACTAGCAAAACAGTTAGCCTGCATTGTGGCACCTTCAGATTGTAATGTTGCACTCCCACTGGACTGTTTCTGACTCAATACTGATGAGAAGAAACGCACATGAAACCAATAACACACACACTTTAAAAATGTTAAAAAGATCTTTGCCATTATCAAACTGAATCACAGTAAGCTGTAATCAGACTGAAAGGATATTATTTGTGCTCTCATTACTTTGCCTGTACATAGTGGTTAGGTCAGGTGCTGGTAACTGTAAATTACCCATTCTCTAGTTTTTACCCCACAGCTCTTAATGGGCCGTTGGGGTATTATTCCCTGTGGCATTTGGGCGGGCGGAGGGCTGCTCCATAATTTTTCTGGGCCATATCTCTGGAAGTGTTGGTAACAGGAGCTTCAGTTTTTGTATGCTGGTTCTTTATGAGGAACAGGTGAGCGACGTAAGGGTCCGTAGTGGATTTGACCTTTGACCTTGGCACAGTGACCTTGAACTTGAAACTTTTCTCTGGGCCATATATCCAAAAGTACTGACCACAACAGCTCAAAATTTGGTTTGCGCATTCCTTGTGAAGGGTAGGTGTGCAACACTTGGGTTATTTGTGGATTTGACTTTTGGCCTAGACACTGTGGCCTGTGCCTTGTCATAGGTGTATGCCACTTTTTAAAATTAGTTAAGGGTTGTGGGGTTCTCTTAGCGCTCAGTTTCGGCTTGTTCCTAATATGTTGCAGTAACATAGATATAATGATAGAGGGCAGCATTACTCAACCTGACATTTACAGTGAATGAAGAATAATGAATGAGTGAATAATCGAAATTGAAGAAGAAATGTAATTTGAAGGGAATGTGGCGTCATAACGGAAATTTTCAATTGGGAAGAAAATTGTCTTTTAATTGTCTGTTTCCTTGTAATGGTAAACTTTAAGGGCTTGCAAACTTAATTACTTCTTGTGTTAAATGTCCAACAGCTCTCTGATAACTTAATTCTAACATCAAAACTTTTCTCTTTTCCCCATTCTCACTCAGTCTACCTCTTGTTTGCCTCATTCCTTCCTCTTGTATCAACTCTTGAATTGTTTTCAAGTGTTAGGGTTGGTGGCATCCCTCACCTCTTGGTGCTCTGTTTCTCCTTACAGGTGATCCTGGGGGAGTATAACTGGCTGTCTTTTAAGGAGGTGCTCGAGGCAGCGCAACACTTTGGCAGTGGGCTGGCAGCTCTAGGACAGAAACCCCATCATAACGTTGCCATTTTCTGCGAAACCCGCGCTGAATGGTTCATCACTGCACAGGCCTGCTTCATGCACAACTTCCCATGTGAGTCTCTATCGCACGAAGAAATCACTCACTCGCATGCGCATACACGTTCTCATCGGCTCTTGCACAAGCAGACACACACACACACCTCATCAGTGCGCAGAGGGGAGCTGTGGAAACATGGCGACGTGCGTTTTGAGGTTCTCCTGGCCCTTGTTTATCTCTTAGAGTTGAGCTGTCAGGCCCTGTCCCCTTGTGGCAGGAAGTTCATGCTGTCTGTGACGCAGAAGAGAGACATCTCACCCCAGCTCTCCGCCCCTCATCTCTCCATCCCGCTACAGGCACTTTTAGTGTGGATTTTGGCAGCAGCCTCCCGTGTACAAAAATTTTCAGGCCATTTTCAAAGCTGTGACATAAACACTGCGACTGCCTCTGCCTTGGCTAGTTTGTACATTCTCTGGGCATTCTCTGCCCATCCCTGCTGCTCACCCCGAGGCCTTATCTACACGCAACACTTTTCCACTGAAGTTTTGCGCAAATCTTAGGATTTTTTTTATGCCATCAGAGCATGTGGGCTAAGTTTCTATTTGGCTTTAGATGGTCCACAGTTTTGCCGATGTCTCATATCTCTGATGTCTCATATGTCTGTATTGTAGCGTGTTGTGGGGGTTTCATATGTGCGCACTGTAGTGCCGGTGGCTCATGCGGTTAGGTCCATAATTATTTGTACATTTTGACAACCTTATTATTTTAGATGCTGGAGTTGAAATTGAATAATAAATTTGAGTTCAAAGTGAGGACACTCTGCTTTAGTTTGAGTGTAATGGCATCATAAATTGAGTGGACGGTAAACGAAATTCAGCATTTTTTTAAAGACGTCCTCCTTTTTGCGTTAAGGGATCAAAAGTATTTGGACATTTGAAAGCTCAACGGTTCCATTGCCAAGAGTGTTTTATTTCCTAATGGTTTCATTTAAAAGTGAACGCACAGAAGGTCTACCGTTGATTTTTAGGAATAGCATTTCCATTCGGAAGTGGTTGCTATTAAATCTCATATTACATCTGAAGAGCTGTCAGTGGCAGTAACGCAAGCCGTTAGTAGCCTGAAAAATGAAAAGAAACCCATGAAAAAAGGAGAAACCATTAGGAGTGGCCAGCTGGACTATATTCTTTAAAAGAACGCAAGCACTGGTGAGCTCCAGAATACAGAAGGTTTATTTAAAGGGTTAGGCTGTCGCTTAGGCTGAAAACCAGGAAATGCCAGAATATTTCTGGAACGGCATCCTATGGACAGATGAGACAGAAGTTAACTAGTACCAGACCGATGGGAAGAGAAGGATGCAGAGAAAGGGTGGACCTGCTCATGATCTGAGACATTCCACTTACCTCGTCTGTTTAGAGTAGTTATTCATGGGCGTGGATGGCTGCTAATCGAGCTGGTTGCCTGTATCTGGTGATGAGTCTGTTGGGAGAAGCTGGACGATGAATCCTGACTTTGATAGGGTTATGTTATATGCTTAGATTCAGCCAAATGCTACAGAGCTAATTTGAAAATGCTTTGCACTGTAGATGTACTGTGATTTGGGACCATATTGCCAAAACAACCCATTATTTTTTAAGACACGGAAGTGGAATATTTTTCCATAGATGAGTCTATAATATGATGTTAATCCAATTGAGCATGCAGTGTGTTTAAAAACGGCAGTTTCATCTTTGATTATCTTGATTCGTCCAATTACTTTCTGAGCCCCTGAAGCTGAGAGGGCTGTGAATAAAATGGGTGTGATTCATACATGGTTCAGAAAATATTTTTGAAAAAACTAAAAAAATGAAGCTACAATTCTGCACTTCAAGTACATCCTGATTGTTTCTTTGCAAATTCACCATGGTGTAATACAAATCTAAAACAACGAAAATTGTGTCGCTGTCCAAATATTTATGCACATAACTGTATATCTGTCTTGTGCTTCTACCTCATATCTCTATGCTGTAGTGCAAAATCAATGGCTTGTGCTACTACCAGAAACTATGCTTGACAAGGTGGCAATATTTGTATCTCCCTGATGAGGACAGTCTGGAGATACTATGGTTTAGATCTGGGGCCGCCGCCACCACCACCACGGTCAGAGATTTCCTGTTCCAGGCTCTGGCGGCCATTTCGTCCGAAATTTGGGGATTGGGGAGATGCATGACTGGGTCCCTGTGGCAAACGAGTTATCTAGTTTAATCTGAAGTCCCCATTTTTGAAGTTAGCAGGCTATGTCATGTTTTGCCTGCATTGATGGTGATGAAAGTGCATTGCACATTTGTCTCTTTCCTCTGTTCTGACTCACAGTGGTTACTCTGTATGCTACCCTGGGAGGCCCAGCGATCGCCCATGGTCTCAACCAGACTGAAGTCACTCACGTCATCACCAGTAAAGAGCTGCTGGAGTCCAGACTCAAGGTAAGCTAAGCCTTGCTGGGCCATGCTGGACCATTCTGGGCTGGACTGAGCCATGCTGGACGTGACACCTCCCAGTCACAGGGGTGACCCCATGTGACCCCTTACAGTGAGACACAGACACTCGGACCACATTACTGTGCTCCCGCGGGAAAGTTGAGAAGAGGAACGCTCTCATTCACATGTCTGCTGTCGATGCAGTAAAGGCCTTAGGCCCAGGGTCACACACTGGTAGGGGGGGGGGGTGTCTATGTGATCTCAGCTTCCAGGGTTAAGTTGTCCCCCAGCCCCCCTTCAACTAATCTATGGGAAATATACATCAAACACTGTGAAGGGAATATCTCATAATGTATGTGGTGTAATTATACAGTCTGTCCAAAAAAAGTTGCCATTTTGATTTAAAGCAAGTACTCAAGAGTCCATGATTGAATCATTATCGCAGTGATGAATGTTTCAGCTGGCAATAATTATTGTAATCTTGACTGAGTCAGATTGTAACTTCTCAGTTCTTAAAAAATCACATGGGAAGACAAATCTCATGGTCATTGAAAAGATGGTATCATGAAGGAAAAAGTTATTGGCCAGCATCATGTTAAGAAAATGACTGCGGAGATTGCTGAAATTGCTGGAATTGGGTCATGAACTGTCCAAAAAATTGTTTAAACCTGGAAGGTCTGTTGTGACTGAGGGAAAAAAAAAAATTGTGACTGATCCTGATTGGAGATCAATAAAATGTTTGAAGTCTCATCTTTTAAAAACCTCAACTGTAGAACTCATTCTAATTATGAAGGTTTCACACGCTCAGTGCAAAAAGAACTTGGAAGATGGGGACTAAACAGCTGCTTGGTCACAGGAAAGTCACTTGCTACTGAGGCTTACTGGGGAAAAATGTCTTCAATTTCCACAGGAGCATAAAGATTAGACTGAGGAGCTATGGAAAAAGGTTGTGTGGTCTCATGAGTCCAAATTCAGCTAATTCCAGAGTGATGGGCATGTCAGGGTAAGGAAGGAATGCCATGAAGGGATACATGCGTCATGCATTATGCCCTCTGTCCAAGCCTCAGGAGGCAGTGTTATGATCTGGGGTAACTTTAGTTGGTCAGATCTTGGCTCAGCACTGTACTGCAGTGATGAAATGAATTCTGTGGTCTACCTGAATATACTGAATGATCAGTAACCCATCAATGGACTTTTTTTAATCTCTGATTGCACAGGCATATTCCAGGATGATGATGCCAAGATTCATCAGGCCAAAATTGTGAAAGAGTTGTTCATCAAGTGCAATGAATCATTTTTGAATTGGCCACCTCAGAGTCTAGACCTTAATCAGTTGAAAGTCCCTGGGATGTGCTGGAGAAGCCTTAATGGAGTGGTTTGACTGGCCCATCATCAATACAATATCTTTGCCAAAAATGAATTCATATCTGGCCGGAAATAAAAGTAGTAACATTGTATTAGATTGTTGAAACAATGCATCAATGAATATGCACCATGAACAAAGCTAATGGTGGCCCAACAAAATATTATGGGGTGCAACAGTTTTTTGGCCGGGCTGTGTATAACATATATTATAAAAGGCGTGCTTCACATCCTTAAATGTCATTGGCTGAGCTGCGTTCCATGCTGGTATAAAATCAGTGCAACCCACTGCATTCTGAGGCAGACCGCTGCTCAAAATATCCCTGCACGCGTAGCCTAGCAACTCTGCGCTCAATTGACTCATTAGGTTACATTTGTTTCAAGACTACATTGAGATGGCAAGCTAGTTAGCAACCTAGCTATGAAGTTAGTGATATCGAACTCCATAGCTAGGTTGCTAACTACCTCACTATTTCAGTGTTGGCGAAGTTTAGCCTTTTACCCCGCTAACCAGTTGGCATTCTACCCAACAAGCTATAGCATTATAGAGTTCGATATCACTTTAGCTTGCTAGCTATGTTGCTAACTAGCCCGCTATTTCAGTAATAGCGATAAATTGTTGATTTTTTTTTCTTGTGTGTTTATTTTATGGGCTATATGTTGGGTAACCGTTTTATTAAAGCAATAAGCCCCTTGAAGCAGTGGGTTACAGTGATTCTACAAAGGCGGAGGGGCACTAAGGCATTCCGCTGCACGTCGTGCCTTAGAACACCCCTCTGCCGTTGTAGAATCACTGTAACCCGCTGCTTCTCGGGGTTTATTCCTTTAATATAATAGAACTATAACTTCTATTGTGCAATAGTCAGCTAGTTCTCACTGGTGCTTAACATCAACACAACTTGTCAAATAGCCTTTTTCCCATTGCGCTGCAAACTGCCGCTGTGAGCTATGCATAGCAAATTGTGGTCACTCGCTCACTCACAGACATTTAGAAGGTACGTTTAGTGGGAGGCATGCGCATTACGTGTTTGTGGTTCTGCACAGTTTCATGGTCTGTTTATTCAATAGCAATATCACACTTGACATTTTGTTGCTAAACAGCATGGTATTATACCAGATCACAGTCATGATAATTACACAGTATATCAGCTCAATCTCTCATGTAATAGAGCTTGAACAGGCATATTACAGTGAGCGGGCTGCACATTTACTGCATGCTTTGTCTCGCTCTTCCAGGATATCCTGCACGAGGTGCCCAGCTTAAAGCATATCATTGTTGTGGATGGGAAGTCCGGCTTTGGGGACGGGTTCCCCGGGAACATTCGCGTGCACAGTATGGCGAGCGTGCAAGAGCTGGGCGCCAAGTCTGAAAACTGTAAGTTTACCCGTCACATTCATTCTATCAGATACCTCCTTTACACTCTTCCCCAGGCACTGAGCCCAGGGTGGCCATTTTGTTTGGAAATTGAACGAGAGCGGATACCATGATGTCGGGGGTTTTTGTATTTTATTGCCGAGTTTGCTCGTGCCTGTTCCAAGGGAAGTTTTGTTTTTGCCTTGAGGTTGGATTAGGCAGCAAGACTTGGTCTTGTGTCTCTTTCGTTCTCACTAACCCTCCTCTCTTTCATCGCAGTATATAACTGTCTTTCTGTTTCCATGACCCCCCTCTCTCACCAGTCTTTATGTCTGTATCCTCCACTGCACCCCTCTCTCTCCCCGACTTCATATCTCTCCCTCTTTTTCTCTTTCACTATTCCCTCTCTCTCTCTGTCTCTCTGGGGCAGGGTAGGGTCATGTGAATGAGGATACAGTGAGTAGACACATCTGTAGCAGATTAGGGTCTGGGGTGAGAGTGGACTGCGGGCGAAGGAACATCGCCTTCTTTCCATGTGTTCTCTCCCTCTCGCCGCCCTCTCATCTGCTCCTGAGTGAATTAGTGTGTGTGGGGGTTTGTATACAAACAGTTCTGCGGTGTTCACATGACATGAGCCCCCCCCCCCTCCCCTCCAGACATGCTCACTCAGTACCCCCACCCCCCCACCCCCCATGCTTTCGTTTGGAGCTTCTCAGAAGTTTGCATCTGCCTGTCTCTCTGTGCGCTTGGTTTTTCTGTTTTTCACAGCTGCGGCCTGTTCAACGTCTCCCTGTTTATTTTAATATGATAGTTGTAATTCACAAGACAAGTTATTCTCAATGTACCCAATTTCCCTTGAGAGAACATGATGTGGAAGCACTGCTGTAATATGGACGCAGTGAAATAAGTCTAATGTAATGAATGGTGGTGTGCGTTCTGTCATCTGCTTCTCTGCGCCGAGTGCAGTCGGGGGGGGGGGGGGAGAAATCCAACTGCACAGATCATTAGGTCATGTTAAACCTCCATGATGAATACAGTATGTTGCGATAAGTAGACAGTTCATCTTCCCCCTAATGTTTTACCTAAAACTAAGCATTTTGTGAAACTGATGAACTCTGGGGAAAGAAATGGAATAAAATTGAGACTCCATTGTTGAGTTGGCTTCATGTTGAATCTTGCCACCCAGTCTAAAAACTCGGTGCCTCAAGTATCTTTGTTCCCAAATACCAGTAAAGATGGAAGTAGGAGCTGAACTGTGTGTTTATATTGAAGTCCTTTCCTGATCTGGTGTCTCCTCTTCTCCCTTTGCCCCACCCACATAGTGACATCAGCTCACTCAGGGCCCGCCCCCTCAGACATCGCTGTCATCATGTACACCAGTGGCTCCACAGGTGTGCCAAAGGGCGTGATGATCTCCCACAGTAACATCATCGCCGGCATCACGGGCATGGCAGAGAGAATCCCGGGCCTCTGGTAGGAGCTTCTCAAACTCCACACACTCACACTGCACTGTCCGTTACACCAGCAATGTCTGCTACTTTGTGTGTTAAACTACACACTCCCCGTTACACTGTCTGTTACACCACACTCTGTTTGCTACACTGTTAAAATACACACTACCTGTTGCTCTGTCTGTTGGACCACGCACTACCTGTTGCACTGCCTGCTACTCCACACCTTGTCTGCCGCACTGCATATTAAACTGTGCACTGCCTGTTACACTGCATGTTACACACATACTGTCTGTTACACTGCCAATTACACTGCACACTTTTTGTTGCATATCCTGTCATATTGCACAGTTTGTTGTGCTCTGCATTGCCTAATGCACTGCAAACTACCTACAGCTCACACTGTGCATAACACTGCCTCTTGCACTGTACACTGGTCCATTACACAAGCTACTTTGCTTGTAATTGCCCGTTAAAACACGTACTGCATGCTCTGGTGTACAACGCTGTATGTATGCCTGTATGATTGCTAGCTTCAACCCTTCATGAATGTTTGCAATTTGCTTGGGAAGATTTTTTTTCCCACCAACAAAGAAATTATTAGTCGTAAACACTCCGAGCTCAGTCCACGCGTGATGGGATTTCATGTGAACTAAGGGATCTGGACCAGAGAACTGCAAGAATGTTTGACCCCTGTGAACTCTGAGTGTAAAGGGTCAACACTGCATATGCAGGTTCTCCGTGTTTCTGTGGAAACTCAGTTGAGAGCATCATAGACCCACCGTTTACATAAAAGGTTTACTCTGCTGCCAAGCCACCAGTCCGTTGTTTATGTTTTCTGGCAATTACTTGGAAACGTCTGTGGTCCTTGGGCTTGATAAGGACAGGAATTCCCATCTCCTACTCATTCAGTATCTCTTCGGTCTCTCTATCTCTATCCCCTTCTCTCTATCTTTCTCCCTGTGTCTCGCCTCACTTTCTATCTCCTAACTCTCCTCCTCTATTTTACCCTTTCTTCTTTCTATTTCCCATCAGTCCATTCCCTTTTTCCTTTAGTCTCTCTTGCGTTTTACTCCCTACTCTCCCTCAGAAAGCCTCAGTCTTTGTGTTTTTTGCCCTTTAACCAATTGCTTGAGTCTAGAGATCATAGTCCTGATTACCCAATAGAGACTGGTGTTTCCCTCCCAGGCAGTGTTGTGTGGCCGTGTGTGTGAGCACTGATGGCTCTTTTTCTCACGGGCAGTGAACATGACACCTACATCGGGTACCTGCCGCTGGCCCATGTGCTGGAGCTCAGTGCTGAGCTGGTGTGCATCTCTCACGGCTGCCGCATCGGCTACTCTTCCCCGCAAACGCTGGCCGACCAGGTGAGCCTGACTCGGCGAATGGCTCTGCTGCTTCAGAAGTTTTGAAGCACTCACTCGCTCAGCCGTATCTAAACCAGCCAGGAGTCATTTTGTCTTTCATAGTCATGAGCGTTTCATTGGCAGAATACAGTCAGATTTATTTATTTATTTCCGTTTTATTTCAACAGGGTGGCCCTTTCCGTTAAGAACTGCTCTTCCAAGGGGCCCTGCACAGTGAAATAAACAGTACATAAACAAACAAGTGACAAAACGTAGAATACATAGAATAACGTTACATACTAACAGGAGGGGAAAAAAAATCAAGGATTTCACAAAACATTTACAATAAGAAAGAAAAGCGCCGTGAAAAGTAGAAGCAAGGCAAATTTATATATTAAAATACGTACTAGCCGATACCCGTGCTATGCACGGGCTATTTGCGTGGGCACAATAACAGCTGAATGAATTAGCCGGTTTTACTTGCAAAAACTGCTTCAAAATGCAGTTTTCACTTCATAACTAAGTTCGAAACCTGGCACATCGTCTTTGTCACACAGTAAAACCGGTCTATGGGGAAAACAGACTCATTATTCACGGTAATTTTGGAGGAGATATGTGAAATTACGCAGATCACCAACTTGGTAATAGTATATAGATATGTTGAATGCCAAAGTTCACTAGTGGTTAAAATGGGTTATACATAATTCAGGCAATAGATAAAAGTCTACAATATTTCTTGAATGACTGCAGGGAAGTTGTGGATCGGATATATAGAGGTAAATTGTTCCACATCATTGACCCTTGGTAATGGAGAGATCTTCTGTAATGGTCAGTGCGAGGCGTATTTATTTTAAGGGGGCAAGATAAAGCATGCCTAGATGAAAATTTGATTGCACAAGAAATTAATATTGCCTTTAAATATCCTGGGGCTTGGTCATTCATTATTTTAAAAATGATGAGGTGGAACTAATATTGCCATCTTTGAGTAATTGACTGCCCAGTCCAACCGAGCTAAAAGAATTCTATGAAATGGTTGGTGGTTGAATGGTTCTGAAATCGGCCTGTAATACAATTCATGCATATCTGTTTTGTAATCTCTGCAACCTCTGTATATTACAAAAGTACTTTGAGAACTTCTACCCAATGCAACAAGAGCGTAATCAATGTGTGGTAAAATTAATCCATTCTGCAACATGATTAGCATATTATCTGTGAGATTCATTTTGATTCGACGATATATAGATATTTGTGCAGAATTTATTAAGCCCAATATTTGCATCAAATCACCTGCTTGGAGCGCAAAAAGTTAAGAACATCTGTTAAGTTTTGAGAAAAAGCAAATGTAGAACTATGAAACAATGAGAATGATTTGCATTTAACTTACTAGTTACTGCAAAAAATCCACTTAACCTTTTTGTGGTCCAAGCAGTCGAAATGTTCAATTTCAACCAAAAAAAAAAAACATGTCTTACTAAAGTTAAAAAATGTTGCTGAGGTGAAGCTTTCATCTTGTTGCTCAACAGTCGACGAAGATAAAGAGAGGCTGTAAGGGGGACACCAGTGTGCTGCAGCCCACTCTCATGGCTGCTGTTCCGGTAAGGTTCGCCATCGTTTCCCGCTGTGCACCCCTCTGCGTGCCAGACCTTTCCCTGCTCAGTTCCCCCCGGTCCTGCTGGCGTTCCCTCTCTCCGTGCTGACGCTGGGAACGCCAGCAGTCCCTCCGGTTGCGTGGAGGAGAACGTGAGAAAGGCGTGTGTGGTTTCTGCGGCATGCCTGCTGCTAGCCGTCTCCCCAGAAATGGGGCACTCTTCCCGCACCCCCCCCAAGTCCTGCTGCATCCTGCTCCGTTCTCCTCTGTTTGTGTGCTTTTCATGTGAACTCTGACCCTGCTTCACAGAGACAGAATGAAAGGCCTGTCCCTCTGATGAGGTCCCCATTGGTCTGAGATTCGTCCTAAGAAATAAAACAGATACTTGGTTCCCTCACTCACAGGAAAGCCATCTCAAAACACAGCTCATTTTACACACAGTCCCCTCACACACATCACCACCATCTTCTACACACAGTCCCCTCACACACATCACCACCATCTTTTACACACAGTCCCCTCCCAAACATCCCCACCATCTTTTACACACATTCCCCTCACACACATCACCACCATCTTTTACACACAGTCCCCTCCCACACATCACCCCCATCTTTTACACACAGTCCTCTCACACACATCACCACCATCTTTTACACACAGTCCCCTCACACACATCACCACCATCTTTTACACACAGTCCTCTCACACACATCACCACCATCTTTTACACACAGTCCCCTCACACACATCACCACCATCTTTTACACACAGTCCCCTCACACACATCACCACCATCTTTCACACACAGTCCTCTCACACACATCACCACCATCTTTTACACACAGTCCCCTCACACACATCACCACCATCTTTTACACACAGTCCCCTCACACACATCACCACCATCTTTTACACACAGTCCCCTCTCACACATCACCACCATCTTTCACACACAGTCCCCTCACACACATCACCACCATCTTCTACACACAGTCCCCTCACACACATCACCACCATCTTTTACACACAGTCCTCTCACACACATCACCACCATCTTTTACACACAGTCCCCTCACACACATCACCACCATCTTTTACACACAGTCCCCTCACACACATCACCACCATCTTTTACACACAGACTCCTCACACACATCACCACCATCTTTTACACACAGACCCCTCACACACATCACCACCATCTTTTACACACAGACCCCTCACACACATCACCACCATCTTTTACACACAGACTCCTCACACACATCACCACCATCTTTTACACACAGACCCCTCACACACATCACCACCATCTTTTACACACAGACTCCTCACACACATCACCACCATCTTTTACACACAGACTCCTCACACACATCACCACCATCTTTTACACACAGTCCCCTCACACACATCACCACCATCTTTTACACACAGTCCCCTCACACACATCACCACCATCTTTTACACACAGTCCCCTCACAACATGCAGTGGTCTCCTGGCTGCGTGGGGTTTATTGGGTTCAAGATATTGGCTCAGGACTGGCGGAATGTGGAGTCACTGCTTCCATGCGAATGGCCTCCCGGGGCCTGTGTCCTTATGTGTCCTTCAGCGTCAGCGTTTTATCATTCTGGCTGTTTTACATCAGATGCTCCCAGATGGGATTTCAGACGGCCTCCATTTCACCTGTCTACTGCGCACACTTACTCTCACCTTCACCAGAAAAAACTGGCCATTTTGAGCCAGGTCCTGTGTACTACCACAATAGCGTATCATTATTGTGTGGTACGGAAGAATTGGCCTCTCTTATTACTCTCATTAGTCCCTGAGTTGCTCTCACTCTCTCTTGCTCTCTCTCTCGCTCTCTCTCTCTCTCTCTCTCTCTCTCTCACTCACTCACTCACTCACTCACTCACTCACTCACAAAGAAAACATACGTCCCCTTCTCTCTAAAGCAGTGAAGATAAGATTCATTTCTGCTTAGTTTCCCAGAAAATAAGTTGAACAAGATTGTGATAATGCATGCAGTTGAACTTATCCTGATGTGAACCAGGTGCTCTTGTCCTTTGGTGGCTTTCTGCTGATGTGTGCCTGTGTGTATATGTGTGTGTGTATGTGTGTGTGCGCGTGCGTGTGTATTTCCGCAGGAGATCATGGACCGAATCTATAAGAATGTGATGCTGAAAGTGGAGGAGATGAGCAGTGTGCGGAGGACCATGTTCACTCTCGCCTACAACTACAAGATGGAACAGATCTGCCAGGGCAACAGCACACCGCTCTGTGATTGGTACAAAACCGCATGCATACGCATATGCTCATGGACATGCATATAAGCATGCACATACACACACAAACCCACATGCATGCTCAGATGTTCACGTGCAAATGCGTACCCACATGAACACACACACACACGTACTCCCACGCATACACACATAAACCCACGCACATGCAAGCATACAGACCCGCATGGACACACACTAACCCACACGTATACTAACATGTACGCAAACACATGCATTCACATGCCCACATGTACATATGCACATGCAGAATCGCATGCAGACATATACACACACATACTTGCCTGCTCATGCGCACCAAGACTCGCGTGCATATTCATATGTGCACATACATACACGTGCGCACCTGCACCCAAAATGCACTTGTGCAAATGTATACGCACGCATAGTCACGAGTGCACACATGCACGTACGCTCCTGCGTGTACGCATACTAATACATATGCAAACTCAGATATACACATGCTTACATGTAAATCCCACATTCATATTACATGTGTACACCCATAAAAACTCTTGAACATGCCCACACACATGCTAGCACATTCAGTGCACATGCATGCGCGTCTATGCACACACATGATTTATTAAGACACTTGCACATGGTCTGCACTAACACTCACAGAGTCCTAACATGCTCTCACGGAGTAGTAATGCACATTACGTCACACACACAGCTGGAGTATATTGTACACGTTTCTACAGGCTGCCTTGTCCTTTTCTCCCTGTTCCTCTGTGCTGCAGGCTGGTGTTTCGGAAGGTACGCTCACTGCTGGGAGGCAGGACAAGGGTTCTCCTGTCAGGCGGGGCCCCCCTCTCTGCAGCGACACAGCGCTTCATGAACATCTGCTTCTGCTGTCCCGTGGGCCAGGGGTACGGCCTGACCGAGACCTGCGGAGCCGGGACCATCAGCCAGAGTGAGTGTAGCCGACAGGGGCGGGGCAAAGCAGGATCCTGCACTTGGAGTGAGGCGAGCCCACAGTTAAATACTGATATGGTCTTGGCTCACAAGATGGTTAAATACTGATATCGTCTCCGCTCACTGCACAGTTAAGTTCTGATACAGTCTTGGCTCAGTGCCCAGTTAAGTTGTGATACAGTTTTTGCTCCGTGCACTCTGATGCTCTGATGGTCTCCGCTCAGTGCATAGTTATGGTTGGATAGTCTTTGCTCAGAGCATAGTTAAGCTCTGATACAATTTTTGCTCAATGCACCATTGAGGTTGGATGGTCTTTGCTCAATGCACAGTTCAGATAATGCAATCTTTGCTCGTACACAATTACATTCTGCTACAGTCTTTGCTCAGTACAGAGTGAAGTTCTGTAATTGCCTATGTTCAGTGTTCAGTAACATTCCGATTTAGTCTTTGCACGCCATTTCAAAAAGTTATGAAAAATGCTTTATGTGCAGTAACTATTTGATTTATTATTCGCTTAATATTCTGTAACATTCCAATATTGTCCATGTTGTGTGCTCATTAAAGTTTTGATAAATTCTTTGCTCAATGTGCAGTAACATTCTGATATAATCTCTGCCCTTAGTGCAGCAAAGTTCTGATGTAATCTTAACAGTCTTGGAGTATTTTTTTTTTCTTGATATCTCATAGAGATTTAGAATCTCATTTTCAATGACGATTTGTCAAAGATCTGTCGAAAGCAGTGACATTTAAGCAGAGGAAAAGGTCATTAAGTCACAAGTCTTTGATTTTTGTGAAGTCTTTGACTCGACACAACAAAGTTTTTCACCAGTTTTATGATCCTGGCAGGCTCCAGTACATTTCCATTGCGTTTGCCAAAACAGAGCCTGGACCCAGTGTTACCCTTGGGAGCTGAACCTCCACTACCACAAATCCCTGCGAGCACATCATCAGCTACGCTGCCATGGTGACGAAGCGCAAAGTGAGGTCACAAATTTTGGGTTTGTGTTTCAGTGTGGGACTACAGCACAGGGCGGGTGGGTGCACCTCTGGTCTGCTCTGAAATCACACTGAAGAACTGGGAGGAGGGTGAGTGCGAGGTGGCGAAACGCTCTCTTCGGCGGAGTCTTATCTACAAGACCTGGGATAGGACGGCTAATCTAACTGCAAGATACTGTAATTCAGACATGTAGCCTATTTGACTGACTTTCTGCTCTGGGGAGGAACGGGAGAGGACATTGCAGACTGTCCCTGGTGCCCTCCTTCAGTGGAAGTTTTCTGGGCTCCGTGGTAGAGGCTGTGGATATTTTGTCTGCCCCTGTGCATAATTGACAGCTCCAGTTCGCACTGATATCCTATGGGGGGTGAGAACACGCAGGTGGGGCGGGACTGACCGAGCTGATGATCTTTGCCTGTGCTAATCCTTCCCTGACACAGAGCAGCTGTGTACAGAGTAAATATTTGACAAATCCTGTCAAGTATTTTCAGCACCACTCATGCATGCACGCACACGAACACACCGCTTGCATACTTGCATGCTCAGGCGCGCACATACACTATACGCACTGTCCTGGGGTCTTATCTTCTCTTGCATTTGGAGTTCTAGAGTTTTAGTGCTCATGCAGACTAGTTATTGGTCTCTATTCCCAATACTATCCTGTTAATTCATTACAGTATAACCAGCAACTTGCTTAGAAAAAGTGAAGTTCAAACCGGGCTGTTTAAAACATCCCTTTCAACTGATGATCAGTCGGCCTGTTTTCAGTCATTTTCCTTGATTACTAAGTTTTCAAATTACCCATTGGCAGCGAAACGCACGGGTAGGGGCAATTAAATAATACATTCAACTTTTAAAAACTGTTTTATTTACTTGCCTGAGTGAGCTACGCTTTACTGAAAAAGATGAACTATTTCTGACCTTCCCCAATAATCCTTGGCATATACTGCAATGCAGGCGATAAACCTGCACTTCATGACTGCTTAAATGAAAACAAAGAGAACAACAATTGAAATGCACCCATTTTGGTTCCAAATAAAGTGTGTTATTTCTCGTGTTCTCTTTGGGTACACTCGAGGGTGTTGAATGTTCCCCGAGTTAATGTTCCAATCAAGGAAGATTATTGAGAATGGATCAAGACTGATCATCATTAGTTTAAAGGAATATTTCATGCTCTACTTGGCAGCCATCTCTTTACATACACACTGTATATCCACATGGGCATTATAGCTACTCCCTAACCCCAACAGGTGGCTATCGCAGCACAGACAAACCTAATCCCAGGGGAGAGATCCTGATTGGAGGTCCCAACGTCACCATGGGATACTACAAGAGTGAGGCTCAGAACCAACAGGACTTCTTTGTGGATGAGAACGGTCAGCGTTGGTTCTGTACAGGGGACATCGGTGAGATGCATCCAGATGGTTGCTTAAAGATCATAGGTAAGAATGATAACTGACACTCAGGTGTCTGTCTGCATTTTCTATCCCGTTAATCTCGCGCCATAGTTCTGGGAGCTCTCCCCATCTGGCAGTTCACTTCTGGTCAGATCCTCACCCTTGGCTTGGCTTGAGTATGCTGTTGTAACGGAAACTTCTCTGATGATGGCTATTGAGGTCACCTCCTGACATGTTGTGCATCTCTGCAGATCGTAAAAAGGATCTGGTGAAGCTGCAAGCGGGAGAGTATGTCTCTCTTGGGAAGGTGGAGGCTGCGCTGAAGAACTGTCCCTTGGTGGACAACATCTGCGCGTACGCCAACAGGTGCGTCATGTTCGACACAGAGCTGCTTCGGACGTGTGCTCTGAACACTCGTCCCCCATTCCACTGACACCCCCCCATCTGTATCATACCCGGGACACATGCCAGAATCAAGTCTCAATCAGTCATGTTTAGATTCTACTGTAGAGTAAACATTTCTGGCTTTCTCAAAGAAAGCAGAGAAGTTTGACATCCTGCAGCCCTGCAGACATGACCGTGAATCATCATTAGTCAGTCTTGGAGTGAATTTATGAATCATCTTGAAGAATCCTCGGGGCTGTGTGAATTCTCTGAGTGTTTTTAAAGGTTTTCTTTTGCCACTGTCTATGCAGCGACCAGTCTTATGTGATTGGGTTCGTGGTGCCCAATCAGAAGCAGCTTCTGGAGCTCGCAGAGCAGAAGAAGATCAGAGGGTCCTGGGAAGAGATCTGTAACAGCTCTGAAATGGAGGCAGAGGCGTTGCTGGTCATTACTGAGACGGCCATCGGAGGTATTAAAGCTCAGGACTGTATCTCTGTAACAAAAACCTATGAGAAACCAAGCTGTGTCAAACTGATACAAAGATGCGTTTCCTGATAGAGAGTTACATGTCTGAGCTGAGTTTGTCTGCGACTGAGCGGTGTTTGTCTGATAGAGTGGCGTGTCTGATCTGTATTTGTCTGATATAGAGTAACCTGTCTGAGCTGTGTTTCTCTGACCTAGAGCTAAGTGCCTGAGCTGTGTTTGTCTGATATACAGTAGCGTTAAGAGTCTAAGCTGTGTTTCTGTGATATTGAGTTGTGTGTCTGAGCGGAGTCTGACTGATAGAGAGCTGTGTTTTTCTGATGGACACTTTTGTGCCTGAGCTGAATTTGTCTGCAACTGAGCTGTTTGATGCTTTTCATTCCGACAGTGATTGATTTTTCTGTCCTGACTTTTGTCTCCTGTCTGTGATGCGTTTCCTGTCCCTGCAGCAAAGCTGGAGCGGTTTGAGATCCCGCGAAAGATTCGCTTGAGTGCAGAGCCGTGGACACCAGAGACTGGCCTGGTCACCGATGCCTTCAAACTCAAACGCAAGGAGCTGAAGACCCACTACCTCCATGACATTGAGAGAATGTACGGAGGGAAGTAGGCTCTGCGGCTCCTCCATCGCCCCTCCGCTGCCCTGTCACCTCATTCTTCCCTCCCCCCCCCCCCCCCCCCTCCACTTAGTACAGGCTTCGTAAACATGCTGCATCCCATTAGGACAAAACCAATAAACTTTCCCCGCTCAACTAGCGCAAGTGCATTAAACTCAGCCAGCCCTGTTTGCACAAGCTCATTAAACTCACCCCACTATCTGTTCAGATTCATTGAACTGTTCCAGCCTTATTTGCACAATTCATAGTACTCCCCCTTGTTAGTACTAGCTTTTTTAACTCTGCTCAACCCCTTAGTGCAAGCTCATAAAACTCACCCATCAGTGATTATAAGCTAATTAAACTCACCTGCTCAGTTAGTACAAACTGACTGAATTTACGACTCCCAGTTATCACAAGGTATTAGTCACCCCTCTCAGTCAGTACAAACTATTTAAACTCATCCCACCCCACTTAGTACAAGCTCATGAAACTCACCCCTCCCAGCCAGCACAGCTTATTTAACTCCGTCTGCTGCATTAATACAAGTAAATTAAACTCACTGCTCTGTTATTTAAAGTTCACAAAACTCACCCCAGCCCTGTTCGCACTAGGTAAAAAGACTCACCCCTCCCAATAAGTACAAGGTAATTTATTTAGGTTGAGACTCAAATTGGCTTGTTCCCAAACAAAAAGATGCATTTAAAGAGGAGCAAGAAATGAAAAATTGTGGGAAAGTATTGCTGCTGACTACTGAATATTTATTTGGGTCTTTATCTCCATGATTTGATTTCTGTACAACTATGAGGCAAAAAGCCCCTCTGTGAAATACCTACGGGGTCAGGAGACTCTTGAGGAAAGCCCTGGTTATGCCTGAAACATGAGACAGCCTGTGCTATGAGCTGAGTTCAGTCTGCAGTTTATAAAAGCCATGTTATCAATTCAACTAAATTCCCATTATCTTTGTGTTGTTCCATTCAATGTATATTGCGTCTGAAGATCAGTATTTGGAGTGAGGAGAGATCAAATGCTTACATTTAATCTTCCCTTTAGTTTGTGTCATTTTTGTGATTTTTTTTTTTTCTTTTCTTATCTAATGTTTATAAGATTCCTTTCCATCATGATGTACCATGGGTAGTCCCCAGGGGTAACTGTTTACGAATTTGCAAAGATAGTGCAATTTTATTTGTACAACAACCTGATTAATGTGCCTGCTTTAAAAGGCTGTTGTCGGACGGAACAGGTAGGGGTTAGCATGGTAAAAGCAGTCTCTGAATAACCAGATGTGAACCTACTTTGGGAATATCCACAACGCTTACCTCAAATCATCGCATTTTATGAGGGGTGTTTGCCATATGTGTAAATTCAGGTTTCTCACTGGCAGATTATATATTGCTTATTTTTGTTTGAGATTATTTCTGGATGTCCACCAACGGTTCCCCATTACGGAGTTCAGAGGCACTGCTTTTCACTTAGATCATTAAATATGTGTGGAGATGACTGCTCCAATTGAACACACTTCCACAAGAAGCGTTTAATTCACTTACTGTCCCTCATGCTGGCCTCTTCTCCCACGCTGCTCATTTAAAAGCACAGGGTACAGATGAATCAAAGTTACCTTGACTACTGATGTCTGCCTTTTTGATATATGATATTTGAAGGCACTATCAGTGCAATGTGACAGCCTATATTGTACAGAAGTAGGTTGCTCTCATCTTATGGTTATTATATTGATTGTTACTGCTACTGACAATGTCATTTAACTTTTGTGATCAAGTAAGACAACCTGACTGTGCAATATACTCAAATTTTTCAATACCAAAATGACTAGAAACAGGTTGTCACAAAACTGCATGAATAATGAAAGTCAGACTTAATTAACCCATAAGTAAAATAATACTCCTTGGATTCTGAGCTGTTTCAACTCTTCATTAGTGGCAGTACTCTGTGAATAAGTTAGCATGTATGTATGCCTCATGTAGGTATGTATACATGCCATTTCTAATTTGTATTTTGATAAGGACTCGGATGTGTTGGATAATTTAACACAATAAAGAATACATTTGGAATGGTACTCTGGTGTTTTTTCTTAAGCACTGAAATCCTGAAGGTGACTGTTTATTTTCGCAAGGCTTTCTTGCGGCCGTCAGCATGTTTTTATATGTATGTGTATGCATGTTTGTGCACGTTTAAGAGTGTGTACGTGTACATGTTTGCGTGTCATGCAAAGACCAAGAGAACTGACTCATCACCAAAGAACTTCTATAAAAAGTAATTAAAAAGTCCTGTAAGTTATTTTGCAGTTCAATGGTCATCAGCCTGGCATGGATATGTCTAGTGGAGGGAATATTATATGAAGAGATGACACAACATAGAGACTTTCTTAGATAATCTATTAACATTAGGCCAACTAAAATGGCTATTCTCAAAGTCTGAGAAAACTTCAGGCTTTCCACCGTCCCTTCAGCAGGGAGTCGGGTGTAAAGAAAGTCTGACAAATCAGCAGCGCAAAGTGTTCATGTACTTACTTGGGATGAAACAACTTGGGCTGGATTTGGATTCAAGGTCTGGATTTGAGGATCTCTGCGAGAGGGAGCGAAGTTTTGCATTCTAGATGAGTTCTATTCCTTCAAATGTACAAAATGCTGCTGATGGTACAAGGCATACTCATTTGCTGCATGGAATGCTGAGTAATTGTTTGAAAACTGATTTTTAATGAAGACCAGTTTTCAAGTACGGGGCCTTCAAGTATCTCTCAATCTCAGTTTATGTAAGAACTGTTCGCTGTGGGTTCGAAGTGTCACAGGCTGATCTAAGGCCACCAACAGGCAGGAAGTAGGTTTATTTTAATTCATTTAAAATGCACCATTCCATTAATCTGGGTGACTTTTTTTTTTTTTCTTAACTTCTGCTTTCATCAGGCATTATGAAGTTTAGAAATTGTATTTAATGAAAACACAGCATTTCGGCATTCAAAGATGAACTCTTCTTCAGTTTGCACTTGCGGCGAAAGTAGTTTTATTATTATTATTATTATTATTCATTTATTTTTATTAATTTATTGCCAGCGATGCCCTACACGCAACGCCATTATGCAGCGCTTTCGTTTCAATATAACTTCAATAGTGATGTTGGGCTGAAAACGGTGTTTGAGAACTTCTTTTTTTCTCGATGCAGTTAACAAGTTGACTCACGAAAAGCTATGGCAGGATTCCGCAGCCAGCGAGGTCACTCTGTGGACATTTATATTTTGTCATTGTTTTTTCGGACGAGCCATTATTATATAACTATGCAGAATGTTCAAATTCGATTCCCAAAACAGTATAAACTTCTCTGGAGAGCTGTCTGAGATTCCACATGCGCCACTCTCACAAAATTTGAAACTTGGCCAGAACCCGAGTTTCCAGAATTCACCCCCACCCCTGGTCATACGGAGGGCTTGTGAGGCTATTTAAACGGTCGCAGCCGGCAGCTTGGACAGATGTGGGCAACCAGCAACCTGCACGCATCCAAATCGTACTTCCTGATCAGCGAGGTGATCTGATATATCCACCGGTAAGTTTCAACCACACATTATTATTATTATTATTATTATTATTATTATTATTATTATTATTATTATTATTATTAATAATAATCCATTCATGCACAATTTTATTTTTAACATTAGTCTGTATGCTTGTCTATATTGTTCATGTTACCCATTAGACCGATTAGTTAACTTTGGCTATACAAACCTGTTTATCAATCTCGGTACTGTTCTATAATATTAATCTTGCATATGAACAATGCAAACTCAATGATACACCGTTTAGGCAACGCCGCGTAGTAGAGCATGGAGTCTAAATAGGGCTGCCAATCTGTGACCTAAGTTTACGAGTTGACCATTTCAGTCGTAGCAGGTTGAGGCCTAAAATTAGGAGTTAGCCTGCATTAAAATCAACTTTTCCAACCGTAATTCAGACCAGCCCATTTAATTCCATGAATTATTATTATTATTATTGTTATTATTATTATTATTTTAGGAAATCACTAAGACTAACGCCGATGACGAGGATGGGGAAGGAAAATAACGACACTTCACCGAGCCTCCCTCTCCAGACGCCTGCTGACTCCGGCGCTCAGCAAGTCAATAGTGATGGAAATGAGTATCTGTACATTTTGATAGTCTTATCTTTTTACGGTGTGTTTCTGTGCGGGGTCATGATGGGCTATGTCCGTTCCAAGAGGCGAGAAAAGAAACCGAATTTCTTCACGCATTTAATCTACGAGGAGCAAAAGCGTGAATGGGGAGCGACGGTGAAGAAGCACAGCCTGACTCTTCCCACCACCTCGGGTCTGAGGTCCTTCCACATGGCGCTGCCCTTCGGTGGGAACGCGCACGACGGAAAGCTTCTGGCGCCGCTGTCGTGCGCTCTGTGTACAGTAGAGCAGAGCAGCGTGAGCTCCCTCTGCTCCTCCGCCGATGTGCACATCGCCATTGAGGAGGAGTCGGACTGCAGCAACGCAGAGGGCGCAGAAGAGGGACTCAAGGGATGTGCGGACAACTGCGACGATTCCATGGATATTCTCAAAGCCCGCACATGACAGCGTAAATAAATAAATAGAGTGGGCTAGGGGAGGACTGAAGCATCCGTCAACCCCCTCTTCTGAACAATCTGAAGTTTTTGGACAATTTATTACGGGACATCAGCTGAGAACTCTCGACTATAATAAAATTAAAAAAAAACTGAAATTCGCCTGGGAACCACTTGAAACTGATATGTGAGATTATTTTCAATGTTTGAGTGATGCTTCGTGTGTTCGTCGCCAACTTCCGATGCATTGTCGCCTGTTTTCATACGTACGTTACGATGTAATTTGTATATATTGTTCCCTGCTTTTTCAGTGATTTCTTGCTATTATTTAAAATGTAACATTGATTCACCTTTCAGAGATCGGAATAAACTTATTTTCTGTCGCAATAACGTTTTGTTATGATTATTATTCACCGTTCACCTTTTCTTCCGCAAGAGGGCAGGGATGTTCCAGTCTTCCGAGCGATGCCTTTTTCTAGTCGTATTGAGACTCATCATTACATTCTTGTCGAATTAAAAATATAATAATAGGCTACTCTTCTAATTTCAGTGCATTGAACAATGATTTTACCATATTTTAAATTTGAATACTATTAAACCGGGGCAGAATTGCCAAGTTTACGAGTGAGTCAATTGTCATCAAAGTCTAACAGCCGAACAAGTGCTTGCTTGGGTTTTAACCAAGTAGGTCATTACAATATCTTTGCTTGTACATTAACGTAGAATATAATATTGGTGGACACGGTTTTAAATTCAACACCGGCAGAGGGCGATTGACCAACTGCTGGGTTTTTTTTTTTTTTGCATTTTTCAAAAAAGTTGGGATGGTAGGGGAAACTGGGGTCTGATGAGCCATGGGGACCAATGAGCAATATCACTATTTTGCGATCAGCCGATACCAAAGGTGTTTAAAATACAACCCCAATTCCAAAATAGTTGAGACCAAGGGTAAATTGTGAATAAAGTCACAACGCAATGACCTTCAAATCACACCAGCCAGTATTTTATTCACAATAGAACAGAGATAACATAGCGAATGTTGAAACTGAGAAATCTTACAATTTTATCCACAAAATTTGCTCATTTCAAATTTGATGGCTGCTACAGGTCTCACAAAAGTTGGGACAGGGGCCTGTTTACCATGGTATAGCATCACCTCTTCTTTTTAACACAGAGTGGAGGCATCTGGGCATTGAGGAGACAAGTTTAGCCATTGGAATTTGATCCCACTTTTGTTTAATACAGACTTCTAGCTGCTGGAGAGTTTTAGGTCTCCTTTCACAGACTTTTTGTTCAAATATGTGCCAGATGTTCTCAATCGGTGAAAGATCAGGACTGCAAGCAGGCCAGTTCACCTTTACTAGATGCCTGTGATCTTCGGACCCTCAGACACTACTGCATCACTCACCGGCATGATTCTGTCATTGACATTACGAAATGGGCCCAGGAATACTTCAAGAAACCACTGTCAGTAAACACAGTACGCTGTGCCATCCTCAGATGCCTTCTAAAACTCTGGTGTCTGAGGGCCCGAAGATCACGGTCATCCAGTAAAGGTCCTCGGCCTTGTCACTTAAGCACAGAGATTTTTCCAGTTTCTCTGAATCTTTAGATGATGTTATACTCTGTCAATGATGAGACGTTCAAAGCCTTTGCAAATTGACATTGAGGAACATTGTTTTTAAAGTATGCCAAATTTTTTATCGCAAACCTTGACAGGATGGAGTGCCTCTGGCCATCTTTACTTCTGAGAGACTCTGTCTCTCTGACATTCCCTTTATAGCTAATCATGTTACACACCTGATGCCAGTTAACTTAATTACTTGCTAAATGTTCTTTCAGCTGATTTTCTTATATATTAATTCCTTTTTCAGCCATTTTTTTTTTGCCTGTGTCCCAACTTTTTTGAGACCTGTTGCAGCCAGAAAATTTGAAATAAGCTTATTTTGTGGATAAAAATGTAAAATGTCACAGTTTCAACATTTGAAATGTTATCTATGTTCTATTGTACATAACATATTGGCTCATGTGATCTGAAAGTCATTGCATTTTGATTTCATTCACAATTTACACTTCGCCCCAAACATTTTGGAATTGGGGTTGTGGGCAAAATAGTGATATGGCTTATTTATCCTCATGACTCATCAGTCAATGCTAAAATATTTTGCCATATTTGCAATATTTTAAGCAGCTCAGTCATCGATTGATCGCAAAATAGTGATATGGCTCATCGGTCCCCAGTCTCCCCTATGGAAAGGTAAATAACAATGAGAAAGCACTTGTCTGTGAACATGACAGGTTTTTACGTATCATACAGGATATCAAAGTCCATTACATTCAACTGGGCACTTTTACTGACTGTAAATGGCCAGTTTAATTATTTATTTGCATCACAATGTGAGGAATTCATGGATTATACCAAGGGAAGTTAACAAGTTTTGGTTTGTTGTCAAACTTGTCCAAGAATGACATGCCCTGGGTTGAATTATGGGAAACTGGATTCAAAGAGATGAATCAATAAAGCCACAAGAATGTAAGCATCAGGCAGAGATAATCAGCGCGAACTGAAGGTCAAGGTACAGGTATTAACCCCTTAAACTCAGAAACTCATTTGAAATTTTCTGAAGTAGGTTCAAAGTTAGGGAAAGCATTTTTTTTTCAGTTGTTAGTACAATGTCACATACGTATCTGCTGGTTGCAGCACTTCACTGAAATCATATCGCACTTGTTTTGAGAGAAACTCATCCCCAGGACACTGTTTTTATGGCCCCAGCATTACATTAAATATAAAATATCTAGATCTTTTGTTACATTTTACACATATTTTCCTGAGATTCAGCAGGACATATTTGGTATCTTTGGAAACCTTTGGCTCTCCACTAAAACTTGTTCCACTGGCTTGAATGAAGCAGCTGCATTTGACAAGCCCGTAGAGGGGTTTGTAGCTTTTATACGGTTAAACACAACTGCGACAAGCAGGACCTCAGTAGAGTGCATATCTCCACCACACAAAATATTTCTTCTTTTGGTAACAGAGTATGTTCCATATTACTTCCAAAATTAAACGAACTCTTCTTTTTTAACTTTTTGAGTTATCTAGTCAGAAAGATCACACAGACCCACGTTACACAGATATATTTCAATTCTACTGGATCCAGAATATGTTCCGGATCACTTCCAAAATTAAAAAAAAAAAAAAAATCCTTGGTTCAACATCCTTGGTTCAACATCCATCATCCTACCAAATTTTGTGCCAAACTGTTCATAACTCAAAAAGTTATCCCATAAACAGACAGACAGACAGACAGACAGACAGATGCATAGGTGAAAATGCAACCTCCTTGGGGGAAGTAAAAATGTCATTAATAATTACCGCTGAAAAATTCACACACACACACACACACACACATACATACATACATTCTCACTGTTTGGCTGTTTTTCTAGCTCTAATAGCCACAGTACCTTGTCAGCCATATTCTGTTCATATGGTAAGTAAACATGGCAGCTGGTCCATGGCAGACACATGAGCCCTGACCATGCATGTTAATTTGATCCCTGTATAAGATGCAGCTCCACATCACCATGCATGCATGAATATGTAGCACTATTTTGCACAGAGTATTATGGCAGACCCAGTGAATGTAAGCATATTTCTGCTGGGACAAGATTTCAACCCAATGTACTGTATATTACACTCAACGTTCATCCCTAATACTGAAATATGTTCAAATGGGGCGCATGACTGCACATTTCTCAAGAAAAAAAATCTGAGCTTTTGAACAAGAAAATAGTTTTTTATGTATGCATTCCCCAGCATACATAAGGGTGCAGGCGTGCATACCAAAGTGCACATGCATACATGTCTATGTTCATGTGGCCATAAATAAGAAAGACTCACAGGACGTGGATTATATACAAAAGTCTCATAAGACACTCAGAAAGAGCTGTATGATCGACATATCACAAGCATCGCTGGCGAAGGTACTTAAACATCCCCTCTCCGAGAACCCAGTATACTGTAAGATGAATGGGTTTTAAAGGGATGGGCTCCCTTCCCCTCAACTTATTACTTCAGTTTCCCTCCCTTTCTTTCCATTTTAATCTCATCAGAAGTCGTTATTGTTTGGTATGGTTTTTCTCTGCGTAATGGCTGTAGATAAATGGCTAATGAGGATTTGTACGGTCCAAACATTGGATTATGTTCCGGAGAGAAGCACTGTCTTTTTTACCTGCTGTATTTCTCTTGGAGTCAAAGTGAGTAATTGGAAGGTCAGCACCCATGGCTGTATAAGGGAGCCCGCGGCTGGTTGTCACATGGGTTGGTTGTCACAGAGCTCATTACCTCAGTAATAGCGGGCAGTGCAATAGACTACAACAACAGAGTTCTTTCATTCTCGCTGACCGCCATAGGCAGTGCTAAACGCTGAATGTTATCCGACTAGGGCATGCGCAAGTTGAGTATTTAGGATCAACAGAGTTACACGTGAGATTGGATGACGTAGGGCAGCCCCAGCTGTATCTACCAACGCCACCCTCCAAGATGTCACTTGTATTTTCTTGCAGTTAACACATAAATGCAGGTATTTATACTATTAATAGCAGGAGTTAAGCAGATAATCGGTTACTTTCGCTGGTAACATACATAAATATGCTCGAGCTCCGTGCTATATATTTGCCGCTCCAAAGATTCCGGCTATATCTGAGCGGCAGGCAGGTCCTGGTATGATCCGCCAGCAGGTCGGCCACCTACCATGTCAACTTTCAAGGGGGGACCAAGTCGACCCGGTTATTCCGAGTAGCTCAACATCTTCTTATGTGAGCTTTACCCCACTTTCTCAGCCTCAGGGCTGTGCACCTGCCAGGGCTACAGAACATAGTGGCAGATTTTCCCTCCCGCCAGAAACCTCCTTCAGGGGAGTGGAGACTCCACCCAGAGGGAGTAGAGGCAATATGCCAAAAGTCTGAATGGGGCAGGATGTTTCATTTTTAAAGGATTTGTTGTCATATAACCGCCTAATTATTATGTTAGTAAAGACATGGACAGGAATCATTTTCTCCTGTTTCACACATCAGTCTGATTTGAGCAGATTCAACTTCAAACAACAGACCAAGGGAGGTGCAGGTCTGTTGCAGGTCTGTGTGAAGACCGTGTGCTCATTAAGAATATAGGGATTACAGCATTCATTTGTCAGAACTGCGATTACTGCGACTCTGACAGGAATTAAGCATCTCGCTGTCTTTTTTTCCTCCACTCAGTGGCATCTCTGATTTTATAATGCTGAAAAGAGTCATTTTTGTGGTTCAGGTTTTTTTCTTGGAGAAAAAAACAGAACAATGTTATTTCTGTCAGTGACTTAGTACAAATCCCAGATGTCTTTTAAAATTTTTTTATTTTTAAATGACCACAACATATCTGTATGTTGTAAGTGACAACTTAGTTTTTTGAGTTTTTCCAATAGGTAGACTTCTTAAAATGAAACCAAAATGAGGACTGCCATTGTTTTGCAGCTTGATTGCATTTTATTATCCCCCTGGCATAATGATGTGGGGGATATAGTCATCAGTCCGTCCGTCCGTCCACCCATGATCATTTAATTTCCAGAGCAACGCTCAAATGCCATTCAATATTTTTTAACGAAACTTTTTGTGTTTAATAATCAGGTCCTGCCCTGGTGCCTTTTGATATTTTGGGATTTCTGAGATTAGACTGCGGGGGCCGCGGATATGTCATCTTCTGATGACTCATTACTGGAATGTTGTGAAGTACTTGAGAATTAAAAGAAAAACATGTCTGGATTTTTTTTATCATCTATTTTATTCAAAACACTCTCTAATATTGTAACAAATCATCCTCATGTCATGTGACTACCAATACTTGATTGGGGTTGATTGTCACAGGTGGTCAAACCCAATTCAAACTGTCATAATTTTGTTTTAGTGCAACTCACACCAAAAATAGAGCTCTTACTGTCTAGCGGGGGTGTTCTTCTTTCATTAACGACTGCAAAGAACTTTGAAACACAGTGGGGATGCCCAACAGAATTATTGGCATGCTTGGAGAGTATGTGTGAAACAGCCTGCAAATAAATGCATTTGGGGTTTATCCTCTTGGTCTTCAACTCAAAATCTGCACAAAATTACCACTTTTTCATTGAAATTAAATTTTGAAAGAAAAGAATGTTGATCAAATACTTTTATCCAAAACAAGCATGCCACAATTTTTAGCACCCTTAGAAAATCCTATACTGAATTTGAAATGTTTCCAGTCTTATTTTGCATTTATAAGTTCATTGGTTTGATTAGGGATGCTAAAGTGATAAACTTTGACTTCCTGTTTCACTGGAGTACAGAGGTGACACAGGCCTCATTCCCTGAGTCATTCATGACTATGGGAGAGATCCGAGAACACAATGAGGATGTAGGATGGGAAAAAATATGAAATCAGGAAATGGATGGAGGGAAATTTCTAAACCATAGAAAGTCCCCATTTTCACTATCAGGGCAACAGTTCTGAAGTTTAAAGGGACTCAAGATATTAAGAATTATCCCGGAAAAGGACGTGTGTGTACACAGATCCCACGCACCATGAGGAGGATGGTTCAATGTCAAAATAAATCTCCAAGGATCACAGCTGGTGAGTTGCAGAGGTTACATGAGTTTTGAGGTCAGAAAGTCTCCAAGAATACCATCAGTCCCCACTCTCAAAATCAACGCAAAAATGGTCCACTGACTGCAAAATAAAGATTTTGTCATGGCTTTCACTGTGTCACGACTGATTTCCCATAGAAAATCTGAGGAACGGGCAAAAGGGGAGAGTTCACAGGCATCTGAAGGATCTAGAGGGATCTTGTATGGAGGAGTGGTCTTAAATCCGTGCCATGTGTCCCTGATTTTATCGCTCATTATAGAAAACTAAGAGCTCTTACCAAAGGGGGGTTGCCAAGATTATTAAACAAAGGGGTGCAAATAATTGTGGACCTTATTTTTTTTTACAAAAATATTTGTTTCACAATAAGAATTTAATATGTCAATGATTGTTACAATTACTGTTAGTTTTTGTGAATATTTTGATTGAATATTCACGCGGAAAACCAAAAAAGACCTTTTTAACTATCTAATTTTGCTCATTTTCACTAAAGGGTGCCAATAATTCTTGTGGGCACTGTATAGTTAAAACCCAAATTATGAGAGAAAAATGTATGACAACTGACAGCCATACTCTGCTAATGTCTTAATATATTCTGACAGAAGTATTGACATTGTCCTGATAATTATGTCATTATTAACGAAAAAATTATATTTTTCCAAGTTGGAAACCCACCATTAGCTAGATGTTTGGCCTCGTTAAAAACATTTTCTTCATCCCAAATTTTGCGTGGAATTCACTTCTTTCTTACAGCAGACGTTCATGAGCTGCTTGCATGCAAGACCTGTACATTCTCTACAGATATGGAGTCACACCTGAAACTACTTGATTCTGTACACACACACACTAAAACACACCCAGTATATCCATCCTTACATTATGGTGGATCAACAATGCTTGTTTCCAAGCAACAGAATGAGAAGTCTCATTTATTTCATCCTTTACTTTCCAATTAGTGTTACTATAGCTACAGAAACTAAAGGAGCTGATGCGTTTTGTCAGCGATCAGAGACTCCCCCGAGTTAATGTCTCCCTCATCTCACTCTTCATTAATTACCCACTCTCTCTCCCCCAGCACTTTGTCAGTCTTCCGCCACACACACACACACACACATGCTCGCACACAATCTCCCTCCATTAACCCCCTGCCCCGAGACATGACATGCAGCTCTTCCCTCTAAAGGAATTTGGGGGCTCAGCTGGTGTGTTTATGTCTCTCCGAGCAGCAGCACGTCAGCCACTTTGACAGCTGGCTGTGTGCACCAGCGGCCACCGATGCCTGACTTTAAGTGGCTTAAATCCCTGCAACCTGGAAACCCCCTGCTTGGCGTTCACCTGCATATCAAGAGTGTAAACCTGCTTCAAGGCTCCAGGCACAAGCGAGTCTATAGATTACTGCAAACAGAAGAAATGGTTAATGGAGGTGCATGTGTTAGCAATAAAATGCACATACAAAAGATAAAAGATAAAATGGACCTGGCTGAGAGAAAGTGTCGGATTGATCCAGACGCATCTCTGTATGGGTTGCTTGAATCGCATCCGGGTAGATTTGACACCCCTCGCACATGCACATACACACACACACGCACACACACACATCCATTCTCATACACACACGCACATCATCGCTCTGTCTCTCTCTCTCTCTCTCTCTCTCTCTCACACACACATACACACAAACACACACACACACACACACACCACTCTCTCTCTCTCACAAACACACATACACCATCTCTCTCTCTCTCTCACACACACACACGCACACACACATACCACTCTCTCTCTCTCACAAACACACATACACCATCTCTCTCTCTCTCTCACACACACACACGCACACACACATACCACTCTCTCTCTCTCACAAACACACATACACCATCTCTTGCTCTCTCTCTCACACACTCACACACACACGTACACACACACACACAGTCCTGACCGATGAGTCACTGCTGTAGCTCAGTGTGGGTATTCTTCCGGATGTTTCTGCCTGACGCTTCATGAGAGCAGGCGGCTCCAGCACACACTGCTTCCTGCTCCAGAGGTCTCAGAGCTCAGCTGTCTGCAGAGGGAGTGATCCACACCATCACTGCTGCTCAGTGCTGCATGCAACAGTGCGCACACAGCAGGTCAGCCGCTGATGCTACTGCTGCCACACTGTCGAATACAGTCTGTTCTCCCCTCCAGTAACACATACGCCACACTGAATGGTAATCTGAACATAAAATGTATCATTAGACAGTGGGAAAGTAAGTAAACACAAAAGGAGGTAATATGCATATAGTCGTGAAATACCTTCCTAATTAGAAACCTATTTTAATAATGGGGGGAGGGTCAAGTTTATCTCTATCTGTGATGCAGAGGACAGAGATTAAATACCTCTAAATACTGTGTGCAAGACATGTCCATCTACAATACACACGAAGTAAAGTCGAAAAAATATCCAGTTCAGTGGTATCTGTTTTTGTTCATAAGGGAAATACTACCTGCTCAGATTGAGGGAGATGTGCCCTCATTCAGGTGATGGAAATGAGCAGTTTAGCCCTTTATCGGGCGAGGAACCATATTTAGTAAGTTCAGTTGGCATCCAAAGTGGCTCCCCCAAACCTCTCCGTGAGGCAGTTGACCAGCAGCGATTTCTCCCAGCCAATCAGAGAAAATCAGGCTATATCACAGGCAGTGACATCAAGGTGCTCGACCAATCAGCAGTGGCCTAGAGCATCTCAAACTTCTTGCCTTCTCCAGACCCCCCACAGTGTGGTTGCGTGCCTTTACCCGGTCCCACTCACAAGGACCTCACATCAGAACTCACAAAAGATAACTGATGAAAACTTACGCATTATGAAGTCGAAAGGGTTTGCTAAAAGTTGAGATAGGTTTGTGTAGGATTTCTAGAAATCAGTGAAATTTTGTGTGAAAAACAAAAAATTAGGTGGTGAGGTCGTATTTGATCATACACCCTTTTCACTTAAGTCTACAGTAAGTGATGGTTAGACTATTTAAGAACATACACCCAATGCACAGTACTTTTTTATAGTCAGCTTCTTGGGGTAGTGCCCTATAAAGGGTTAATTCACTGTTTAACTCAGAGGTGATTGGGTGAGTATTGCTCAGCAGTGGTAGATTATGCACGTGATAATGCTACAGCGACAGCACCTGCACAGGTAGCTGGTTATGTGCAGCATATTAGAGTCCCCTGACGCGCATTACATTAAGTTAATTACAGGTCTCCCATTAACAGCACAAAAAGTTAATCAATTAGTAAGTCATTATAATTATACTCTTAATTATACATTGGCCAAAAAGTAGGACAATGACCATTTTAGGAAGTGAATAATGAACCACTTGAGAAGAAACCAACCAGACTGACCCAATCTGCAGAAATATGACTTAAATGTGAGTGCAGTGAAAAATAGGCTGAATATTTGTTTTTCTGTCTGTCTTTCTTTCTAAGACAGTCAGAATGTCACACTGACTATAAGAACACATTAAGCACAGTCCAACTCTTCTGCCTCCCGAATGTGTTGCAGTTAATGACCACACTGAATCTCAGCCGCAAAGCCTGGCCTGTAATGAGCCCAGGGGATTATTTTTAGCTGAAGAAACATCTTTTCAAATGAAAGAGTTACAGGAATCTCAGTGCTGAGCTCCATCTGCTCACAGCACCTCACTGAACAGTAAACATGCATTCCACATCACGGAATAAATGTCTGCGCGATATTCAAAGGATACCTATTCTGAGATATTCTGTGTACAGAGAAAAAGAACAAAGCAAGTGCGACTGAGTAATACAGCAGAACTTATTTGACTGTTGCCATTTCAAAAGGCTATTCAATGGCCTGTGGAAAAAAAGACATTTATCCTTGGCTGTTAATTATGTTTCTATTTTTCTTCAAGCCGTCTTGTGAGCATTCAGATGAACAGATGATCAGTTCTCAAGATTTGGAGGGAAACACATTATGAAGAATTCTGGCTGAGCCACAGTCCTGTTCATGCCATAACACCCTTCCAGTTTTAATTGCTGTGATAACACTACATATGCAGGCAATTAACCCTTAACCATCTTACACGTAAGATGGACTAATTGTTCACAACACAAATGATATGCAATAGTTGGCCAAACCTGTTTGACTGAAGGTGTCCGATGTTGAACTCAAAGACACGGATGTATGCCAGTATGTTTACACTCACAAACACACACACAGACACACACACACACACACACACACACACAAATGCACACAACACGTACAGCATGCTTCTCATCTCACGGGCAGTTCACATTCTCGTCGATTGAACAAGTCCTATTTCAGGAACCATATTGTCATATATATTTTTCAGTCACAAGCTGCTGTCATATCAGTTTAAAAAAGCATGACCTTTAAGTGCCAATCTTTTTATGTGAATCAATGAGTTTTGCAGGGATGGCTCCATTTATAACAGAAAATCCCACGTATTCCATTGAGCATCCTTCACCTCCAAGAGCACATTTTTATGAATGGAGGAGTGACGTCAGGTTATGCATCATCAGCGCATTCCTGTTTCACAGATCCCCCCTGTGCTCCGGCAGCTCAGACACACACATACACAAATCTAATCATGCATACATGAAAAACCGCATCCACACAAACACACTGATTCAAGCCCCCATTCATGTCGACAGAGACACTAACACACACACACACACACACGCGGACGGGTCCCATTCTATACAAATTCTGTCTTCCAGGAGAGTGACTCAGTCACCGACACACACGCACACACCCCTCAATGTGACCCTGCTGTGAAATAGCGCTGCTGACGTCAGACTCGTCTGCTGGAGCGATTGGCTCTTATTGCCCTGCATCCGCACGAGTCCCCCAGACAGCAGATCACAGCTAAAACAAACAGGAGAAAAGGCTTTGATCACAGCACATCAGAGGGACCAAATAACCAGGAGCAGAGAGAAGTCTGGCTATGGGCACGCAGAAATCTGGGGGAACCCCAAAACCAGGAGCACAGAGATATCAGGAAGCCCCCACACTAGAAGCTCGGGGAAATCAGTCCATGAACACAAAGAAATATAGGGGACCCTAAAACAAGGGGCTCAGAAAAATGAGGACGACCACAAACCAGGAGCTCAGAAAAAATCAGGGGGACCCCAAACCAGGAGCTCAGAAAAATCAGGAGGACCCCAAACCAGGAGCATAGAGAAAAGTGGGGGACCCCAAACCTGGAGCACAGTATACATGAGGTAAAAAAGCAAACAGAGCCCAACTCACTGACTAAATCTTTTCCCAAATACAGCTCAAATTTCAGAAGCCTCATTTCATCCACATAAGTAGGGTGATGATGAGTCATTGAAAGGTCAGTCCACAATCAAAATGAATCAGCTCGCACCCTCAGCCGAGAGGGATTCTGTCCTTCACCCTTTTACTGGTTGATTTTCTTCCACATATGCAGTACCACTCAATGAATATTTTATGGATAATGAAAAAAAAATTACATTGCAACAATAGTTCCTCTTAAAATCAAATACCATACGTTTTTGTATTAACTGTTTATTTACAATATCTGTGGTTGCAGCAAAGACTTCAGCAAGCGTATGAGCAATGTTGCTCTAACAGTAAGCCAATGGTGACAGCGATGTCTTTTGATCGCTGGAAGGGTTAAGTCACAGCGCTAAGCCTCCCATAATCAAACTATTACACTCCCCATCCCCTCCAACCAAATCACATTGAAACTTTAACACTTGCTATATCTTTCAATCAATCACCCCCAAGGACACATGAAAATTGTTCTATTCACTTATGGGTGATACAGCACATTGTAGTGCAGTGTAAGCCAATGTGTATTTAAAGTTTGACCAAAGTCCTGATGAGGCCTCCCCTAAGAGTCCCCAGCTTAGACAGCTAGAACAGACACACACACACTCAGACATGTGTGCGCACATACACACACATACACACACTCACTCACTCACTCACTCGCTCACTCGCTCACACTTTCTTGGACTTGTTGAGCCCTCAGACTGAGCATAAGGTTGTGGTGGTAACTGAGCTGAGAAGGGAGAAGGTGCTCAGTCCAGCTCTGCTTGTGAGCTGGACAGGTGGAGGCAGGTGCTCCGAGAGGAGTGAAAGAGACTGCTCTCCTGAGGCATCGGGACCTTTTCCCAGTGTATTGCGAGCTGCTGACATTGCTGGCCATGTTGGAGCCAACAAGGATGGGTCACAGTGGTTTTGGGCCAGACAATAAGTGAAAATTTGTATGGAGGGATTGATAAAGCCCTAAAGACAAGCTCAATGGTAAGGAAGGCATTTAGTGGAGGTCTACGCTGAGTTAAGCTGAGGAGGTAAGGCCAGTTTCAAGGGCTTTATACAAGCCATTGTTACATAGTCTACACACACTGGGGATATCATAAATTCAATATCAATACATATTCAGTACTGAATACATATATTCAAGTTTAATTTTATTTTTATTTAATTTTTATTTGTATTGTTATTTTTTGTCTAGGATTTTGCCTACCATTGTAACTTGGATTGACTTCTTGTATTTTGTATTGTGCGGGACCCCCTTGCAAACGAGATGTCATATCTCAAGGGGTCTATCCCATTAATAAAAGAATTTTCGAAAAAAAAAATATATATACAAGGGTGGGTTTAGCACTGTACACATAGACCAAATGTTTTCTTTTTTTTTTTTTTTCAGTGTAGACCCAAATCTAAGCAGCAAAAGTCCCTGTTGCTGTGGAAGAGAAAGACATCGTTTCATTATTTTAGGAAAGGCTCATCACTGACTCAACATTTTTTTTTATCTTGCAGGGAAGTTTTTACCTTTGGTTTTTCCATTGATTCCACAAAAATTTTAAATATTGTAGAAAAAAGTGCAGATGTGGTGTGGTTTTGGCAGAGGTTGGTCAGCGAGAGAGTTGCAGTGAATTTTAAAAAGCAATTTGAACTGACTGAAAAATGGTGCTGCCCAAATGCATTGTGCATAGTGGCAGAGGGAGAACTAGAATGAAATAACCAACAAGGTGCAAGTTTGGTTTGTTTTTGTTGAAGTAGGTGTGGATGAAGGATATTAGGAATGTATTATCCCCCTCCCCACACACACACACACACACACACACGCACGCACGCACACACACACACACACACACACACACACACGCACGTACATTTAAGTGACGCATGAGTCAGGTGGCGCTTCATATAACCGCTGGGATGTGACCGGATGCTGAGGAGAGAAGATCAGGCAACGTATTCGCTTCAACAGTGCTTGGGGGATGCCATTTACCTACGATTCTGATCTCAACTAGTTAGTCAAGAGAGGTAAGATTTCTCTGCGGCAAATCGACTCGTCATTCGTTAATGTTTAAATTGTTTAACCCGGTTCGTAAATATAGTTGATGCTGTCTGTAAATAATACCGCCAATAAATAGATTTATTTTCCGGCTCAGTTTGGTGAATTCCGCTGCCAACCTGATGCATGCTCCTTCTTTCTCCACTCTTTATCTCTCTCTCGCTCTGTAACTAATATTGATTGGATAAAAGATATGGGTAGGATACTTTGCTGCTTTCAGTCATTTCGATTATTTTTCCGCTTTATCATTAGCCATCGACTTAAAACAAAAATCAAGCGCAAACGCATTATTATTATTATTATTATTATTATTATTATTGAATTCGGCGCAGTGAACACTATGTCCTCTTATTCTGCATAAACGTGCGCATGACTAATTTTTCTCTTTGAATTAAGATTCTCTCGCCCTTTCTCTCCAATGAAAGCGATATCTTGCGATATACGTCGCGAGAACCGGTGTTGCAACAACAGCAAAGAGCGCAGGGTTACCTTGACAACCAGGAGTGACTCATTCAATAGATCCGCAATTTAGAAACTAATTGGATTTGAACGTTTTGCAATATATATTTTTATATCCCAGTGGCTCCACCTATTTGCTTTAGGATGAAAAATGATAGATTCTCTATTAAGGAAAAGAGGGAAAATCGCAAAAAAAAACCCCCCAAAAAACTGACAAACAGTGAACACCATAATCCACTGGACAGTGACTCATTTTTTGTTATCTGGGTTCTGTTGGCTGAGTCAGTCACTGGATTCAAATTCAATTCAACAGGCATTTGCTCATGCTCAAAAGGAGACTGAAGGCAAAAAGTCCCCAAAAACAAGCAGACTGAAGACGGCTGCAGAACATACAGCACACTATATAGTGCAGACCATCGCCAAGGAAAATACCCAGCATCTTGTTATTCTGCGCATCACAAACTTAAAGTCATTGCATGCAAACGATATGTGACTAAATGTTGATAATGAGAATGTTATTTTACATATTTTTTTTTTTATTTTCCGTGACTGAAATGGTGGGGAGGGGGGGGGGGGGGGTGTCAAGAATTCACTGAAGGTGCTGTCATTTGTAATTGGTCAAACTGATATGGAAGGAAAAACTCTGACAATCTGCACTTTAACCTCATTGTCATTGCATTTTTTTTAGCCAAATACCCTTAAAGTACTGAACTACAAATCCACGAAAGCACACAGATCACTGTCCTCTGAATCATGGCGCTCGTATGCACTGGTCACTTATGTCTCATTTAACCAACTCATTCAGGGAGTACAGTGCTGTGAAAAAGTGTTTGCCTCTTCCAATTTTCTTCTCTTTGTGTTTATTTGCGACATTTAAGTGTGTCAGATCATCCAACTAATTTTGAAATAAGATAAAGACAACATGAGTGAATACAAAATGCAGTTTTTAAATTATAACTTCATTTATTGAAGGAAAAAAGCTACACGACTCTATTCGGCCTTATGTGAATAAATCAATGGATTAAACAAATTGAATTGTTGATGGGGTCAATACTTTTTCACAACACTGTAATTAGACCCAGTAAATGTAGGGTATTTGTACTTCAGTCCACTAAAGGGCACTCAATCTTATCTTACTCTGATGCAAAACCAAAACAAACCCACTAACACATCTAAAAAGGAACATAACATTTGACCCCCCAGATCAAGTGCGTGAAGAAGGACAACTTTTTATTTTTCTTAAAGAAATGAAACTAGCTACTTTAGTTTGAAGCCTTTGTTTTTCAACCAAACAGCACAATTACAGTGGGACAGTATCTAACAACACAGAGGTTTATATACAACCTCATTTACAAAAAAGTTGGGACCCTGAGTGAAACGTTAATGAAAACAGAAAGATTTGTAAGTCATTTAATCTCTGCTTTTATTTTCAATAGAGTAAAGACAAATATAAGATGTTGAAACTGAAAATTTTTATTTTATTTTATTTTTTTTAAATATACGCTCTTTTATTTTGGTGCTGAAAACACGTCAAAAAAAAGTAGGGACAGTGGCATGTTCGTCACTGTGTTGCATCAACTTTTCTTAATAGCTCTCAGTAAGCATTTTGGAACTGAGGAGACCAATTGCTATGGTTTTGAAGTCAAAATGTTTTACCATTCTTGCTTCATGCAGGATTTCAGCTGGTAAACATTTTGCAACCTTCTGTAATATTTTTCATCTAATGTTTTCAGTGGGTGACAGATCTGGACTGCAGATTTGCCGGTTTAGCACCCGGACTCATTTACTGTGGAGTCATGTTATTGTAATATGTGCAAAATGTGGTTTGGCACATAAATGTGACATACCGCAAGTTTATTTTTACTGAAGTCCCCTACTGACGAAAAATGAAGTATCTGACATCAGGGTGAATGCGAGGCAAAGTTGTAAAGCGCTTTGGGGTCATATCATGTGACTAGAAAGCGCTATATAAATGCAGTCCATTTACCATTTTTTACCATTTATCTGTTTTGTCTTTCTCACAGAGCATATGAGCATATTTAAAGCACCAATTTAGTATTTTCATCATCTTCCTTCCTCCTCAAAATATATAGTATTATAATGTATTTGTATTTTCATCTTTTGCTATAAACGTAAAACATCATGCTTTGTGGCCTCTCTGAGATTCGTAAACATGCAGTGAACTGCAGACGTCAAAAACAGACGGGTGCTATCGCGCTTTTCTGCAAAAAAAAACACAAACCCACACACACACACACACAGGAAAAACTTACACTGAAAAAATTGAGACTTTGGATCAAATAAAAAAAATTGCGTCAACTTGTAACAGCTGTAGCAGCTTTTTTAGTTTTTCTCAACTGAAAAAAATTACCTTTGTAAAATTTTTTTCAATTGAGAAAAACAAAAAGAAAAAATCAGCTGTAACTAGTCAACGCAATTTTTTTTACTTTAATCAAAAGTCTCAATTTTTTTCGTGTACCAACTAGAATTTTGAAGCCGATCTCTGTCCTACTCATTGTTAAGTTCGGTGTTTGATGCTTCACTCTTGTCGGTACAGGAAGCTACACTGATCTCTGGCTCAACCTAATGAGGTTGTACACCAAACTCCTCAAAACTCTCAAAAAACTCCCGAGAAAAGACTCAACTTGAGCTGTCAGAGTCTCCTGAACATGAATTATTTTCTGACATAATTTTCTGGTACTGTAGGTGTAATCTAAGAAAATTTTGTAGAACAGAAAGATCACAAACTTTGGCAAACTGCATAAAACACTAGTAAAGAGAGTGTAATGGTCATTTGAGTTGACATTGTGACGTCACAGGCCAACTTTGCTGAGCCTGAGCAATATGGTGTCGCCCATAGCGGTTGATTCGAGTTTTTAGAATTTATTTTCTCGGACTCGATTAGTCAAACCACTTTAAAAATTATATTAATTTGGTCTTAAACTGATGTAGTTTAAGAAAAAAAATGTTCTTTTTTTGGCCTCAGTTCTCCTATAATGGTATTTAGTAATGTAGATGATGAGATCCCCAAATTCTTTGCAATTTCACACTGAGAACTGTTATAAAGTTGTTGAACTATTTGCCTACACCAGGGATTCTAAAATCTGATTGTCTTTCCTTCAGAGTAATTACAATACTGTTTGGCCAGACTGGCTTCACACCTGACCTCCAGGTAAAGGGAGGGTGGAAATCTAGAAGTTCTTGGACCTCGAGGACCGTGATTTGAGGAACAGGGGCCTACACAGTCTTTCAAAGAGTGGCTGTCCTCACTATCTTTAGTCCCGAAAAGACTCAGCCTCCCAGGAATGCTCTTTTTATACCAGTCATATTACTGACCCATTGCCAATCAATCAAATTAGCTGTGAGATATTTCGACAGGAGTATTTTTTCTAGCATTACACAACTTTTCAGTCTTTTGGTCCCCTTGTCCTGATTTATTTTTTTTTAAACAAAAATATTTTGTAGCCGGCAACAAATTTGACATGAGCAGATATTTCAAATAAAGGAATCCAGTGACTTTCTCAATTAAATATGGGGCTTAGATGATTTACAAATAATTGTATTCTGACTTCATTTACATTCTACACAGCTTGCCAACTTATTGAGAAAAAAGGTTATATACTCTGACGTCGCCTCTGTTCTCCTTGCAGGATGCCCTCCCTTCTGAAGCCTTGCACTGCTGCAACACTGCTTTTGCACGTCTTCCTGCTGCATGGATCCACAAAACAGGCCGCTGCTCTGCGACAGTACCCACTGCGAGGGGGCGATCTAGACAAGACACAGAGCCACCTGCCCGCCCGGCCCAGCACAGAGATGGTTAAGGCTCTCGAGTACATAGAGAGTCTGCAGCAGCAGAGAGACGGGTCTGACTATGATGACAATGGGGAGAAGTTTCGCTCGAGGTGGTGGCAGGAGGGAGTCGGGCACGACGGAGCCAGCCAACAGGAAGATGACGAATCCCGGCAGTTGCTGAAAACGTTGCTGACCTCCCTGCAGGGAGCCAGGGAGGATCACAAACCTGCTGCTCTTCTCGGCAACAAGGACAACAACCGCAAGACCGCTGAAGCAGGGGATTATGGGGGATATCCTTTCCCTAAGAATGGGAAGCCGCATAAGATGTATCCTCTGATGTTTGAGGACGAAGACTCGCGGGTGAACCCCTACAAGCGTACCAATGAGAACGCAGAACCCCAGTACACCCCTCAGAGCCTGGCCACTCTGCAGTCAGTCTTCCAGGACCTGGGGAAATTGTCCGCCCCCAAGAACTACAAGCGGCACAGCCGAGACCAGGAGCTCTACAGGGGGGACGATGAAGACCTGTACCGTCTCAGAGACATGGCCTATGAGGATGTGGTGGGGGGAGGCGAGTGGACCCCCGTGGAGGAGAAGGTGGAGACAGAAGAAGAGATCAAAGACAGCCGAGAGGAATTCGACAGAGGCTTGGACAACAGCGACGAAAATGACGACGACGATGACGACGGCGGTGAGGATGACGATAATGATGACAATGAGGAGGAGGAAGGGAATGACAGCAGCGAAGAAAATTACATTAAGCGATCCAGCCAGCCACCAAAGCACAGGGGAAAGGATGACCCAGACGATTATGCGAAACTGGTGGATTACTACCTCCTGAAAGTTCTGGAAAAGACCGAAGAATCTGAGCAAAAGAGGGAGGAACAGGAAGTTGAAAAGCGCTCGGTAAAACCTTCGTATGACGTGGACCCCCAGGCCGTTTACCAGCTGATCAAAATCTCAGAGAAACTGCAGGTCCCTCCCGAAGACCTGATAGAGCTGCTGAAGAATGGAGAGTTCAAAAAGAAGACAAAAGTGTTGGTGCCAGACGAAAGAGGTAACCTGGAGCAAGTGGAAGAGAAACTGATGCACATCTCAACGTACAACAAAGACAGAGGTCCCATCACCAAATATTACACCCGCCGGCTTCCCGATAGACGCGCAGACTTAAAGATTCTGAAACTATTAGGGCTGGGACCGAGGGGTAAGCAGAGGGCAAGGCCCCTTTATCAGCAAAGGAAACTGAAGAATGCGCAACTGTGGTATTACACTCCTAGTGGGAGGAAAGTGTATCGCGTCTGGTCTAGTCCAAGTATATCTGATAGAAGAGACAACTATGGCGATACAGTTGACGATGATAAGCTGGCCGCTTACCTTGCAGCCAAGATGCTAAATCAGTATCCCAAAGATTTGAAGAAAGCAGACCTGAAGTACTCCCCCCAATCATCACCGAAGGATGATTCGTTTGGAATGCTAGAGCAGGCAGTGCTGGATTACTTCGATCACTTAGCCAGTGAAAAAAACTCCCTGTCCAAAAGGCTCCCCAAACCTGACAGTGAGACGGACCCGTCCGTAGCGCAGGGCTTAGATGATGAAACGCTGCTGAAAATGTTGGAGTATCTCAACCCCGAGGCCAGTGAGAAAGAGGACAGAGACCTTTATGAACAAAACATTGGTGGAATGTAGCGGGAAGGGTTGGCAGTATATATCATTTGAGGAACAAAAAAAAAAGTAAAAAAAAAACAAGAAGCCGAAAAAATGGAATGCAACCAAGTTTTATCAAAATACTTCAGCTCTTGATATAGCTAAGTTCAGTCAACATTTTGAGCGTAATTCAGTGTTCTGATTAGTTTTGTTGCGGTTTCTGAATTTGTGGTAAATATTATATGGTTAATATTTAATGGATACAGCTTTAGGTGTCTAGAGGACACAAACGATTCACCTGCTATAAACCTTGATGCACAAAGCCAGGTCAGTGTTGAATATTAGGTATTGTGTTTCCTTAAGATGATACTTGTTGATACAGTATTTCATAATGTGTAAAGTATATGGGATTAAATAAAGCATCAACTGACACTTTCTTCTTATTGACCGGTGCTCTATTTTTTGATGGGCAAATGAGCTACAAATCCTTGTTGTGCACAATGGAAGCATGTAAAAAATACTCATGAAGTACAGTATTGAAATACATAATACAAGTATGATAGGGCACATTTTCATAGAAATGGAGAATGGATTACGGCAGGCACAGAGACAGCAATACAGCAAAGTGAGGTCCACTTCAAAACAACAACAGCTGGTCATACCACCCAACCAGCATTGCCTTCTGAGAATATGGATCGAAAGAATGAAAATCTGGCAACCACTGTCTGCCAGGTTCACATTTTTATTTGTAGTCTGTTATGTACAAGTAAATTTTGAAGTCCGATATAGCTTATTCCGGAGATTCCCCAATAATCTGTTATACATTCCAAATTCAAACTCTTCTGGAGCCATACACGCTGCTACTGTTTAGCCATGGACAAACAGAATTTTTCAAAACAAACACAGCAGTCAGCCACGCTGTTTTCATACAAGAAAATCCCAGGGACCTTTTTAATAGAAAAATATTTATTTAAAATGTATTTTATAATGGAAACTAAACAAAAACCTCATACTCCCTCTCAAAGCATCCCTCCTACACTGTGGCTGTAATTTGTAGCTATGGGACTGGCATTAGGGAGTAGCTTACAGAAAGGCACTCAGAATGAATTTTTAATAGTAGAGTAAATAAAATTTATATGTGGCATGATCATGGTTGTAAGAAACATAAATATCCACTAAAGTCATTCTTACTAGTGAAGGTGAAGAAATAATCTAAGAGATATTTATAAATGTAAACATCCAGTCTAATAACCCATTACCAATATGTCAATATCTCAACAGCCCTCAATTTTACACATTAAATTTGTACCAGATCTCAGTCATGTAGGCTACTTAACTGAAAAAAAAACGTAAAGATGGCAGTGTCATTTGTGAAAACTCAGATCAAATCCAATATTGACTAAACACTACCAAGCAGCTGTCTGACGTATTCAGTCTGGAGAAAGTATGAGCCTGAGGAAATAATTAGCGGCCCACAGTGTTGATATTCCCACAGTTCATCTCAAATGACAAAAAACAACCTTTATAGTAATGATACAAAAATGTAAAAGGCATTTCATGATATGATACTATTCATTGTTTACTGAATGGATACCCATGAGCTGATGCCACGGCAACCATTAAATTCCTGGGATCCACGAAAAGGACAAAGACCATAATACATGCAATACAAATATCTTGATATGATATTCTGGAGGTTGACTTTATGGTATGCAAAACAATATGCATAAATACAAATCCTGTGGATTAAAATAATTTTCGTTACCCAAAATCCTTCAGGTGTACCAGCGTTAGGCTATTGCTCAGTAGTCTTATCAAATTCAGAAGGTGGGTTTGTTCACGTACTCCGCCATTGTCTGAAGACAAAAAAAAAACAAAAAAAAAAAAACAAAGACTCATCACATTCATACACTGCTGAACCAAACTCATTGCAAAGGAAATAAACCTTTAACAGTTACTTAAATTTTCTGGACCCAATGCCATTGTAAATTTCAGCAAAGGCGCCTTAAAAAAGGAAGTTTTCCAGAATATTAGAGACACAACAAACAGGACTTCTTGTGACAGTTTGGGTTGCTTCTCTGATGAACCTGATTTCAAAGTGGCCTCATTGCATGAAGGGAAAAGAGACTGCATCAGGCGAGCCGGAAAACAAACATTTTCATTTTCATGTCAGGAATATGAGCGCATGCTAGGGATCAGTGCTGGGATATTTTTAAATCTTTAAATAATGGAGATTTTATTTTCACTCAGAATGATCAGGCTTCGTATTAAGCCTTGATTAGATACTGCAAGAACAAAATTCAGAGAGCTGCACAAAAGCAGTAAATGGAGAAAACGATGTCAAATTATTGTCTGCCACAGTAACATAGGCCCCCTAACGCTGCCACGCTGCTTTTCCAGGCTGGGTTATCAGCAGCATCGCCAATCAAGACTATCCAATAAAACAAAATTAGCTCAGGGGCTGAAAAATTTTTCATTTCCTCTCTAAGCAGCTAAGCAACAACCGCCTCAGACTGTGTGTGTGTGTGTGTGTGAATGTACGTGTTCTTGTACTTGCCACACAGTGAGGACTAGAAAATGTTTTCTTTTTTTTCCCCTACAGAGTGGGGACATTATTGGGCGGTGAGGACACATTCGTCTGTCCTCACAACTAGAAGGGCAAACTGTGACTTATTTGTTGAGGTAAGGGATAAAGTTAGAATGAGGGATAGGTTAAGGTTAGGGTAAGGCATAGGCATGCATTGCTTGTTGTTAAGATTAGGTAAAAGATGTAGAGACACACAATGAATGAATGGAAGTCAAAGTAACGTCCTCACGTGAGTGTGTGTGTGCGTGTGCACGAGTGCAGGCTTGCATGTGTATGTGCGCCTGCATGTGTACGTGTGTAGTGTGCGTTCAGTTGTTCACTGACCTCCTGCAGAAGGTCAGATTCCTCCATAGATTGGGCCACAATCAGTTTGGAAGTCTCCTGCACTTCTCCCCCCATCAAGAACTCATCCAGGATGAAGTAGGCCTTCTCAAAATTAAAGATAATATCCAGCTCACACACCTAAGTAAAAAAAAAAAAAAAAACATGAAACAAACCATCACTCAAAAGTCACCCAGCACAAGATGAAATAAAAATCTGATCAAAATATGCCATCTGAAAAGGTAGTTTTAAAGTAGTGCATTCAGAAATCAGAAAATGGGCAAATTATACCTCTACGGAAAGCTAAGGTGATGGAGATGATGAATAAAACACTTCCTGGACACTCACTCAACTAGAAGAGAATAAGAGGCATTTTGAACACCCTTTCAACTTGCGTACATTCCCAAAAAGATGAAACAAAAATAGCCCCTTTCCGATGCGTAATTCGTGAGAGACAGGGACACATGGTAAGGCAGTCAAGTGAATCGACCATCATCTGCCTGTCATAATTTGTTCATTTCTTGGTCTTGTTTCATTTTATATTTCTAGCAGATTAGATTTGTGCTTATCAAGAAGTATTTTATTGTCGATGATGCGGATCACACATCCCTGAAATATCTTGTTTTCGATTTTTTTCTGTGGAACGAGCAGAAGTGTAAAACTTTCCTTGAAGAAGTTCTGGGTCATAAAAGTCTGCCTTTCTTTACCACATGGAAACTAAAAAGTCCTTAAAACCAATAATAACGTGGTAGTTCATATAATTATCAACATATATCTGAGGCTTTATCAATATCGGACTATTCCAAGAGTACTTTATTCAAATTCCGAACTCAAATGATGGAACTGATGGGCGGCTATTTTGCATCTCAATTGTCTGGATTTGGGCTTACTACCTGGTCAAAGTAATACATTGCATATTGGCACAATCGTCATAAAATATTTTTTAGACGTTGTAGGCTGCTTTTAGGGGATGTTAGGGATTTATAAAAGTTATTGCTCAATTTTGCCGATGATTAAAGATGGCGTTGACTGGATGTGAATTTCATTTTTGGGCCCAATTGCTGGGAATGTGATTGGGTTGGATTTATGATTTCTCCTGAAATTTTAATGAGTTCTCAGAAATGTCTCTGGCCCTTCTATACTGGTGGGTCATTAGATATGGTGCCCATAATGTTACTGAATCCGAAAAAAATGTAATCAGGACAACCAAACGATCCATCTGACAATAAAGTTTTCAAGCTTCAGACCAAATAAAGCAGTTCCAGGCACCTATAAGTGAATGAGTGCATTGTGGATTAGCATGTTAATTAAGAAAACTAAAAGTAATTAGCCATCCATTTGATCAAAGGGCAGGTTGAAATAATGGATTCTAGCAGGAATTGAACAAATTATGACATTTTTAGTAGATTTCAAAATCTTGTTTGCAATCTAAAATACACAGACAAATAGGCTAGGTGTCACAATTTTTCCCATGAGTGACGTCATAGCTCTTGCCCCGATTCTCAGTGCTGTTCAAGGACAATACTGAGGGTTGCTAAAAGTAAAAGTTTTACATCCATGATAACTCTATTCCTCTATCATCTCCGGGTGAAAGAAGTTGATAGCTAGAGAGAGTATTGCATGCCCCTTCACATGATACCAAATGCAACAAATTTTTATAAATTTGCAAATCGATACATGGCTATTTTTATTATTTAATGAGTGACAGTATTTTGATCAGACAACTGCCCTGGCATGAGTTCAGAAGCTGGCGATCTGTAAAATACTTGGTCGTTATAACATTGTATAGAAGGGAGAAATGCTTACGTTGCCAAAGTACTTGTCCAGCAGCTCTACATAGCGGTGTAGCACCTCCAGACCCAGCAACTCATTATCCTGATCCTCCAACCCACAGCAGAAATACAGGCTGGCATACCTGTCAGGAGTGGAAGGGATAAGATCCCTATATGTCAGAGTATTACACAGGAGGAGAAAGTGGGAGTGTAGTGGCCCTCAGTATAACACAGGAGGAGAAAGTTGGAGTGTAGTGACCCTCAGTATTACACTGGAAGAAGAGTATGGAATGTAGTGGTCCCCAATATTACGCAGGAAGAAAAAGTGAGTGTGTAGTGGCCCTCAGTATAACACAGGAAGAGAGAGTTGGAGTGTAGTGGCCCTCAGTATAACACAGGAAGAGAGAGTTGGAGTGTAGTGGCCCTTGGTATTACACAGGAGGAGAAAGTGGGAGTGTAGTGGCCCTTGGTATTACACTGGAAGAGAAAGTGGGAGCGTAGTGGCCCTCGGTATTACAAGGGAAGTGAAAGTGGGAGTGTAGTGGCCCTCGGTATTACACAAGAGGAGAAAGTGGCAGTGTAGTGGCCCTCAGTATAACACAGGAAGAGAAAGTTGGAGTGTAGTGGCCCTCGGTATTACACAGGAAGTGAAAGTGGGAGTGTAGTGGCCCTCGGTATTACAAGGGAAGTGAAAGTGGGAGAGTAGTGGCCCTCAGTATTACACAGGAAGTGAAAGTGTAGCTCATCTGCTTGCATAAATTCATGGGCAGTTGCTGTAATATTTTGTATATTCAAACCTTGTCTTTCGCCAAGTGTAAGACAGGATACAGTACATATATGCCTAAATATGCTATGTGTGTATCACGATGAGCAGTTTTATTCTAGGAAGTAAGGGGAATAGGTAGTAAATATGGGTAAATGTACCTCAACACGGTCATTATCATTTATATGTCATAGCTTTTCAGGTGTCGACTCTTCCTCTTTAGATGGTTTAAGCTTTTTTAATAATAATTATTTTGCTTTTACCAGCTTTATATATGTTTTCACATCACTTTTCACAGGTTATGTGGTTTTATGGTTATTATGACTGGTTTTGCAGGCCATATAGCAGCTATTTTAGCTTGAAAGGCTTAGACCATCTGAAACCAGCAATTAGCATAAGCTGTTTTTTAGATTTTTTTCTGGTTAGCTGGTATATAACCATCAAAAACATCTTTGACTATGATAGATCATGTCAGACTTACTTGACCAGCTACCAGCATGAACAGGTATAGCTGGATTTTTCAGCAAAGAACTGCTCTACCGATCTCATGTTCACGCTCATAATGCATATTCCTGCTATCATAAAATCATCAAATTACAACACTTTGTAGGAAAATAAAGGGATAAATTACATATCATGCATACCTGTGACTGATAACATCTGATTTTGAAGTGTATATGAGCAAATATTCCTGTTTGAATCAAAATTTTGAATCCTATACAAAATACACATTGACCAAATTTATCCTGTAATCTGACAAAATATCCTGAGGGATACATACATTTTAAAGATGCCAAACTCCATTGACAAAGTTAGACAAATTTTTCTTCATCAGTATATATTAACAGTTTCGACAAAACCCAAAACCAGTGAAGTTGGCACATTATGTAAATCGTAGATAAAAACAGAATACAATGATTTGCAAATCTTTTTCAACTTATATTCAATTGAATACACTGCAAAGACAAGATGTTTAATGTTCAAACTGAGAAACTTTATTTTTTTTTGCAAATAATCATTAACTTAGAATTTAAAGGCAACAACACATTGCAAAAAAGTTGGCACAGGGGCCTTTTTACCACTGTGTTACATCGCGTTTCCTTTTAACGACACTCAGTAAACATTTGGGAATTGAGGAGACCAATTTTTGAAGCTTTTCAGGTGGAACTCTTTCCCATTTTTGCTTGATGTACAGCTTAAGTTGTTCAACAGTCCGGGGTCTCCATTGTCGTATTTTACGCTTCATAATGCGCCACACATTTTCAATGGGAGACAGGTCTGGACTACAGGCAGGCCAGTCTAGTACCCGCACTCTTTTACTACGGAGCCATGCTGTTGTAACACGTGCAGAATGTGGCTTGGCATTGTCTTGCTGAAATAAGCAGGGGCGTCCATGAAAAAGACGTTGCTTGGATGGCAACATATGTTGCTCCAAAACCTGTATGTATCTTTCAGCATTAATGGTGGCTTCACATATGTGTAAGTTGTCTATGCCTTGGGCACTAATACACCCCCATACCATCACAGGTGCTGGCTTTTGAACTTTGTGCCTATAACAGTCCGGATGGTTCTTTTCCTCTTTGGACCGGAGGACACGACGTCCACATTTTCCAAAAACAATTTGAAATGTGGACTCGTCAGACCACAGAACACTTTTCCACTTTGCATCAGTCTATCTTAGATGAGCATGGGCCCAGCGAAGCCGGCAGTGTGTCTGGGTGCTGTTCATAAATGGCTTTCGCTTTGCATTGTAGAGTTTTAACTTGCACTTGCAGATGTAGCGATGAACTGTAGTTACTGACAGTGGTTTTCTGAAGTGTTCCTGAGCCCATGTGGTGATGTCCTTTACACACTGATGTCGGTTTTTGATGCAGTACCTCCTGAGGGATCGAAGGTCACGGGCATTCAATGTTGGTTTTCGACCTTGTCGCTTACGTGCAGTGATTCCTCCAGATTCTCTGAACGTTTTGACGATATTACGGACCGTAGATGATGAAATCCCTAAATTTCTTGCAATAGCTCGTTGGAATGTTGTTTTTAAACTGTTCGACAATCAGCTCACGCATTTGTTCACTAAATGGTGACCCTCGCCCCATCCTTGTTTGTGAATGACTGAGCATTTCAGGAAAGCTGCTTTTATACCCAATCATGGCACCCACCTGTTCCCAATTAGCCCGTTCACCTGTGGGATGTTCCAAATAAGTGTTTGCTGAGCATTCCTCAACTCTGTCTTTTTTGCCACTTGTGCCAGCTTTTTTGAAACATGTTGCAGGCATCAAATTCCAAATGAGCTAATATTTGCAAAAAATTACAAAGTTTACCGTTTCGAACATTAAGTATCTTGTCTTTGCAGTGTATTCTATTGAATATAGGTTGAAAAGGATTTGCAAATCATTGTATTCTGTTTTTATTTACGATTTACACAACGTGCCAACTTCACTGGTTTTGGGTTTTGTATAATCACTTTCATAACTTAATATGAAAATACTTCTACAAATGACCATGATTTTCAAGTACTTTGATACTTTGAGATCAGCATTTGCTCCACGGCTGGTGGCCATCTTGAAATTTGACCAGGAAAACTAAACCATGACTTTTGATAAATAATTTGATTTGGTAAAAACGTGTATTAATGCCCTCTATAGGGTGTTAAAGACAATGTATCTCCTGTTGCACATTGCCTGTTTAAGGGTTAAGACTAGAAGTGTGGTTTAAAACAAAAACTGAATTCCGATCTGATTTGAAACAGATGATTGCAGGAAAGATGGGCTAAGAGCCTCCAAGTTGCCCACAATTACGAGTGAAAATTGAGAAATTTTAAAGGTCCACCAAGTTGTTTGTAGACCAAAAAAATAAAAATGAAACAAAAATCAATAATTACTCATACCAATGTTTTAAAATGTACACTTGCATATGGCAAGGAGTCAAATTGCTTTATAAGATGAAAGGGAGCCATCTTATTCATATTTTATGCAAAAAGGTTTGGATCCCACTATGCAGAGTCTGCCATTTTTAAAAGAACTATCTAATAAACAACTGCAGAAGAAGAGAAGTCTCGTAATCCGTCAATATCTCCTAAATATGCATTTGCTCGGCTGCACAATCATTGCCTGGAGCTGCTGCCATGTATCCTGTCCAAATTCCTTTGCCTAGTTAACCTCGTTTCTTTGCTTTCTATTTCGATCAATACAAAAATGCAAGAACACCATTATGTAGCAGGATCTTAAGCTGTTGTGCCCAAAAAGTGTGTGAAGGACACAAGAAAACAATTTGCTTCCTGCTGGATAGGAAAGTATCTGATTCAATATTTTTTTATGACCTTTGCCCTGTTTGTATGGGATTTGATTTACTGGGGTAACATAATACACTGCTCAAAAAAAATAAAGGGAACACTAAAAATAACACATCCTAGATTTGAATGAAATATTCTTATTAAATACTTTGTTCTTTACATAGTTGAATGCGCTAATAACAAAATCACACAAAACTTATCAATGGAAATCAAATTTATTAACCCATGGAGGTCTGGATTTGGAGTCACTCAAAATTAATGTGGAAAAAACACCACAGGCTGATCCAACTTTGATGTAATGCCCTTAAAACAAGTCAAAATGAGGCTCAGTAGTGTGTGTGGCCTCCACGTGCCTGTATGACCTCCCTACAATGCCTGTGAATGCTCCTGATGAGGTGGCGAATGGTCTCCTGAGGGATCTCCTCCCTGACCTGGACTAAAGCATCCGCCAACTCCTGGACAGTCTGTGGTGCAACGTGGCGTTGGTGGATGGAGCGAGACATGATGTCCCGGATGTGCTCAATTGGATTCAGGTCTGGGGAACGGGCGGGCCAGTCCATAGCATCAATGCCTCCATCTTGCAGGAACTGCTGACACTACAGCCAAATGAGGTCAAACATGGTCTTGCATTAGGAGGAACGCAGGGCCAACCGCACCAGCATATGGTTTCACAAGGGGTCTGAGGATCTCATCACGGTACCTAATGGCAGTCAGGCTACTTCTGGTGAGCACATGGATGACTTGTGCGGCCCCCCCAAAGAAATGCCACCCCACACCATTACTGACCCGCTGCCAAACCGGTCATGCTGGATGATGTTGCTGGCAGCAGAGCGTCCTCCACGGCGTCTCTAGACTCTGTCACGTCTGCCACACATGCTCAGTGTGAACCTGCTTTCATCTGGGAAGAGCACAGGGCGCCAATGGCGAATTTGCCAATCTTGGTGTTCTCTGGCAAATGCCAAACGTCCTGCACAGTGTTGGGCTGTAAGCACAACCCCCACCTGTGGATGTCAGGCCCTCATACCATCCTCATGGAGTCGGTTTCTGACCATTTGAGCAGACACATACACATTTGTGGCCTGCTGGAGGTCATTTTGCAGGGCTCTGGCAGTGCTCCTCCTGTTCCTCCTTGGACAAAGGCGGAGGTAGCAGTCCTGCTGCTGGGTTGTTGCCCTCCTATAGCCTCCTCCACGTCTCCTGATGTACTGGCCTGTCTCCTGGTAGCGCCTCCATGCTCTGGACACTACGCTGACAGACACAGCAAACCTTCTTGCCACAGCTCGCATTGATGTGCCATCCTGGATGAGCTGCACTACCTGAGCCACTTTTGTGGGTTATAGAGTCCGTCTCATGCTACCACTAGAGTGAAAGCACCGCCAGCATCCAAAAGTGACCAAAACATCAGCCAGAGAGCATAAGAACAGAGAAGTGGTCTGTGGTCACCACCTGCAGAACCACTCCTTTATTGGGGGTTTCTTGCTAATTGCCTATAATTTCCACCTGTTTTCTATCCCATTTGCACAACAGCATGTGAAATTGATTGTCAATCAGTGCTGCTTCCTAAGTGGACAGTTTGATTTCACAGAAGTGTGATTGACTTGGAGTTACATTGTGTTGTTTAAGTGTTCCCTTTATTTTTTTTTTTAGCAGTGTATTTACCAAGGCATCTCAGGAGTCCTGTCCAAAATTGCCATCCAGCTTGCTTTTACAGCCAGCATGTGTTCATGACAGTAAAAAATTCCAGTGTCTTATAGGCCTACCTTCTGTGTAAGGTTATATAAAAATAACCGCAGGTAATACTAAACCTGTGCAATTCAAATCCTTGTGATATATTTTGTCACTTCCTTGACTTGCCAATGCATCACAGAAGTCCTGCTATAGTCCTGAAAACTTAATTTAATATGGTTTTATAGAAATGTTTCTGTTTCATTTAACGTCCACTGCCACATTTCCTCTCCATAGCAGGCTAGATTCAGCTTTACTATTCATTATATTCACCATTATGTACTTTTTAATTGTCAGATTTTTCTGACCTCTGCTCTATTTAGAGGAGATAAGTTTTACTGGGGAATAATGTAATATTTATCAAAGCCTCTGTGCCATTTTAGCCCTATTTAAATTCACCATCTAGCAAGCTAACTTTTGCAGACTGCACACTCCGGTGTCAGTAAAAATTGCACGTCTTTTACCTTTCGCGAAACACCGTGTATAAATAAACCCAGGTAATACCGCCCTGCGCAATTTAAATCTCTTTAAAAAACTGTGTCACTTACTTGACTTGCAAATTAATTACCAAAATTTTGGATATGGGCCTGTTGTGAATGATGAAAACATTTGATAACAAATGTTTACTGATGTTTTCAGGCAAACTAAGAGGCGTCACAAAATGTTTCTAAAATGAAGAGAGTATCCATGCTGTTTTTTTAAAATGATCTTTCCACCTCTGATTCTGACCCAGAGGTGAGATAATAATGATAATGGAGTGATTTCAACTTTTTGCCATAAAGTGGGTCAAACGTGCCCCACGGTTCTAATGGCAACAAAGGTGAGGCGCCATCATGCTGTTTTTTTAAATCCCTTTTACATCTGTGCCAGTGGGAAATCAGGAGTAATTGCTTCTTAATGCAAAGGAGACATTTGGAGAAAATTCCTTAGTAGACCTCCAAAACCTGTGAGAAACATAGGAAGGGATTTGGAAATTTCACCCTCTACGGTGTATAACATAACCAAAAGATTTGAGGAATCTGGGGGAACTTCTGAGCAAAGGTGCAAGCATAAGCTGAATGCCAGTGATTTCCAATTACTCAGATGGCACCGTATCAAAAACTGTCATTTATCTAAAAGTGATCTAATCACATGAGCTCCGGATTACTTTTGCAAACCTTTTTCAAGTACTGCAATACATCCAAAAATGCCAATTAAAACATTACTGTGCAAAATGGAGGCCTATTTCGGGTGCCCAGAGGCACTGTCAACTTCTCTGGGCTCAGAGGCGTCTGCGATGGACCATCACATAGTGGAAACATGTATTCTGGTCAAACAAATTAATATATCGGGCTCTTTTGGAGAAAAAGATGCTGTGTGCTCTGGACCAAAGAAGAAAAGGACCATCCAGACTGTTACCAGCAACATGTCTAAATGTCATGGTTTGTCATAGTTTTGGGTAGCACCAGTATCCTTGACAAATTAATGCTGAAATGTACAGTTAAATTTTGGATAGACATAAGCTGCCTTCAAGATGACATCTTTTCCAGCGACACCAAGACATATTTGAACAAGACCATATGAAACCATACAACAGAAAGAAGAAATATGACCAAGGTGTGGTTTTGTAAGAAGAGAGTACGTGTGCTGGACTGACCTGCCTGCAGTGGCAACTCCCCGCAATTGAGAACATGTGGCACAGTTTGAAATGCAAAATACAACAAAGAAGACCATGCACTCTTGCACACCATAAGACATGTTTGCAGAAAGAATAAGGCAACATTCCACCGGCAAAACAATAAATCACTTGAGCCTCGTCTCCAGCAAGCAGTCCAGTTCAATTCAGTTGAGTTTGTAAGACATTGCAATGGTTACTTTTGCATTTTCACTGTCAAAAGATTTGGGTGGTACCAAAAGAACAGTTCCAAACCCTCCCATTTTTTTCTCTTGTTACCCCTCTCTCGAAGTACCCAGCACAGTGATTTGACGCTAAAAGGTAGAGCTACACACACTGAAATCCAATGATTGGTCAAGAAAGAATGGCCACTTTGGCTCATTTGTTGCTTGTTGAGCAAGAGTGGCCATTTTCCCTTGCATTTCTCTTACATACTTATTAAGTTTTTTAAAAAGGAATGCCAACATTAGAAAGTGATAAATAATTAGCTTTCTCAAAAAATGTATCACAAAAATCAAAATCGAAAGAAGAGTTTATTTTGAAAAATCAATTAAACTCATGTAGTGAAACAACAAATATTGTGCTGTTGTTTTGCTTAAATTGCAGTAACGCAGGCCAAAAATAATTTTAAATCACAGCTTAAAGTTTTAATTTAAATATACCATCCCACTTTTTATGAGTTGGGGTTGTACAAGACAGAGCTCTGTGTGTTATGCTGCAGGAGAGAGGGTAAAGGTACAGACAGTGTTATACAAGGGGAAGGCAGTCAGTACCCTGAGTATGATACAAAAGGACAGGGGGTGAGATACTGGGTTTGATACAGGTGTCAAAGGGGTCAAAGCCTTGAGTACTATACAGGAAGAGAGAGCGCCAAGGTCCTGAGTATAATACCAGAAAAGAAGGGGGTCAGGGCCTTACTGTTACTCCGGAGGAGAGGGGGTCAAAGCTCCGAGTACTGCACATGCAGAGATGAGCTCAGAGTCCTGAGTATTTTATAGGAAGAGAGGGGGCTCAAAGTCTGAAGTATTACACAGGAAAAAACGGATCAGAGTCTGGGCAATTATGCAGGAGGGGGTGGGGGGATGGGTCAAAGCTTGGAGAATTTTATAGGAGGTAAGGGGGTTTCTAACCTTTTATAAACAATCTTCATGTCCCTCCAGTGCAGGAAGTTGCAGGAGCGAGGTACCCTTGGTATCACCATCGTGACCATTTCTCTGATGATCTTTTTCTTCTCGCGGTCAGTGAGAGGCGTGAACCATTTCTGCAGCCGCAGCTTCCCCTGCCGACTGAACAGCAGCAGGAAACGCATCTGTAGCCCCCCGTGCACACAAAAATGAGAGGACTGAGAATGTGAGCAGAGCACAGGGAAAAGACCCGCCGTTTTTTTAATGTTACTGAGCCCATAACGATAATATTACTGACCAGAAAGTGGAAGCGTTTAAAGGAGCAGTGTCACAATTACTGTGTGGGCTCAGAACGTATGTCCTAAGAAAGTAATTATGCTTGACGGGAAGTCATAATCTGATTCCATATTTGCCAATCTGTCCTAGTTTTGCATCGTATTTATATACAGTGCTTAACAAATTTATTAGACCATCGGTCAAAAAAATGAGAAAACACAAATATTTAAGAAAATTGTCAAAATCTTGTTTAAAATGAAAAATTACATTGTTATTTCTTTGGCAAACTAGGCTTATGCCGTCGGAGGCGAGGGCTGGGGGTATATCCCCGAACGCCCCCAATCCTCCAATTCCCCAATCCTTGAATAGACCTTGAATAGACTTTCATTTGAACTTAATTTCAGGTCAGTCGGACAAATGGTTCTGAAGATATGGCCAAAATGGTACATTTCCATCACAAAGCGCCACCTCGTGGCAAGATATTGAACCACACAGGTATGATGTCATCATGTGACACGTTGTGAGGCCATGACCTGGCAGTTGCACATAGTTTCATGTCAATTGGACAAATAGTTCCAAAGATATGGCAAAAATGGTGAATTTTATGTGAGAAAGCTCCACCTTGTGTCAAAATTTTGAACCAAACAGGTATAATGTCACTGAGGGACACATTCTCAGGTCATGACCTTTCATTTGCACTTGATTTGAGGTCAATCGGACAAATATTTCCAGAGATAAGATGAAAACAGTAATTTTTTTCAGTTTTTGGCCCCTGAGGTCCAATATAGAAATTGTAAATTGTCCAAAATCGAATCAGTCCTTCCGCTTTATGATACTTACTTATATGCAAAACTTGGAATTCCTAATTGAAATATTACTGAAGTTATCGCGTTAACACGTAAATCAGTTTTTGGCCTCTGGTGGCCAATCTAGAAATCGTAAATTGTTCAAAATTGAATCAGTTCTTCCTCTTTATGATACTTACCTATATGCAAAACTTGAAATTTGTAATTGAAATATTACTGAAGTTACCACGTTAACACGTAGTGCGGTGGCGGCAGTGGGACCAAAAACATAATATCCCCGGAACGCCATTCGGCATTCGGGGATATAATAATGAACCGAAACAACTAAATAGTCCTTCTTCACACACAAAAACCAAGGAAAACTATATTTTGTATGACCTCCTTTGGCCTTAATAACAGCTTGCATTTTTGCATTCAACCACTAAAACTAATTTTTATGTTCAGAAATGCAAGAAAATAAATTTTAATTGGCATCTTAATCAAAAAATAACAATGTGCTTAACTAATTTTTACTGCTTTTTTTTGTAAGATGGCATATTCAAATATGTATGGATAACAACAATAATTATACTTTAGCATTAAAAATTCATTTCAATTAAAGAGCTTGCGCATACTGGTGAATTAACCATTACAGGGACATAAAAATTATTCTGGTAATTACCAACACTGTTAACTTAGGGCAGCTGTGGCATAAACCTGACATTGAATGGTGGTCTAATAAATTTGTTAAGCAATGTATTTTAGTCACTGCTTTCTATGGAAGTCCATGGATTCAAAGCGCTATTTTAAGCTTTTGCCAAAGGATACAAAGAATGTAAGCTGGTTGCCATCACGAATAATCATAAAAGAAGAAAATACCCTCTAGATTTTGACTTTCAGTTGAGCGCATTTACTTCATTCAAAGTTGTGAGCATGCACGGTAATCATGACACAGCTTTAACCCTTAAATGCCCCCAGTGACAAATTTGTCACACAATTTTGGGGACTGTCAAAACCACTGACCCCACATAAATTTTGCAACCTAAGGCCAATAATGACATATTTAGACCATCAGTGCTGCCATCTGATGCATAAAAGTGGAACTGGCAATACACTGGCTGCACCAGCTAACCTTTCCAATATAGCCGCCCCCATGGTGGAATCCACACGATAGATCAGCACCCATTCATCACTGGAAAAAGTAGACAAACAGGTAAGCTAATGAAAAATAAGCTATGCCTAATACTGCAGCTATATGTCAACTACCAAAACAATGATGGACAAAAGTTATCTTTATATCCTAGAAACTTAGAGTGACATATATGTCACAAAACTAAAATGAGGTCAAAGGTCACCAAAAATTAAAAATTGCTATTTGGTTGTTATCAGCCCCTCCCCAGGACATATTAACAATACATAGATTTTTCTTTCAATTTTCACTATAATTGGGCATTTAAGGGTTAATTTTTCTTCAGCTTGTTCTTCCCACAGACTCCACCAGGGGCAGTGCGTCTATGAACAGCAAGGTCTACTCCTCAACAGGTATTTGCTCTAACAGGTATGTTTGTGCTTAGGAGTTTTTGACACCAAACTGTAAATTTAATATGAAAGTTGATAAAAATTTGTGGAGGTGCAATAATTGTTACACGTCAACTCCAGTGGGTCTATTCATTTGGTCAGGGAAACTCCTGCTAAATGCAGATTGTGCTGTTCTAAAGCACATTCGGAACATTTCTTTACATTTTTGGCTCTTTTCACCTTTGCTCATAAATCTGCACCGCCAGAGACATTTTTTCCTCAGCAAAGTCTTTGTTCTAATCAGTAAGATAAGCCACACCTAAGTAAAGAGCACAGTCCTTTGAAAAAAGTTTGTCCCTCCCTGATTTCTTCCATTTTTGCATACCTGTCACATTTAAATGTTTCAAACCATCAAACTAATGTTAACATTAGACAAATATAGCCTGAATGAACACAAAATGCATTTTAACATGATGATTTCATTCACGGGAGGAAAAAAGCGATCCAATCCTACCTGGCCCTATGTGAAAAAGTAATTGCCCCTTCAGTTACTGAATCTAACTAATTAAACAAATTTAATTGATAAGTGTGTAAAATTTCACTGGACATACCCAGGCATGTTTACTAAAAGCGCTGCTGAGTTTAAACATCACTTAAATATAACTTGTGTGGTTTTGTGAAGCAGGCAAAAAGCAGCACATGATGCCACAATCTAAAGAAATTCAAGAACATTGACATCTATCAGTTTGAAAATGTTTAAAGCCATATCTAATAGGGTAGATCCACTATGCTGTAAGGTTACACACATAATGCCTTATATAAACTCACTGGGCCATTCTTTAAGAAGTGAACCAAAATGTCACACACGTGACCAGATGTCATCAAATGTCCTCCTTGCTGTTTTCCATATCGCATAACTGAACATTCTAAATTTCTCAACTTCGCAGAGGTTTTGAAGTCAATTAGAGAAAACCTGTTTCTGTGTGAAGTCACATGCGTGACCAGTCGTATTTGACCTCTGACCTTAAGTAGTTAAAGTTAATGTAACAAATAAAATTTTTACTTTATAGACTTGGATAAGTAGTACTCCTATATAAGGCCCACAATCATGAACCTCCAATGCTTTTGTAATTTTTTTTCTATAATTTGTAACATTTTTGGTCGCACACGTGACTGAGAAAGGCACAACTGCAAAAAATGTTTAATCTTGCGGAAGCTTATTGCAAACTTTTATGGAATGCAGCATCAGTATCAGTCAGGAATGCTGGGAGAGCAGCCTGGCAAAAGCCACAGCTGACCAAAAAGATTAGAACACAAAGCCCTGTCTCATATTTGCAACAACAACAACAACAACAACAAAAACTTTTGACTCCAATAATATTCTGTGGATTATTGAGATAAAAGTTTATTTTTTTGGAAGATATGGGTCCCGTTACATCTCACATAAAGCTAACACAGCGAACCAGGCAGAATGCCATGACTGCTAATTTCTGCGTTAGCCCACTAAACATTCATCCCTGGGGCACTGAACACAGCAGCGGTTAGTATCTCCCCCCCAAATCAAAGCAGTCTAGAACCGAGCCGGTTATGAATAACTCTTTAACTTCATCAAATGGAATAATCGTTTAAAAGGTGCACTTTGTGTTTTCTCACACTGTCTATGCCTTGTATTAAAATGAGTAAGATGATCTGAAACATTTAAAAATGACAAGCAAAAATAGAAGAAATTGGAATGGGGGCAAATACTTTTGAACAGCACTGACGGTAATCGAGGCAGACGGAGGCGGCAAAACCGCAGGGAGGGAAGCAGCTCTAAAAGCCCGTGGATCCATTGTGGTAATGATTAACTAGCATGTCGGGAAACTTCACAGCCAGGACTCTAAGCGGCAAGAAAAGTCCTGAGAAAACATTTTCGCTAAAAGACACTCTCGCCAAAGTTTTGAGCTTTAATCCTCATCCTATAGGCCTGAATTCACCGCAAAAGTATAGCCCAAGTATCCATACTGAAGTATTGCTTTCTTGAGGCTTAAGAATTTAATAGGCCAGTTGAGAATATTAATACCATATTTTGTATAATATTTATACTCAATTAATGGAAATGTGTATTATAATTCTCTTAAATACTACAGCAAAAACATCAGGCACTCTTTGTACATAAGCTTCTCAATATGTAGCCAAAAGCCCATGCTCTTATGGAAAGATTAGACATCACTGATATAAGCCGACCCGGCCTACCCCTACAGACTCATGATGTTACAATTGGACATTGCACTGCAGTAAAACATCCCCTCCCGGACAATGTGTGGCGACTGCCGTGCCATGTGTAGCTTAAACTTTAAATAGCCGTGAAACCATTCCATGATACAGGCAAAGAATACTGTTGATCGCAGCTTCAGATCACTTGGTCTGCACCAGTGTAAAATGCCTCACACGGACGAGAATATATACACCACAATTCGCCCGCGTGTCGCCCACCTTTCCCTAAAAAGGCCTCATAGGAAAATAATATGGTTGAGCACCATAAAATGCGCAGAGGGTGATATTGAATTTCAAAAAAAGATCGGACATCACTGAGTGTCACCCAACACAGGATATAAAAGAAATCCAACGTCATCGCAGCATCGCGTTGAAGAGCGAAAGAACACCTGTCACTCAGTTCAAATAACAATAATCCAACGCTTTACATGACGATAGCTATTTTCAATCAGTATCCGGTGTATATTCTTATGGGCGTGTAGTCTAATTTTTCTTTTGCTTGGAGATGTTAGCACTCAGTGGATTAAGGCAGGTGCATGAACCTGTCACAAACCAGCAGTTGGTGTGGCTGAAAAGTAAACGCAAGACAGCAAATATGTCAAAATGTGGGCATCTTACCATATTTTGATCCGGCGAAGGTTTTATAATACGTTTCAATATTATTTTAATACGTGTCATAGAAAACTTTCTGCTTCTCTCCCATCGAACTGCATAATTGCCTATCGCAAATACTCGGAACAGACAGTTGCAAAACTCCTCCCCCCGAGGCAGTGACCATTTGAGTGCCCCGCCTATTACTGATGTCCAGGCACAGGATTGGTGCACACCTGTTGAGGAGTGTTGGGGCAAGGTACATCACAGACTTCTCGACCAACCCTACCTACCTGTTAGCGTTTGTTACATTGTCTTGATACGTTGCCTGAATTTCATGGTCATTTTCCTTTCCTACTGTGCAATAAATGTTGAAATGCCTACGCACATCTGGTCAGAATAAATTTTTGAAATGACTTCAAGCTCAACGGACTGAAACAGTCTGAGACACCCGGGCGAAGCCTGTGTTTCAAAAGAACGGGATGTCTTTGGGAGAAAATAAATAAATAAATAAATAAATAAATAAGTAATAATTAACGCCCCCCCTCCCCCCACTGAATAGTAACTCTAATAACTTTCACGGTGGACTGAGTTGGTAAGACTAGTCATCCACATATCGATTTTAGATTCATTACAAATAACAAAGCCAGGAGTTTACAGTGATGGTCAAAATTCGAAGAGCTTACTCCAATGAATAAAGAAGGCAGCACGAGAAATAAGTCACGCACCTTCAGACTGAAACAATATCGGACCCCTGTTATTCTGAGGGCCACCGCTGGATGGCCTCTATTGTCACAAACCTGAATTGTTACTCACATGTGACTGGTCTGAGCCGATCTCCGCTTAAAACAAAGCAAGGGTGTGGGTCAAACGGGTCTTGGAACTCAGGATGTCTCTATACCGGAATAGCGTCTGGTTTTTAAAGGGAATCAATGAATATACAAGGTAGGGTCAAATTCTCGGCTAACGTTTACTCTATTCTGTGCATTTGGATCTTATAGTCCTTTCAGGTCTCTCTGACACGATCTGAGACCAATCCGCTGCCTTGGTTGGCTCTGATTCTGCCGACAGCAAGAAGATAGCTACTGTTCTCGGAGACAGAAAATCGAGATTGAAAATGTAACCGAAGTTAGACTTTATACAGGTTCAACAATAACTAATTATAAAATATGGCAACACATTTATGTTCTAATGTATAGCGACAAGTCAGGCATGTCAGAACGTTTTTGGTTCGGTATTTTGACAGGTGTTGCCTATAGTTCTGTGAAAAAGTATTTGATCCCTTTCCCGATTTCTTCTATTTTCTCGTATCTATCGTATTTCATTTTTTCAGATCACCCAACTAATTTTAATAAGACAATGACGACTCAAGTAGCCTATTTCGGTGGGCCTGCCACTCCTGGAAGGTCCGCTACTGTTCCATACTTTCTACATTTGTAGATAATGGCTCTTGCCATTATTCTCTGAAGTCCTGGAGCTTTTAAATTTTTACCCTTCGCAGGCTGATAACTTTCAATGATTTTGTTTCTGATCTGTTCTTGAAGTTCTTTAGATTGTGGCATCATGTGTTGTTTTTTGCCTACTTCACACGGAGAAGTTCTATTTAAGTGATATTTAGATTCAGCAGGGTTGGCAGTAATTATACGAAGGTGTGTCTAGTGAAATTGAGGCCAGTTATCAATTTAATTTGTTCTAATAGCTCATCTGATAGCCAAAGAGACAATTACTTTTTCACGTGGGGTCGAGTAGATTTGGAGAGCCTTCTTCAATAAATAAATGAAATAATCATTTAAATAATGGAGTTTGTGTTTACTCAGGTTATCTTTGTCCAATATTAAAACTGGTTTCATGATCTGAAACATTTGTGTGACAAATATGAAAGAATGTAAGAATTTTGAAAGGGGGCAAATACTTTTTCATACCCCTGTATGTATTTTAGGGATATATAAGATTGTTTTAACAGTTTATGCTGTCAGAGGTGGAAAGTTTGTTGGCCAGACAGTGAAGGTCCTGTCGTGTAACTGATTCTTTAAATCATCCACTCAGCCTGCCGTTTTCTCAACATAGTTCTGCGTCCTGTCTGAGGATGGTGCTTATTGTCGAATCTGAGTGATAGGAACAAAACAATGATCAAGAATTTGACTTTCTGAACCTGGGTCTTATATGTGTTTAGTAACCTAAAGCTGCTTTCGCATCGGACGCGAAATGAATTTTTCGCTCGACAGATTACATTCAAAGTAAATGCAAAGACGCGAATACACGCGTTCGTGTATTCGCGTCTTTGCATTGACTTTGAATGTATTTTTGTCGTGCGCAAAATTCGTTTCGCGTCCTGTGTGAAAGCGGCTTAAACCAATATATTTAACAGACTCTTGCAGGAATAATGGCCACATTGTCGACTAACACACTGGGTGCATTATTACTGCTGTTAATTATTGACCATAGAACTCAAACCGCATTGTTGTGTGACGGGGCTTGCTGAATTTCATACAGAATAAATCATCACAATGTTTTTTCCCATGATATTAGCTGTGAAAACGATTATTAAATATTAGCTATCCATTGAAGCAAGCTGTGGCCCCATTTGGCCCTGCGCACCCAGAATACAATGACAGGACAGAGTCTGGTGCCACAGCCAGTTTCACAAGCCCTCTGTTATCAGCTTCTACTAGTGCTGCTGAAATGAGAATGCGAGCCTTTTGTACAGCTGTGAGTTTGTTCTTGGCCATCTAGCTGTCGTGATTGTTTGCCCTCTTTGTTGAGGTCATTGGTTTAATCAAAGTGCCTTCATCATACACTGCATCCATTTTGTCCACTGTCCTTAAGATGACCTTGGATTGTTGGGTATGTCCATTTTTTAGCCAATGCCTTCTGCAGTGTTTCTCGAAATATAAATCTTTCTCAATGGCAGTCTTCTGAGGAGGGCAGATAATCCTTAGTTCAGTTTTTATTAAGCATCCTTCAGCTGCAATATATCTAATGCCATGACAAACATCCTCAGAGCTCACTGGATGTGCCTTGCGGGGGATTTCCTGTTATCACTGCTATATTTTTTATGAATTTACTCCCAGATGGGAATTGGCAGAGGTTGAGCTGTCATAAAATGATGATCCTTTCTAATGCATTTTGTGTGCCTGCAGGAAGGGATTTGAGAGCGCTGCTAAGCGCTTTGTGGAGAAGGACCTGGATGTATCCGTGGCAGGCCGGTCCTTCATGATAACCGGCGCTAACAGTGGAATCGGGAAAGCCGCTGCCATCGCCATTGCTAAGAGAGGTCAAATATTTATTGACTAATCATCACTTGTTAGGAACAAGGAATGATAGAGTTATGATTGGGATGAAACAGCAGGTGTACAGGCCTTCTCTAACTAAAGCCTGCTGTTGAAATGCGAAGTTGATATTGTCTGCTTTGATGAGTTGATCTGTGCATCACACTGAGCCTATTAGAGTTGCTTATATGCTGTGTGATTTTGTTAAGGCAGAGGCCAAACCAGTTTTGAAATAAAGTGCTAGTCATATTTGTCAAAATCACACATGGCTGGGCAGTTTCCCACACAGAAGTAAAATTTGTGATGATGCTATTTCACCGTGATTTTTTAATTAACAGTGGATCTCATTGTTGCACGCCTCATCCCTGCAGGAGGAGTCATCCACATGGTCTGCAGGAATAAGGACAAGGCAGAGGAGGCCAGAGGAGAAATCATCAGGGAGTCATCAAACAAAGTCAGTTTGTTCCCCTCAGCTCCTTATCTCACCTTAACAAACTTCGGTGATCTTTGTATCATGTTCTATCATTGCACATGTAATTTATTTTATGCTAAGCTGGTATAGTTGTATTTAGTATTGCCTTTGTTGATGGCATTTCTGCTTGTACAGTCTTGTTCAAATTAATTCGATAAAGGTGCTTGTCAATTGAATGAGCTGAATGGAGTACAGATAGTCGTGCCAAGTGATGGACATTACCACCTCAAAGATCACTGCATAGTACCTTTTAGCCGCCATGGAGGACACTTCTCATTCTGGGTGCTGAATGTAGATGCTGTTAAAGTACAAAGAAGCCTGAAAACTTTTGTTGCTTGGTTTTCCCACTCCAACCTTTATCCAATTAATTTGCACAAGACTGTAAATGGGGAAACTAGTAACAGAACTTTGACTCTGATGCCTTCAAAATGTGTCTCTGGAACAGGAGATTCATCTCCATATCCTGGACCTGTCGGAGCCTCGAAAAGTTTGGGAATTTGCTGAAGCCTTTAAGAAAAAATACAAATCCCTGAATGTACTGGTGAGGACCTGCTTGTGCTCAGTTAGGCCAAAGATCTGTAAGGTCATCTATTGTGTCGTTATCAAAATGTGCATTTACAGCCCTAAATCAGTCCTTTGTGGATTTCTGGTGATCCATAAGGGCTTTTGTAATGATAGACTGACAATTGTATGGCACAGCCGTGGCTGATATTTCTCTATTTCTTTCCCTTGACCACTCCTTTACTTTCCGTTCCTTTGTTGTTCCTCCCTGATCTCTGCCTCTCTCCCGTTGAACAGATAAATAATGCAGGAACCATGGCGAATCAGAAAGAGGTGAACGCAGATGGGTTGGAGAGGAGTTTTGCAACAAACACTCTAGGTTTGTGACACGCTCATGCGCATTGAACAGAAGAATCTCTACCATAAACAGTGGCATTCTGGGTAAAAGAGTTCATACTTCACCTGGGGCATTCTGACTTTGAGGCTGTTAACCACACCTGGGGGCATGCTGAATAAGTGAGTCTGTACCACACTCATGGGAACTCAGGGCATGACAGTGTGAATTACACCGCCTGCTGTGCGACAGGAGGAGCCTGTCTGACACCGGAGATTTGATTGTCACGTCCTTCCCTGTATAGGGGTGTACATTCTCACCAAGAGTCTCATTCCTCTGCTGGAAAAGAGCAGTGACCCCCGTGTGGTGAGTGAACCCCAAACGTTGTGTCTTGGGTATTGTGGAGGTACCATTGATAAAGGTTTCCAAGGATTGTATTTGTCTCCTTCTGGCACTTTCCTGCAATCAAGAGACCTGGATCCTGTATTCTGATAAAAATGAGCCTCCCTGGCTAACTTTAGTGTATTTATTTATTTATTTGTAGTGGATCCCCAATAGCTGAGGCCATGGTCATAGCTAGTCTTCATGGGGTCCTAATAAGACATAAACCAACATATACAAAACCATATACAAAATCACAATAAAAAAAACTGCAAAAATCAATATACATTGTAAATTCAAAAGGTTAAAAACTAGAGCCTAGCGGGTGTCATTAATTGAACTGACTGTCATATAAACTTCTAAAATTGACAACTACACCTGCAGTCTCTCATGAACAGACACTCTGTCTTTACCCTCAGAAGCCAGGTCTCGGTACCATCAAGGCCCTTCTTCATCTTTCAGTCAGTTTTCATATTCTCAGACTCCCACTCGATGAAGTGCAGATGTCCTGATACCCTGCCCCTCCCTTCAGATCACCGTGTCCTCTGGTGGAATGCTGGTCCAGAAACTCCGCACTGGAAACCTGCAGTCTGAGCGTGGTCCATTTGATGGCACCAAGGTCTATGCCCAGAACAAGGTAAGCTGGCAAAGCAGGGCTGAGACAGGGAGGGGAGGGCTGGAGCTAATGGGGGGTGGGGGGCAGTGAGAGACTGGGGCTGCTCGCAGCAGGCCTTTCCTCAGCTGAGCTAATCCTCCATTCAGGAACACTGTGAATTCAGTCAATTTTGCTAATCATGGAGACTGATCTCTGACAAACATTATTGTAATGTTTGCAGAGGCAGCAGGTGGTGATGACAGAGCAGTGGGCCAAAGTGCATGACACCATCCGTTTTTTCGCCATGCATCCCGGCTGGTCCGACACTCCAGGTAAGTGTATGAAAGACCTATATCCAGTTATCTTGTGAGATACACGACCGATATCTGCTAATCTTCTGCTTGCCGCGTTCTCCCAGCTGCAGCTGCTGCGAGGCCTGACTTCTACCGGTCGATGAAGGACAAGCTGCGCAGTCCTGAGCAGGGGGCGGACACCGTGGTGTGGTTGGCCGTGTCTGAAGCTGCCACCGCCAAACCCAGCGGCCGCTTCTTCCAGGGTGAGAGAAAACAAAGCTGCCATGCTGATGCGGAGCATTCAGTCAGCCCTGTCAAACCCGGGTCCCGATGAATCTCAGCTCACAACTCAAATACAGATGCCAACTTCAAACCAAGTCGCAAATCAAGCACAGGTCCCAACTCAACCCAAATTCCTGACTCAACTGTAAATTCTTACTCAGACAATGGATCAAAACCTGCGCTTAGATTTTGACTCAAATTAAGGTCGTCACTCAAAAACAGTCCCAGATCCTGACCAAAATCAAAGTCTTGACTCAAATTGAGGTCCCAACTAAGATGGAGGTTCCAGCTCAGGCCAAGAATCTGATAATAGGTTTCAGGGGGGAGCAGAGAACTGGTTTTATATTGGGTGACACTGGCAGGTGACCTTGCATTACCTGTACTATTGTGTCTCTTAAGAAAGTAAAACAAATTAAGTCAGGTTGCAGATAATTGAGTGATTGGGACATGTATAAGTAGTTGATGCAGAGCTGTTTGTCCTACTAAAATGGTTTTAGAAGTGAGAGGGCTTATCACTGCCCCCTCACACACATCAAAAAATCAGGCTGATAAAGTGGAGTTAAATACTTGAGAACTGCTGTGCCAACCATTTCGACTGATTCGTGTGCTGTTTATGACTGGTTGAGCTGCAGTTCTTAGGTTCAACTGAGATTGCAGTCAGACACCAGTGTACTTAAGAACCAAGTGTGAGACCACAAGTTCCTGTATGTGCTGGTTGTGGTGGAGATGGGCACAGAAGCATTAGCAGATGTGGTTTTGTGCTTCTCTGACAGAGCAGGAGGAGGATAGGCTCGGCTCAGAAGCATTGGCTTAGTCTGGCTATGTTTTTGATGGAGGCCATGGTGGCGGGGCTGGGCTCTGAAGACTTAGCTGAATGTGGTTGTGTGTGTTTCGGATGGAGCGGGAGGTAAAGGGTCTGGCAAGGCTCCAGAACAGCTGCTGGACGAGTTGTTCGGTGACAGATACGGCCAGAGAGGACCAGGCCCCGCCCCCATTGTGACCTCATTCACCCCCACAGCACAAGATTCTAAAACAGTCTTCAATACAATCCAGCCGTGCTGAGGTCTTGCACTGGCAACAGCAAAACACTCTCATCTTTGTGTAACTGGAACAACTCATTAAGGCATCTGTGCCGTCTCTGTTCAGCTGGATGGGTAACTCAGATCTCGGTTCTTATTCACTGCTATGACCCAAGAAACCACTACTTTATAACAACAGTGGTCTGAAATATAGAGGCCATACAATAGTTGGGCAGTGTGGCAGAAATGGACAAAGTGCGCCATTGCCGACCAGCGTGTAAAATGCCTGGAAATTCTTTTGGAAAAAAACAGGAAAAGGGAGTATGAATGGTGCATGTGCAGTTTTTGCATACATGTATATGTATACATTTCAGATCGAAAGATGATCTCGGCCCACCTGCCCTTCGCCTGGACTCGCAGCCCTCAGGACCGTGACCAGAAGTTTATGATGCTGTTGGAGGAGATGGCCAAAACCTTCCAGCCACACTGAACACCTACAGCTCTACTGTGAGCGGCCATAATCTTGCATTATGCAGCGCAAGGATGGCTCATATGGGCTATGCCTGGCTCACCGCTTCGAGCCAGAGCGCTTAATTTACCTAAAAGTCACTCTAACTGCTCTTAAGCTATAACTCAATACTAAGAAAATCTTTGAGTGATGTGTTCCCGCTGTAAGAGTCAGAGGGCTAGATGCTACTAGGTGCATTGCTGCACTGTAGAGGGACTGAGTCATTGTTAAGGGGCAGCACTTGTTGCATGCTGGGTCATGATAACAGCTTTAGACTATCTGTGAAGCAGGTGGGTGAGACACAATAGCCTTGCATCAAAGTTGAAACAGGGTTTCCTCATCTGAAATGCAGGGGCTGGAAGGACATGACTCCCAGTTTAAGGAAGGGCTCTAGCATTAGGCAGATCCATTTCTAAGGCACACTAGAGTCCACTGGTCAGCCATCTCTTCGGTTCCCCTCTCTGTGGGAAAAAGCCAAATAAGTAGGTTCCACCACGTGACAGCCTCTACTGGAAAGGGGCAAAAAATGAAGGCACTAGATGCTTATTGAATCCAAGACTGGATAATACTTAGCAAAATCCCTGGACAGAAAATATTGTCTTACCTGTGGAACCCAATCCAGGCGCAATCTCGGTTCTCTCCATTTGGCTCAGAAAACACTTATAAACTTGTATTCTCTCCAGCTGTTATGTAGTGCCTTAACTTTAGGCTGACCTGATTTTTTTTTTTAATTTTGAAATATAGTGCATCAATAAATATGCAGTCATTTAAAGGATTTGTAACTTTAGTGTTTGTAACCTCTTTCATTTGAGTAGATTTGCATTAACCCTAGGTTTGAATGTACAGAAGGTATGCATTTCTTTGGTTCAGTATTGCTCTCCTTCAGGTCCCACAGATGGAGGATCTACTAGTATTCGGCCCAAAAATGAAGCAAAAACCGAGGATTTTATAATGCAGTGCTGTCTTCTTCTCCCTATGTGTCTACATATCTGATTCTACGGTTCTCTCCTTCCATGTGTAGTTTTGTGGAGTCTGTTGACTCATATGTCCTTCCTTGTTGAGGGCAGTTGAATATTCTGTCCTTCAATGTAAGAGTATGTTGACTTGTTTGTCTTTCCATGTTGGGGTCTGTTGACTCTTCCGTCCTTCCGTGTAAGAGTCTGTTGACTCTTCCGTCCTTCCATGTAAGAGTCTATTGACTCTTCCGTCCTTCCTTGTAAGAGTCTGTTGACTCTTCTGTCCTTCCATGTTGTGGTCTGTTCATCTTATTTTCTTTAACCATCATTTGACTCATCTGTCCTTCCATGTTGTGGTCTGTTCAGTTCATTTTATTTAACCATCATTTGACTCGTCTGTCCTTCCATTTTGGGGTCTGTTGGCTTTTACATCCTATGATATTGGATTCTCTTGAGATATCAGTCCACAGGATCTTTCAGTGTCCGGTTCAGTGGCTCCCTCCAGATTTTGTGCTCGTCTTCCAAATCCAAGCTGATGAGCCAGAAGTCAACTTTACCTTATTGAAAACCTCATAGTGAGCCCAAGCACCTTCAACCTTCTGGCCAAATGCAGAGCTTGCTAAAACTTGGAAAAATAAAAGATAATGATCATATGTATTGGTCTCTCACTGTTCTAATGAGCTATCATGTCTATCTGTAAACCCCCTCATGGTCTTTGTAAAATGGATTAAAACATTTTTTTGCTCACTGAAATCTATTGTTTACCCTTTTTTTCAGAGGGAATGTGCGGACCTCAGTAATTTGTGCTTGTAATTTAAATAAAGCAAGATGGTTTGAGAAAGCTTGACAGCCAATCTGTCATTAGTGGCCCCTTCTCAGGTTTTGAGTCCATTGGATAAATTGTAAATCAAGGGAAAACAGTTTGTGTGGACAGGTGTCCCCTCATTGGGTACTCCTTTGGAAAATGGATGAACATGTTATGCTTTTCATGGACAGCATTGGCAACTCTTCAAGGTCTAGTGCGCTCAGGCACATTAGAGGGTTGAATGTCAACTTCCACCCGGATCCCTGCTTGGCCAAGTGATCAACAGGTTTCCCCAACAACAGTTTTGTTAGCACACAGCCCATAAAATATGGCTGAAGCAGGAACTGAAATTCTAAAAAGCGCTGAGGAAGAAATAAGCACACTAGAGACGCACTACAGGTTAGACAGCAGAATTTTATTTTGCTTCTTTGAACTTCAATTTTCACTTCCTCGAAAGCCTGGAACACCATCAGGCAGATATCGTTTGGAGTTCAGTTTGAAATACCCTCTTCAACATATAAAATATTGTGGCAGCAGGTTCCCTTGCAATATAGAACATGGGCTACATACAATGTGGCAAAAAAATGAAGCAGTTGTTAGTATTTGTGTTTTCAGAAATCCCACTTTTGAAAATATACAGTTGAAGTAAATAACAGTCGAACCCTGGGTAAGCTTTCCTTCAGCCAGCCGTCTTCATGGAAAAGACAGCCTTTGTCAAAAACTAGTGTAATGAATGATGTCAGTCTGTACTAACACACCTTCAGATTAAGTAGGGTTAAGACTGACTCTTTAGTACTCTGAAAGGTAATGGGGGAAACTCAACGGGCCAGAGCTCTAGCCGAGGCAGGGCACTTCAAAATCTCTTCACACAAAATAACCCAACCAGCTCTGTACTCTGCTCTAAAGCACTGCTGCTGGGGAGCTGCAGGGATGCAGACCAATTTCACCAAGCCCTCATCAAATGAGAAAGGAACACTTTTCAGTAAGAATGTGCCTGCAGGCAAACTGAGCGAGAGGAATAAAATGCCTTCATTACTTGTTAGACTACCCAAGACTTGCGTTTTTGGAAAGGAAAGAAAGAGGATTTGAATCGTCCTTGTACAGTAGCAAGCCGTCTCCAACAACCGAAATCCCAACACACCCAGTGTCCCATTCTTCGTAAAATACAGAGCAGCATTCCCGGACACAGCTGTCCAGACTGACACGTTTTCAATGAGTGCCATTAATCAGATCTCTTCTCCACTTCACGTGCACAATTATCATTCGACTGAATCCTACTGGCAGAATCAGCACGTGACATTAAACACAGGCTACATGTAGAAATACTGTACACACTACATTTTCGGAGGGAATAATATGCCTAAACTGGAATGGATTCAATCCATAGCAGGGTTCCAGCGTACATCAAGGCAAGCCATATCTCACCCAACTACACTACTACAGTACAGCATCTTTACATCTGGATGCAATGCAAGAAACCAAATCAAATTTAAATTCTAGAAAAGTGTGTTCATAAAAATGTAAACAGAAAAATACATTTTTTTCGCCACAAAACCTTTACAATTTAGTGCACTCAAGAACTGATAGATTTTGACAGGCCCAAAAACTCCAGGAGTCAATTCAGGCGGAATTATAGGAAAGAAATACTGCCTACGCGAGTAAACAGGATGGCCTGCATGCAGACCAGGTGAGCAGCTCACCTCTAAAAAGGCCCTGTGCTTGTCTGTTTAAGGCTATGCCAGGCCGGCCTGCTGTCTCCACACCCACCAAACAGCCACGCCCCTTTACAACACCAGTCCATAAAGTCTCACCTCAAACAGTTAAAATATATTTACACAAGTTTCCTTTCACCTGGTCCCACGATATAAAGCAAAAACTAAATGGACAGATTTCATACATCAGTGGTGCTTAAAAGGGTTAGAAATGACAGCAACCAATTACAGTGGGCATAGCCGACACCAGCCAATCACAGCCTCTTGACACTGGTCTCTCATGAGACACGCCCACATCCCCTGAGGCAAGCTGAGAATGTAAAATAGCAGATGTTAAGGCCAGCGTGGAGGGAATACAGGTGATCAGGCTATCGAGAGAAAAGATTCACGCCATAAGTTTGAACTATGAAGACGTACCTGGGATAATAAAGTGAGAAAGAACTCAGATACAGGTTGTGAAAAGGTAAGATGATTAAATTAAGAGAGACTCACAGACACAGGTGTGAACTGAAAGGCAAAGTCAGGTCAGAGTCGACAGTCGTGGTCAGCACTTCCAACCTTCATTCGCCTCAAGAGTCACAAACTTGAGTCGGCTCTGAGCAGCCCAGACATCTGCGAAAGTAAAGGCCTTCCAATCCCACAGTGCCATGCAAGAAAAACCTCATGACCTTGCCAGGGCAGCGCCCTCAGATCTTGGGCTCCAGAGAATAGCTGCCAACACGCACATAAAACAGTGCTTCTCTACAGAAATGTGCTGAGAGACTGTTTCCTAATAAAGCCAGTCTGTTAGCCATCACATGACCATTTACACCAAGGACAAGAAGAGCGGGCAGAACTGCAGGGGGGAGGGAAAAACCATATTCCCGTGTGCGCCTGCGTGTGCAAGTTAGTGTATTCATGGGTTCATACACGCAGGTGTGTTATGTGTGTGTTTCATGTGGGAGTAAGTAGATGTGCAGCTGCATACGTGAGTTTGTGAGCACAAAGTGCTCGTGTGTCTGCACAATTTCTAGTGCTTACAAGTGTGTGCGCGCACGTGACTGTGTGAAGTTCACGTTTGCGTGCGAATATTTGTCCACATTTTCATGTTTATTTTCATGTTTGTGGCTGTTCGTTGGCGTCCATGAGCGTGTACATGTGCATGTGCATTTCTGCCAGCAGGTCTACAGAGAGGAGAGACTGGGAGGGCGGAGCTTCCGTCACCACAGCAAGATTGGGCAGCCATTGGGGGAGGGGCTCAGAAGGCTCAGGGGGTGTGGCCAGAGGGCGCTCAGCGGGGGGAGAAACCGGTCGCTGTGCTGCACCCAACAACCTGCGACATGTCCCAGATCTACAGACAAGGAAAAGACAACAGAGACGTTCACAGTCTCACCAGTAAATGTAAAGAGCGGACACCCACAGTAACATAACGGGATCCATGCAAACTGGACATGCTCCAGGGCAAAAATGACATTTCACCTTGACCACACGATCGCTGCCGCACGTGACCATCAGCCCCCGGCTCGTGTCCATGTCCATATGAGCGATATTGTGCTTGCCTTCATGGAAAGTGGCCAGTGGCGTCCGCCTGGAACATATACATAAACACACACTCAATCTTCTAATGTGTTTCTAGGAAACAAACACTTTCTAATGTTATGATTCATTTTTATGACCCCGGGTATTTCAGGTGGGTCTGGAAACAGAGCAGGATCAGGTGCTGAGGCAGACTATGAGAGGGGCACTGGCTGTCACTCACTCCTCGTCTTTGATGGTCTGGTAGCACTCGTCACACATACGGACTTGGAACTCGAAGCCCATGACTGGGTAGGTAGAGCGCCTCGAGCTGCACTTCCCACAAATAGCCTTCCCACACTTCCTGCAGTGGTGCTGATA